>WAAD01009589.1:1056-12670 GCA_013389945.1 Fregata magnificens
CAGTCCCTTTCTAAACTTTCACAAAAAGTCAGAAAAATTGGCTTGCTGTCTGCTATCTTCTCTTTAAAACTATTTTGCTGAAAAGACTAACTTTTAAATGCTTAGATTCATTCATATGCCTAAGTTTTCTTTTCTAGTATTACAGGGAAGGAATCAAACCACTCTTCCAGTGCTGTGCAATTAATTCAGCAACCTGGCAAAAATGGGAAAAGAACTGCAAAATACAGATGAGCTTACAATATCAAACAGTAAAGATGGTTCAATACACAATGAAAGAATCTGTTCAGAAAAAACATGAATAAGAGCCAGAGATGTGCAACTACAAAAAAAAAAAAAAAAATCCACTGCTCAGTCACTGGACAAAATGTCAGATTACAAATATAGTCACATTTACATTTCATTCCATGAAAGATTTTCAGGAGGTAATTCAGAACTATTAAAATAAATAGTAGTAAAACAGAAAGAAAAAAAGAGAAATGCATATTAAATTACAAACATTCCTGAGAATCCATCAAAAGTATAACTAAATCTCTCAATGAGTAGGTTTTGGGTTGCATGGGAGGGTGGAGGATTGGGCATAACCCTCCAACTAGTGAACAGAGCTCTTGGGGCTTTATAAGAAATTTTCAGTTAAGCCACACTTCCAAACTTGAAGTAGGCCAGTTATAGAAACCTTACTTTACGAAATGTGTTTTAAAGACAGTTTCATTTTTTATTAAATATTTAAATGCCGTCATTTCCCAAGACAATTCAAGTAATTCTGGAAGTACCAAAACTAATCAAACAAGTTTCCTATGCATTTTTAACTAAGGGATCCTTCCTGTGTGGATTCTTTGGTGCCTAAAGAAGGGTAAATGCAAACTTCAGTCTTCTCCAGTTGATGCACTAAGAGTTTCTTGCCTCTACCTTCCCCACTTATTTCCACAGAAAAATCTGCATTAAGAAAATATTAAACTGATGATGCTGTAGAAAAGAATGTAACAAGGTAACAATAACCATCTGCTAGATGTTACATTTTTAGGCCTTACTAGTCTGTCAGTAAACCTGAATCTGAGACAGAATCTATTAATTGTTCTGTTCAATGACTTCCCCTTAGATACAGACAACCACATGACTGTCATTATCGCCTTTCAATTCTGTTGACCACTAGCAGCACTGATTCATTTATAATTAAATGAATGAGTGTATGTAAGTCAAATGATTGAAGTTTATCCAAATTAATAGACATAGTTGTCAAGTTTAAGACAACTAGAAGACATAGTCAAAGTGTGTCAGTATTATGAATTCATAACTATAAATCTTGACCGGAGTTATACTACCTAAGTAAGCAAGTAGCACTTGTGGCCAGGAACACATCTCGGTTAAGCTTAAGGATATGGCCTTTTTCAACCGTTTACATTGCCAGTATCTAATCTTGCCTTTATCATTTCAAGATGAGACTTTTAAAGTGTGCTATTCCTAGGTCTACTTCTTAAATCTATTCAGAAACCAGAACTGGCATTCATGAAATTTTTCTCCTTGACTAAGTGAATTATCAGGATTCTATGTATTTGGAGTAAATTGCAGAAAGCTTTCAAATAAACCTAAGGATGCTGAGTCCACCACAGGAAAACTGAAGTGCTACAAGGTCTGCCCATTAAAGTAACCATCTCCTCCCAGAACAGTGCCCATACAGCCATGCAGACACACACCTGAAGTCCTGCAGCTAGTGTTCTCCTTCCCCATGAAAAAAGTAAACGCTGATGGAGAATTTTCTATGAGATTTTTTCCACTCTGGAATTTACTTTTGCCTTTCATTCAAATTAGTTTGAATTTATCAACACCAACAGCATGCTGCAACTGCCACAACACACTACAATTTGTTTCTCATGAGTGAAGTGGAACAACTGGGAAAAGATATAATACATTAGATTTGAATTATTGAAGGATACAGGTTTAGACTTTTCAAGACTTGCAGTTGTGAAAGGTACATCCCTTTGCACACATGTAGAGTGCCCAGAGCCTTTGTTGTTGCTGCTGCCATTTTAGCATGAGTACTTTTATTAAAGATATATATCTTTAATTTTAATGGGAGGAAAAGAGAGGATTTAATACACTTTAAGACAGAAAAATTTAAGTGACACATTAAATCACCAAAAATACTGGGAAATCCAGAAACCTCAGAATAAAGTCTTGTAAACAATTTTCTTTTCTTTGCATGCATACACAACCCCAACTAAATAGTACAAATATGGTAAATTATAACTATTATAATTGATGTTGTTGAGTACTTACTAACCTTTCTCACCTGTTTATATTTTTAACCTTCAAAGTTGAACAAAATGTTTTAATTTTTTTAAAAATTGGAGGCAAAAATATTCTGCTATTGGAAGACTGCGAGCTGAATCACAAACTTCCTAAAATAAATATAACAAAAATAAGCACAAAAGGAAAGGGGAAGAAAACAAACTGCTGCCTTCATAATCATTTACTCACTCTACTACTTCCAGAATACACAGTGCTACAGGAGCCCTTGTCTGACTTCTCCTGCACATTGTCTTCAATTGTTTCATAACGAACATCTCTGAAAATAAGGTCTTTTGCTTAAATGTAAGCTTCTAGCTTTTTAAGTGTTGCTCTAACTACAGGGAACTAGCTAAATGTAGCCTCATTAAATCAAATTTATGGTAATGCCATCCAAATTAAGTAGCAGTCATCACCATTCACAATCATTCAGCTAAATGATTTCCCAGGGAGATGTCCCAAAATAATGCAGCTGCCACTGTTCAACATGTACCAGAAAGAAAACTATATGGTACTTTTATTTTTCACCAAAAAAAAATTTACAAATATGTTCCAGATAGTTCTTTTTGGCATGGAGTTGGGGGGCAAGGGTTGTTGAATTTTTTATTTTATTTTATTTTTTAATACAGTTATATTATGAATAGAGGTGTATACGTGTAATTTCAGACCACGGACTGCTTTACATTGCATACGCTCAGTCAGCCCTGTACTCTTCAAAATCCTGAAACCCACACTAGAAAATAAGTCAAATTGACTTCCAAATGTGTAGTCACAGACATATTCCAGTTTTGGATCATTACTTGCAACAGTCATTCAAGACAGGAGATATCTTAATCTTTAGAAGGGCTCCAAAAGCTTATGTCTGGCTTACAGGCATGTAGGCAAGAGATTGCATCCTCGCTTTTTTTCAGACAAGAGAATGAGAATAAAAAGAAAAAGAGAGAGGCTAGTAATTGTACATGTGAATGACCCATCTCACAGACTGTAACTACTCATGAGAAAGAATATTTTCTATCTTTGAAGAGTTGGCTAAGTTTCCACCCCAACTTTGGGCCATGTTGCACACATTGAGAATTACCATGCTTTAGGGTTTCAATCTTTTGTATGAAAGATGGTAATAGTATACACCTGGAGGTAAATGATCATCCATAAACATATGTAGACACTAAACCATCCTATCCACAGTTTCTTGCTACAGTGTAATTTTTCAGATTTTTTTTTTTTTTTGGTCTTTTAGCAAACAACCTTCAAAGAAAAAAAAGTAGTCATGGAGTAAGGGACAAAGTGCGGTCAAAGATCAAAACCAGATTATAAAAAGGAGCAAGAAATGGCAAATACACAGAGAAATGGCCTCTAGTTATCTTAGCGGAACTAGTACTTTCATGCATGAAACATGGAAGAACTAATAAAAGGCAAAGACGTTAAATTAAATGTCTAAGAAATTTTAGATTAGCCAAGTCTAGAGAAGATTGTCATGAATTCCAGAAAAAACTACCCAAAGTAAGCATGACTCATGGGAAGTGAAATTTTGTATTGATAACTAAATTTAAATTAAGCATAGTGGAAGAAAAAAATATTCATTTCAAAATTCAGCTGAATTAAAAATCTTGGGCATCATTTTCAATAGCTCCATAGTGAGATGAACTCAAAAGAGACCTAATATTAGCTAAGTAATACCTTGGACTGCATAAAAAACAAGATAAGAAAAAAAACATATCTTGGTGCTAGTCTATAAAACAATAGATTTATAGAATATATTGTCTATTGTCATTTGTCAACTAGTGGATGCTCACTTCTAATAGTTTGGTGAAGAATTAGTGTTAAGGGAAGACATCAGGAAGAAAATATTAAAGGTATTATAAATTGTCACACATGAAGAATGATTGAAAATTTTAGGTATGTTTAGCCTGAAAAGAGATTAATAAAAAGAAACACAATAAGCATATGAAAGAAAGAGTAGTTTAGTGAGAGAAGGCTTGTCACATATTTCTATGAGAGAAGGCTCATCACATATTTCTATTTCACATTTTAGTGCAACAAAAAAACTGAGCATCCAATACAGCTAAAATGTTTCAACTAACCTAAAAGACATATAGAATACAGTGTAATATTATTTGTTCATAAAATACCCAAATAATTTTGAATGTGCTGCTGCGTATTTGCTAAACTCAAGAATTTAGTGCTATTTTTGATGACCTACACAGTTATAATGCTAAAAATATCAACATTTATCAAAGCTAGAATTACATTTTTTGGAAAATACATATCACCATTCTTCAACTTAAACCTAAAAGACAATTACTAAGGAAAAACATGTCCCTTCTGTATAGTTTCTAGATCCCTCCATGTGAAACAGTCATATGGAATTTGATGTGCAGCAGTAATACGTTTGTATGTTTCTAACTTCTATAATCTACCAGTGATGACTTATTAAAAACAAAAAACAATGTAATTTCCTCTGTAATATAGAAAATGCTAGAACTTAAAAAAAAAAAAAAAGAGGGAAATACTCATTTTCTTATGTGTTTTTCAGTGTTACAGAATGAATCCATAATGATTAATTTTATATTTTAAATGCATAAATACAAAAAAACCAGTTCTTCCCGTGACAGAAATTTTGTTATTGATTCCTTTTTAAAATTTCTTACATGAAACAGAAACAAAAATGGCCTGTACGATGGAAATTGAGCCAAGTATGTTAGACCTAATTCTAATTCTGAACTTAATGCCACAATTTTCTGGAAATCATCTGCTTGTGCTCATCTGATCATAGGAGATCACCTGATCTCCTTCTATGACAAGGTGACCCGCTTAGTGGATGAGGGAAAGGCTGTGGATGTTGTCTACCTAGACTTTAGTAAAGCCTTTGACACCGTTTCCCACAACATTCTCCTGGAAAAACTGGCTGCTCATGGCTTGAACAGGCGTACTCTTTGTTGGGTAAAAAACTGGCTGGATGGCCGGGCCCAAAGAGTTGTGGTGAATGGAGTGAAATCTAGCTGGCGGACGGTCACAAGTGGTGTTCCCCAGGGTTCAGCACTGGGGCCAGTTCTGTTTAATATCTTTATCAATGATCCGGATGAGGGGATTGAGTGCACCCTCAGCAAGTTTGCAGACGACACCAAGCTGGGTGGGAGGGTTGATCTGCTTGAGGGTAGGAAGGCTCTACAGAGGGATCTGGACAGGCTGGATCGATGGGCTGAGGCCAATTGTATGAGGTTCAACAAGACTAAGTGCACTAACTCCTGCACTTCAGCCACAACAACCCCATGCAATGCTACAGGCTTGGGGATGAATGCCTGGCAGAAAAGGACCTGTGGGTGTTGGTCGACAGCCAGCTGAACATGAGCCAGCAGTGTGCCCAGGTGGCCAAGAAGGCCAACAGCATCCTGGCTTGCATCAGGAATAGTGTGGCCAGCAGGAGTAGGGAAGTGATCATGCCCCTGTACTCGGCACTGGTGAGGCCGCACCTCGAATACTGTGTTCAGTTTTGGGCCCCTCAGTACAAGAAGGACACTGAGGTGCTGGAGCGTGTCCAGAGAAGGGCAACGAAGCTGGTGAAGGGTCTAGAGAACAAGTCTTATGAGGAGTGGCTGAGGGAACTGGGGTTGTTTAGTCTGGCGAAAAGGAGGCTGAGGGGAGACCTTATCACTCTCTACAACTACCTGAAAGGAGGTTGTAGCGAGGTGGGGGTCGGTCTCTTCTCCCAAGTAACTAGCGATAGGACAAGAGGAAATGGCCTCAAGTTGTGTCAGGGGAGGTTTAGACTGGATATTAGGAAATATTACTTCACTGAAAGGGTTGCCAGGGATTGGAACAGGCTGCCCAGGGAAGTGGCTGAGTCTCTATCCCTGGAGGTATTTAAAAGGCATTTGGATTTGGTGCTTAGGGACATGGTTTAGTGGTGAACTGGCAGTGTTAGGCTTATAGTTGGACTCGATGATCTTAAAGGTCTTTTCCAACCTATGTGATTCTGTGTAATATCTGTTTAATCACCAGGTTTCCTTCTCAGGATAATGACGATAAAGATAGTTATCTTTCTTGGAAGTGCCTTAGGATATAATACACTTTCTGAAAGGCTTTAACTAGTTGTGCTACAAATATGAAATATTAGGATACTATACGTGTTGTGACTTGGCGCTGGTTTCATTCTTAATATTGTTTCTACATTTTTTTAAAATGAGAATAAATTACCTCTATAGAGAGAAAGCCCTTCATCATAGACTATACGCATCAAAATAAATTTTAGAAGGAGCTATTTGGGCTCCCAGCTCTTCACTCAGTAAGTAAATTTATTTCAAATTCACTAGAAAACAATGTAAGCATTTATTTAATGCTTCAATTTTGAGCTTCTGTTCTCCTAAACTCCTTTTACTTTTGTTATTCATTGTACGTAATTGGAGGTCCTAGTCTTGAACTAAGGCCCTGAACACTCTAAAACATACAATAGGAAGACAATCACTCTCCAGAAACGTAGATGTGCTTAGATAAGACAACAAAAGGATACAGTAAAAGAAGATTAAAAGGTAGAGAAAGACCATATTTATCAGCATGAAAAGTAGTTACAGTACACCGTTGCCAAACAGTGACACCAAAAATGAAAGAAAGAGGAACAGTTCTCAAGAAGGAGTTGAAGGAAGACAATAAAGTGATGTCTCCTGCATCATTTACGGGGCATTTTTTCCATGGAAAGGTGTCTTTTTTTATTTAACAAGCAACAAATATATAGCTTGGTCACAGAAGAGAAGGTTCCAATAGCTGAACTGTGAAATGTGAAATAATGAAAATCTGAGAAACAAATTCAGCTATTTACATAGAGAAAAGATCAGACATTAGGGGTGACCATACAAAACAGAGAGGTGAGGTGCACACATGCAAGGAAAAACAAACCAAGTACAAATAAACCAGACTGCATTAAATATCTTTTTGCTCACTGTATAAATAGCTACATGCATTCATATATGAATAGAAGTCCCAAAACCTTCAGATCAAATTTTGTTTAAATTTTATAGACACACACAAGCACATATATTAAAAAGGCTTTATGCACTTACAAATATGAGCATCTATGAGAAGTCTCACACAACTGTTGAAACAGTCTAGGACTAGACAATACACTATGCAAGCGCTTCAATTTTGCATACTCATATTTTTAAAAACGGGTTGCTTGTTCAGAAGTTCCATATAAGGACTTTCATATTTCTATTTTTAACACTGTGTAAACATATGTATGCATTCTGATACTCTAAAGAATAAAAAATAGAAACCAAAGACTTATCTTTTTTTATAAAACAAAGAATCCAAACAGGTAAGTACAGCCCAGGGAAAAACACAGATCCAAAAAACAAACAAAAAACCCAACAAAAACCCAAAAACCCAAAGATTTGCTTGAAATACTATCATTCCATATAACATACATATATCATTCCATATAACATACATATAACATTGTATGTAATTCATTCACATACAAACATTCAGTGAAAACTGTCATGTAATTATTCTATTACAAGGGTATAGCTAAGTGCTATATATATATTTAAAAAAAATAAATAAATGTTTACCCTGATTTAAAAGCTCTACCCTCTTACCTGTAGATAAGTTATTCTCCTCTGTACCAAATCTGTTAGATCTTTGGCCTCTTTTTCTCGCCAGTCTCCTGCTCCATCTGTTTGACTGAGGTAGTACAAGTCGGTCATTATTGACCTGTAAACAACAATGGAAAACAGTCTTAAAAAAATGGGAAACATTACTAAATTGGAGGATTAGATGAAATCAAAGACAAATTAAACAGATATTTCAATTATAGCCTCAAAACCAGTTTCTTCATGTCACCTCCTACCCCACAATCCAAACAGTAGCCAAGAAAGACTGACTGTGTCCTCCATTTAACATATGTTCCATACCCATGAGTAATTCTAGTATTAAACAGGAGATGGGTTAGAAAAACTGCTATAAAGCACTTGTTTCTGGTATGTGCTAAAGGAAACTAAAAAGAAAGAATAGTTCCACGCTTGATACATTATCAAGTGGCCCCAGATGAAAGTGCAGTAGTGATTCCTACAGTAGCTTCTATTATAATGCATTGTTACTTTGCCTCCTACAATCATCTTACTATGCTTCTATAGAATATAATATCACAAATGTCTTTAGCACAGGTACAACAGTAATCCTTCTATTTTTATTAGTGAAAACTAACTACAGAATATTATTACAAGGTTTAGTAAACAGCATTTTCTATGCCATGTAGCTCCTTCTGACTCTGGAAGAATTCTGCCTGCTTAGAATGACTGCATGCTACTAATACTCAAATGGAAAAAGATTAAAAAATAAGAAATTCAAAACAGACTCATGGCCATATTAAAAGTCTAGACTACAGAACATTAATTTTCGTGCACTATCAAATATTAAATTGAGGTTATGTAATACACTAGAGATCCTCTTCTTAGGGTTATCACATTTCAGTGGCCAAATAAGAGGATAAAGAACTCCACATCATGAGAAGAAAAATGGTATACGACTTATTTTCTGAGATTAGCCAGGAATTTTGTGAAAAACAGCCCAAACAGTAACACACAGGAAAAGATTTTTTTAAATCTGTGGCTTTTGGGAGGAAATACAAAACTAGAAGCAAACTATTCAAAATAGTTGTAAAAACATTAATGGCTATTCTACAAGAAACAGATAGCCCAGTTCAGAACCAATAATTCCAGAGTTGGCTTTATAGACTGAGAATATTTAAAGTTGCTAAACATTTCTCCATAACAATACTAAAGTTTTAAGTTTGAACCACTTTTCTAAATTCTTTCATCTGAACTTCAGATGTTGCAATTTATTGCCTGAAATTCCTGATAAGCCACAATTTTGATCACTAGGAAGAGATGCAACAGAACAAAGGCAGAGAAATTTGGGAGGTGACAAAAAAGAGTGTGGGGGGAAGACAAGCATATTTCCTAGCAACCTTTGAAGTGGTCTTGTCAGTGAAGTAATACAAGACACCATTGTTGGCAACACTTGTTAGTACTGGAATCACAAACCTAGTTAGCTAAGGCTATCCCTTGTAAATAAGCTTAGCAAGTGAGAGAGAAACAGATGACATATCTGCATGAGGTAATTATTTCTAATGACACAATATTTAAGCCGTGAATACTGAGATAAATCAAACTGGGACAGCACTATCTTTATCAGCAGAGTTATCAGACAACCTTCTCTCGCTAATAACTGGATTTATGGATCCATATCTTTCCATTCTCATACACTCATTCTGTTTTTCATATCCATACTTCTACAAAGGATAACAGTGACACTGACTTACTGTATCATCTACAATTGTTGTCTTAAACATTATACCCAAATTGTTCAGCAGCAGTAATGTTCAACTTCTGTCAATCAACTGGAAGTACCATATTTACATTCTAGTCTCAAACTATAAGCTGGATTTTCTTTTACAAGGTAACTGAGCTTGAAAAACCCTACTCCAGCTTTCTACAAAAAATAAACAATTTAAAGTATTTTCAGGTAACTAGTTTTGAATCACTAACTTTTAAAGATGCATAATACTCAAAATAACATGCAAACACAGTTTAGGGACAATTAGAACAGAATTAATGATGCAGTAGATCTAATACAGTGGATTATATACAAACAACTGAACAGACAAAGAGTCTGCTTCTCTTAAAGCAGTGTTTTCCAATTTATAGAAAGCATTACAGGCTGGTAGGCAAATTAAAAAAGGAAACCCATGCATTTTCTTGGGAGTTTAAATATATTTTTCTTCCCAATGAGGATGCAACCATGCTGGTTGTTTAAAGAAAAACTATAAATTTGAGGTCTAAACACTAAAAAAAAAAAATCCTGTGTTATCATTAAAAGCAGCTGCACAACCACAGCCACTTTTAAAACAATTTTCAAATGCTCTCTTTCACTGGTCTTTTCTGTACTTGTGATGTATGTAATCAGCATACTCTCCTTTTACTTTAGATAAATATATTTCTATTAAATTATGGCCTAAAATAACTGAAAATACAAGGCCTACCCATAAAAAAATTGTTTTCCCTCTCAGCAGTTAAGTAATTTTTCCTGTTTCTAAGGAAAAAAAGTGTTGTCCAAATTTTATTTTTTATATTGCTGGCCATGGTGACCATGACAAAGCAAAGGCAGTAGGTAAGTTTAAATAATCAGCCTTACAGATGAAATATAATTATTTTCCATCATTTCTGAGGTAAGAGGAATGATGAGAGAGTGCTTACACAGCCACAGTGACTCAACGCTTTAGGGAAAGGCAGCTTTGCTCAGTACAAACCATAAAGAATATAAAATAATTTGCGGCAAATTTTATGAATACATGCAAGAGTTTTCAGATAGTATCCACAATCTTTTTTTTTTTTAAATTTACTTTTATAAAACTCTGAAGTAAACCAGGAACTGAAAAATTCACAGATGTTATCACACAGAAATGATTATAGGGTAGTGCAATTTTAACACACTTTCTAGTCATGAGGACCTTCTTTCTTTGACTGCTCCTGCTGTGAAATGTGCATTTTTTTTTTTTTATTATTTTTTTTAGGTTTACATCTGCTAGGTTCTTTTGAGTGTGGCAGACCATCACGATGGCTTATTAATACAGATTTAGAAGAGACACAGACTAGTACCAAAGACCAGAGTCAGGCTCCATGTAGAGAGCTAAAAAGTAGATGGACTTGTGATCCATGAGGCCAAGATAAGTGCAGACAAAAGATGAGCCTGCACAGGATTATTACAGGCTATTGTGGGTGGTAAAATGGCAGAAAGACAATTTCAGACAGTGGCATTGCAGATATTCAGTAAGTCAAACTTGGTCTTCCATTGTGTTACTAACCAAAAATATCAATTTGTTGTTGTTATTTTTGTTTCATATCATAAATTAAACCTTGGAGCTGCTATTAAAAGCATTTTGTTCCTAAAAACCAAAATGGAGTAAAGAATCTGGCTATGTATTTCATCTGCATTTGATTGTCACAAATAAAGGGCGGAGGGCAGCCATTTTTAACACATTTTTAAAGATCAGTGTAGACATTTATTCCAGCCATATGACAAAATTACATTTAAACCACCTAGAAACTTTACATCAACAAACAAAAACTCAAAGAAAAAAAATTGTGATATGTTCCACCAAAGTCAAAGGAAATAATGTGAAAATATGTCCAAATACTATGCATCAAACCTTGACCACCTACCACAAAAGCCCTGATGACAGCTGTTCCCCAGGAGAAGGAGGAGTGAAACTAACTCAGTAACAGCCACTTTGCAAACAACATAACGCCAACATAGGAAACAACCATGACAACTAGAG
>WAAD01009590.1:4935-44376 GCA_013389945.1 Fregata magnificens
ACAGTCCCAGTATTAATCAGTGCAGAGGATAAGAGGTATTTTAGTACTGCAGGTGCACTAGAAAGTATCCCATTTTATTGGGTGGTAACAATCATGTTCAAAAATTTGTTTCCTTAGCTGTTCTTTCACAGTGAGTTCACAGTTTTGTGGGTTTTTTCCAGCATTCCTAATTGACCTAACTTTATTTCTCTTGTTAAAGGCAGCTTTGGCACAGAATTTCTTTATCTCAGCCATTTCAAAGTCATTAGTAATCTAATTGTCTATCTCATTTATTAATGGACCTTCTTTATAGTGATACTGATTTTCCCCTGATACATTTACACAAGCCTATCTCATTCTCCTGCCATAACCTCATTAAGGGTGAGATAGTGCAGTTTGATTATAGACAAAAATAAGTGGTACTCCTATGCTTCCAGCCACTCTATAAGTTAAGTTTATACTGTCAGTCAAACACAGGTCTGTGCAAATTCAGACGTGTCCTTGTTCATGATCAAGAACTAGCTCAGTCTCAGGATTAGACCATATTCAAGAATACTCCCAAAGTGAAAAGTTCAGTCATCTCATGGTATACTCAGCCACCATGCTTTTTCATCAATTTTCTGGACATAGTGAGAATGGAGGAGCTCAGTTCAACAACTGGTACTTCCTAAGAATAGTGTTACTTAGTGATTTAATCTAGTTAGCATCTACGATTTTCCTGTACAGGTAGCTGGTTTTTCATAGGCCAGTGAATTTCAGACAGCTTGTATTTGCAAGGAGGCAAGCAGATAACCCTCGTTTCCTTGAGATACAAGGGCTGGAATCTTGCCTAACATTTAGACAGACTGCCTGAGTCTACAAAAGTCTCCTTCTCTCTGCTGTCATTCAAATACATAAACCTCTATCTTAACACCTTTTCCTTTGTGAACATATTTATTACTGCAGGAATGATCCAACCTGTAAAGCTTTTAACAACTCCTTTATTGGTCCACCTGAAGTTCAGACACCCATTTAGGACTGAATCCAAACTGCTTCCATCCCAATTAGGCCTCTTCAAAGGTATGTCATCCTGCTCTTCCTTAAACATGAGTTTGTCTTCGACATTCTCCAGGTTTTTTTCCTCATAGGTCTTGAATTCTTCTTCCTACCATATAATATTTAACATATTTAAGTCTTTGATATTTGCTTTCCTAGAAATGAATGGTTTTTGGTATTCTTACTAGTGCTTCAGGAAAAAGTAGAAAAACCCTCTAGGAGCCCTCTAAAGAACATAGAATGGGAGAAAAGTTGGGTTGGAATGGACTTCTGGGAGTCTTCTTGCTTAATCTCCCACTCACAGCAGAACTATTGCCAACGCTAGACAGATCCCTCATGGTTTCGTCTAATCCTGAAAACCTCCAAGTTTTTTGGATTTTCTGTGGTCACTCTGGTATTGTTTCCCAGTTCAGTAATTCTTTCCTGTCTCACTGGTAGAGATCAGATAGGAATAGGAGCCATCAACCATTTAAACCCTGATTTTCTGCTGGCATATAAATAATGATGCACTTTTTATCGCATTAATACTTTACATTCTGACAGCCCTTCTAGGGATACAGTACAGAACTTTTAGGAAAAAGTCCTAACAAGGTCAGTATAAAAGTAGGCCAGTTCCCATAAAAGTTTAGTTATTTAAAAGTTATGTATCAAAGTATCATAAGTTATATATCTGTAACTTATAGGCAATTCACCCTTCCAGTGGAATTTGCTTTGGCTTTCTATACAAGGGAGGTAGACACCACAGAAAAAGATCTAAAGGAGTCGGTACCCTCTGAAGTAAGCTCACTACAATCAGCATGCTCAGCATGCAGTAGCCTAAAGTCAGAACTGACTCAAGGCTTAATCAGGATAGAAAGGTGCCTAAGGCAGCTGTCTGCTTGGGGGGCAAGGGAAAAGGATATGCAGGCACAGCCTAGCTGCCTGCATGTTTGGTCCCACTGCCTGCATGCCTCCTTTACTCCCGTCTTCCACTGGAGAAAAGGGATGGTGGCTCTGGTCATCTCTTATCACATGACGGTCACCTAAAAACAGTAGGCAAGCTCCTGACTTTCAAACACATTGGCTGTTGTTTTGTTTTGTTTTGTTTCTTAGTGACTAATCTACATGATTTTTTGGCTGTCAAGACTACAGACTTGTGAGATCTTAGAGTAATCTTTTCTTTAAAAATCCCCCTTTATGTTTTAACAAATGTTTTTCCAAAAATCAATATAACCTCGCATCAGCATTTCTTCTATGCTTAAGATAAGTATGCTTCCATTATACTATTGCTTAACTGCTCAGCCAGCATTTCTTCTAACCATGTTTTTGGCTTGATACAAGTATATATTATATGTCTATTTACCTATGAAAAGATATGATATATATGACATTTTGGTCTGAAATTTGCAGAAAAATCTTTACAGTATTAAAAAAAAAATGTGTTCAACTTGTATGGGGTGGGAAAATGTTATGTTATTAGAGAACAGTACAGAAGCAAATACGCTCAGTGCTCATCAACAGGGCCATGTGCATTTCTACAACCAATCAGGATCAAGTTCTAGCTTTTTTCATGTGGAGGTGATTACAGCAAAAGAATAAAAGCTTCTTATCCTAATGAACAAAATTATGTCACACCACATGAATCTCTGCTAAGTCCCTTTCAACTAACACAAAATCTCCCCTTACCTGCAGATCCTTAATTACACCCAACTATTTCCAGCTCCAAAATAGCTGCAACAACAATAACCACACCTACAAGCAGCACATAAATTTAAGATCTGCATAAATCACACAGCTGACAACAATTAACTCTGATTAAAAACATTGTACAAAAGCTGACAGGTTCCACTGTGAACCCTGATTTCCAAGTCTCTGTGACTCATCTGATTTATTTTTATATCAAACTAATTTACATGAGGTTGAAACCTGGAATCAAAGTTGTAAATTTTTTAGATGAGGTGCAATATTTTTTATAAACAACTTGAATTTTTGTCTTATTTTAATTTCATGGGGATAGTCATAAGTCAGGAAATGAGGATGTGGTTTGTGTCAAGCGAATTCACCAACTCACCCCAAAATTACTTTGCTTTTAATGAGTCTGAGAGAAGTCATTATACATTGCAAGTTAAGTGTTAAAGAGTCAAACCTGAAAAAAGCATATAGATCTTTTAAGGTTAGTTTTAAAAAGTGACTTAAGTACATACAAAGTAACTGTTGTCATGGTTCATATGAACGAAGGCTCTGGCTCCTAGATTCATTGGGCAAGTCACCTATCCTCTATCTACATGGCTGACGGAGAGATAGGCATGTAAAAGAGTAATCTAGAAAAAGACAGCTGAGGCTCAACAGGAGTTTCTGAACAAAGATATGTGTTTTTAGCCACCTCTTGGCCAAAGCTGAGGCAGAGTGCAGGTCATTAGGAGGCCAGCAGAAGCCTACGTAAGCCAAGGATTCAGAAGCACAGGGAAGGCATCTTCTGCTGGGAGCAGATGCCTCAGTTAAACCTGTAGAAAACTTAGCAAAACACACACTTTTCCTTTCAAATGTGTCCAAAGGAAGTAAGGCCACATGCTTTACAATGTAATGTTGCAGTTGTTAGATCTCTTGCTCAGTAAATGGAAGACCAAGCTTGTTCAGAGAGTTCAAACCACACAAGGTGTTTTCCTTTCAATATCTGCTGGAGCCAGGCTGAGAGCAGAGCTGGCACCAGATCCAGGACCCAACTGTAATGTCATCACTGAACATAATCAGTCTGAGCCTCTCCCCGCACAGAAACAAGCATACCTTGCCATCCAGGAGCATTTTCTAATTGTAGGAGACTCCAACCCATCATGAAAACACGCTACTGAGCAAGAAATTATGCCACATACTTAAGATATGTGAAAGCAAAGAGCTCTTTTTTGACCTGTCACCCAGATGTTTCAGAGAAAGAATCTGAGGCACAGCCATGGCCACACCATATAATCAGCCTTATGAGCTAGGAAGTGACCCACAGTTTAGACATATGTATATATTTCAGGAGGGCTACCTCACTGGGTGCACAAAATTCCAGCGTGAATCAGTTGTTTAAATTACATTGACATTGACAAAGGATTACAATCAGAGTGTAAATTCACAGTATTTTTTACCAACAGGTGGCTTCAAAGATGATATTCAAATAACAATTGATTTCATTTGGTACAGAAAGAGATGATTTATAAAACCAAGAGACTATATTTTCCCAAACAAAATTTCACAATGTAGCATTGGTGGAAGAAGAGGAGTAAAATGCAGTTCAAGCTGTGGGCTTCAGAGCTGCAACTGAGACTACAATATTATGCATTCAGACAATGTCACTCAGTGATCAATATGCACAAATTTGTATTTGGGGACAACCTAGGAAACATGACACAGTGTGAACATGTTTTGTAAGCAGGTCTTCCAGTATATAAGCCAAATAGAATCTAACTTTACACAAATGGAAATGTTACAGTTGTTTAGAGGTAAATTATCTTCTGAGATGAGTTATTTTTTTCACAGAAGACAGCTAATTCACTGAGATTTGACCTCCTGCCCCTTTACTGACATGTACTGAATGCAAGTCTAGTCCAAGGGTAATGAATGGTGTTTGAATGAGAGATGTGTTACACCAAATTGTGACAAGGGTAATAGCATGTCACTGAGACTACAACAAATGTCAGCAAAAGGCTGAAATCATAATGACTTTGGAGTAATGATTATTTGCTAGTGGAAAAACTGCAACAGATTAATTCACCACATATCTATTTGAACGTGGTACGGCTTGATGTAATGCGAGTACAAGTATCTTGTCATTGCTCACTAGTCTTATTACATAAAATCTCAACTGATGTAGCAAGTTACATGTCAACTAGTAGCATATTCCCTGCTTTGAAGAACCATATTAAAATTCATTTTGCATCAAGTCCTTCAATCCTGATATGAATAAAAAGAGCATGACACTGATTATGTATAGAATTATTATACAAAATCCTGGCATATAAAATGAACACTGAATCAGACCCAGGAATCCAGATGATTTGAGTAGACAGAGAATTTGTTTTACATGCTTTTTTAAAAAAAGAAGGAAGGGATGCAGGAAAGAAAATAATTTCTAATTAAATGTGATTGTTACTTCAATAAAATCAAATTAGATTACATTTCTGATGGTTCTGCTATCCTTTCGTCAAGTCATTGTGACTCGATAATGTAAGAGACAGGAATAAATACATTTAATGCCTTTTAGGATTTTTTTTTTTAAATCCCTAAATATTGAGCTCAGCAAGAGAGGGAGAAAAAGAATTCAAGACAGTAAATAGAATAGGCTACCAAAACGTAGGAAAAACTAAAGAATGCATCACAAAATGGATACTTCCTAGAGCTGCAGTCCCCAAGGGTTTCTTACGATGCAATACTCTCCATAGAGTCTTCATACATCTAGTTAAAGCGATTGTGTGCACATATTGTTATGATTTTTAATTTCTACTAAAAATTTAAAAATAATTAGCATTCTAATAAAATTGTAAACACTAGCCCTACCCAAGCTGTTTCTGACAGACATTTTCACTGAAGCTGATATATCTCTGACAGATCCTCATGTCGTTCTTCTGTCCTGGCACCCACATCTCAGTCCTAACTGGATTGGATCTTATCCAGGCATTTTCCCTTGCTGCACAATATGGAATAATAAAGATAAGCCTCAGAACACAGAAACCCCATATCTATATGCTAATCCTGTAGCAACCTGCTTACCCTTAAAGGCCTTAAAACCCTAGAGTAGCTCATTTGGGAGAGTTTGTAGGATCAAAGACTAACAGCCTGCATTTCTTTCAAAAGACAAAAAATACCTCTTAGTGGTCAAGGACATCAAAACCAGAGGCATTAGGTGCCACACTTTCATTTTGTGTAGCAACAGAGGCTATTCCATACTGGCATGAGCAGTAATTATAGAGGAGAAAAGCTAGAACTACAGCAAACCCCTGCCTCTAGGAAGATACACAAAGGTATGGTGAACTACCATAAAAGGTCCTTTAATGAACTGGAGACAGACTTTAATCAATATTTCTTGGTCTGAAGATCATTATCACCATCAGTAAGTCAGCAGGTGAATTAGAAATGTATCTATAGTGCTGCCATTAGATGGAGGGAGAGCGCTACACACAAGTACAGGCCATGGCCAGCTGGCATTTAATTTTTTAGCCATATCAAACTTTTCATAAACCTGGAACTCACTTTTTTAAAAGGAAATTCCAAGGCATAATTAGCCCTGGGTTTTTCAGTTAGATTGCACAGTCATTTACAATAATTCTAAGAATTACAGCCAGAGTTAATCTTCAGAAGTGAAACTGTCAGAAAAAAAAAAATGCTACAAAGATTAAAATAGAAAAATAGTAGGCTAACCCAAGTTTTATATTCAGCAGCCAGGTTCTAGGTTTAAATTAGCTAGCTCATCATGAGATGGCCCTGTGTATAGTGAACATAAAGGTAAGAATTGCAATGGTGCTGAGGTATCTGAATCAATACGACATTAGAATATTGGACAACTCAAAAATCTTGTGTAGGAAGTGCCTTCATCTTAGTGCAATCAGTGCTTACCTAGTAATGAGACAGCATCTTACTTTCTATTCCTTTCTGCATCTTATAATGCCTGTACAAAGTGGATTTTAATGTCACTATTTTGATTTACCAGTGCTTTTTCAGAGAACCTTTTCTGGACTCAAAGACGATGATAGTTATTGCAAGCATCCAAAGTAATACAGAACCTTGTAAGTGGGAAATGAACATTAAAACAAGAAAAAGAGGGTCTAGAATAACAGTATTAGAATTAAAACAAATAAGCTGCCTTTGCTTGCTTGTTTTAGAGCCCTCACCCAATATCACAGCTTAATATCAGAATATATTTTCTAGCTAAACGTTAATATCCCATTTCTTATAAATCATAGCTTTCATTATCTAACTGCAAACTTCAGCCAATGCCTCTAGAATAGAGGTGGATAAGAAGGCTTAAGATGAGTCTTGAATATCTGGGATAAGAAAGGGGTTGTCTTCACTCAGTCATGAATCTGAAGAGTTTCTGTAGGATATGGATCTAAGCACCCTTGATACTGTTATGCAACTTGTTTAGACTGCTTACGACACAAAACCAGATAAACTTGATTTGTAATGAATTGCATAAATTAATCAATTTATAGTCAGTGTACCTGGAACAAAATCTGAAGAAATTAGACTCAAGTATCTGTGTTAAAATAGTAATGCAATCACAAAATAAAATATAGACAATGCCTTTTTTTTTGTTTTTAAAATCACCCCTCCCTCTGAAAGGCAAAGAAAACAAAAGGTTGAAGCTGCTAATATTGACAGGTCTCGGTTAACAGCCAGGGCTCCACAGACTTCTCTTGGTGTTCATGAATCTATGCTGACTTACACAAAGCCAAGATTCTTCTTTTTTTTAAAAAACATAATATGTGGCATGGAAGTGCTTTAATTTTCTTTCAAATAGACATCTTCAGCTGTGTTAACTCTATTGAATTCCACTCTCTATCATCCAAGTCATATCTCATTTCCCAGTTCGAAACATCCATCAAAGACTGTAAAAGGGTCTGGCCTATTTTACACATTTTTAATAATGTTACAAAGACTGATATGACACAAAATTCACTTTGTGAAAATCTAAACAGGAAATATTTTAATGTCAATGTCAGGCACAGTCACATAAATGTGCTCATCACAAAACCATTAAATCAGATTAGCAATGATTTTTAAAGAAATGAATGGCATTATCTCCCAGCCACAAAGAAAATGTGAAAAAAACCCAGACAAAAGGAATAAGCTGTGCTCCACTTTAACAGGAGCCTTTTTAGAGCAGCTGTGCAAGTTCCCTGGTTGCTGTGCCTTTTCCTTGTTGTTTTAGCTTTTACTTTTGTAATTTTACTATTTTGCAATGCCAATGGATAATACGATGTGGGTGAGAGCATTTGCTCATTCTCAAAAATAGATTAATATCATTTCATAGTGCATTGCAATAATATACAAATGTCAGACATTTCTTTGAACTAAGGCAAAGAAAACTTTAAAACTGAAAAAGAAAATGGCAAAGCCAGCTAAACATATTGCCTAGGAACAAAATTTACACCAAGACCTAGAGTATATTAATCAAATAAATAGCCTCAGTGCAATAAAAACTTTAATAAAAGATTGATGACAATACGCAAGCAACGTATTCTGAATTTCTCAGCTTTCTCTGACATTGAGTGGTTCTTAATAACTCTCAGCAAGAACTTAACAGAACAAATTCTATGGCTAATAGTATAAATTTATGCTACAGTATGATTACAAAACCATGCAGCACAACATGCAACTTAAAGAGAAATTAGTATTATCACATAAAAGTTAATATAAATTTCATATATACATCTACATTTTAAAACTTGAACATTTTATATAAATAATAGTGAATTGGTTAAACTTGTAATGTTTGGCTAGTAGCCAATGACCATGAATCTTACTTCCTGACATGTCTGTTATTTCAAATCTTTAATACACCTTGATTGACAAGGATAGAAAACTTTGTTAAGAATTTCCATTTCCCTTGGTACATAGTAGCATCCAAACAACTTAGAGTTTGTACAGAACTTAGTGTTCTTGCATCATCTTATAAGTGTTATTGCTCTCCTCGCAATGTTCATTTTTATCCTGGAGAACATGTCGGAAATATCTACACGTGCCTGAACATCTTAAGTAAATCTTGATCTTGCTTTGTGAGTTATAAGGCTAGTACACATCATACTGTATTTCAAGTATCTGAGTTATCTTAGGAAAGACTCATACTCTATTGCAACATCTACAATAATCCGAGAAATGGAAGTAGCTGTCTAGGACAAGAAGCTGGTTTACTTTGTCTCAGAGTACCAAAATGGTAAAGAATGCAAGTTGCTTTATGATGGGACTCAGTTTCAGACACAGATTTGAGCTTGATGTGCCTGCACTTTTTTCTTAAAGTGAAAATACTGAGAACATCAAAGGAGATTTGACTTACTAATACTGTTAGGAAAAAAAAAAAATACCCAATAGCAAATTTTTAAATAGAGATTTTTTGTTATTTTGTAAGACAAATATTTTTTAGAAGTTCTCCCATTTCCCTGTTTCTATGTAAAATGTATCTTTTCCTTCAGCCTTGCTCCAGTAACTTCTACTGGGTCCCTGGGTTGCACAAATTCTGCACAGTCCTCTCAAGTAATAGGAAAAATACTTTTGTTTCCTGATCCCCTGAGGTCTGGGCATCTGTTCAATGCCCTCCTAGTCTCTGCTTATCCTGCATACTCCAACTCACCCTGCCTCTTCTTCACCTGCTCCTGACACTTCTCTCCAGTACAGTTCACTTAGCTGACCTCCGGGAAGGCAGAGTCCGTCCCTTCTACAAGTGCTTTCTATTGAATCAAAATACCAACAGCTGAGCAATGAAAATACACAACAGAGTCGCAGCTTTTTAACAAAGTGTATTGCAGAGTGTGGAATACTTGCCGGAGGTGACCTAGAAATTAAACTTATATTCACATTTTAAAGAAAGGTACAGCACTGAAGAAGTTTCCAGGGTGGAGTGCGGCTGATATGCAAGGAATCCATTCCACGGGAGTTCCCTAGGCCTGTAACCTTAGACGTTAGTAACACCAGGGGAACTTGGTGTGCCGACTCTAAGAGGAACGGCACAGAGAGTGGAGCGGAGTGGAGACACTGCCGCCAGGCTCTGTGATAAATGGGAACTTGAAGGTACCATGGAACAATGGAACAATGGAAACTTGAAGGTACCATGGAACAATGGGAACTTGAAGGTGCCATGCAACAATGATAAGCTGCATATTTGCTACCCTGGGCCAACGGTCTGTCATGTTTTGACAAAATGCTGTCCTTTTGGTGAACTTTGCTCATTATAATATCATTATAATACCAAAACACATCTCCATCCCAAAAGCTACCCACCTCNTAAGATTCGAACACTTGGTCATACCAAGTGCCTCTGCGCGCAACTTAGAAATCTCTATAGAGTCGCTTTATATCTTTTAACACGTTTATAGCCAAGCAGTGTTATTCATACTCTTCGTATTTGCACGTGCTTTGCAGACAGTGAATTTATCACCGGCAATCCAAAGAACCTGTGTATCTGTTGCTTTAATAAACTGCACTATTCATTAATCTAGCCGTGATAGTTCTCATTGAACGTGACCAAACCCTTTAAGTGCGGCCGTGGTAGTTCATGGAACACGACTAGACTGAAGGTGTATCACATTATGTGTGCATCCGTAATCGTGATAGTTCAGTGCACTGAACGCGACCGGACTTATAACGACAACTTGGGCTACTTTAGCCTTTAACGCAACACAGAGCAAAGAGCAAATAAAAAGAACATCTACCACAAACCCTTCTACCGCCTTGCTTCAGCCTCCAGAATAGCCTCTTGGAAACAGCGTAGAGGGCGGCAGCCAAATGCTAATATGGAGGGCTAACCCTAGGTCTGCCTCTGTGGGAGGAAGGAAGCTTAAGTATGTATTGTAGGAGTATGACATTACGACAAAGCTACAGTGGCAGAAAGCAGTGTCCCTTCCTCCTGTTGAAGTTGGGCTGCTGCACAGTGAGTGCCTGGACAAAAGGGATAGCAAGCAAGAGGGATCTTGTCTGAGTAGCCTAATGATGAGCTGCCATGTGGGAGTGGGAAGTACTGAATCTGAGCCTCACCTTTGTGAGGCTTGTTTAGAAATTCCCTACTTATCTTGGGTAGGGTGTATCACCCTCTTGAGCTGCCTCTCTCCACTGAGCATAGACGGAGCGTAAGTCAATATGCTTTTAAATTTGGGGCATAAAATTAAGTGAGATGAAACTGGACCAAAGTACCTATGCTAGTTAGACTCATACAAGAACAGGAGACAGGTAAAGAGGATATAATTTTTTAACTTAGGTTCATAAGTTTTATCATAGATTTAGCCCCAGATCATTCCATATCAAATATTTGAGAAATTTCTTGCTCCTCCTCTTTCTTTTTCCTGGTTTTGAAGTCGTGAAAATTTGGCTATCAAAAAAGCATAACATCTACACTTCAGATTTCAATTATTCTGTGGCTGACACTGTGCCAATAGAAGAAAAAATGGAGAAAGACATTTAGAGCATTTCTCAAAAGTTTCATATATGTTTGCTTAGTGCATGCGGTAATGAACAGCTAAAATGTAACATGAATTTTGTACTTTCAATTACACTTAATCTCCAATATTTGCACTGCTTATAACAGTGTTCATATTCTTGCTTTACTTTCCTTGGGTCAGCAGTCTGTTTACCAGATATGAATGAGGATACCTTTGGGATAGGACTGTTATTAGTTCAGTCTTTTTCCCTTCCTCATAGCAAATAAATAACTGTATTTATTACCACAGTATAAAACAAAGGAAGATGGGGAGCAGGGGGGGAAGATTAAAAGTGTCTGTTATTGGGGTTTGCTTTTGAAACAACTGTGTTTGCATTTTCTGCATTATCTCTTTTTTGTGATTATCAATGCATCTGAAAATAGATCAAGCCATTAGACACAAATTAGGACATGAAAGCATCCAGGAAACTTTTGTATCTGTCTGTAAAAATGAGAAGGAGGTTTAGAGGAAAAAAAAAAGGGGATATGATTTCTTCACTGTGCTATGTGCAGTATTCTGAGCACATATGAAAATATTCTGCTTCTCATCTCTAGTAACAACCTGGTAGGAAGAGATAGATAGATAGATAGATAAATAGATAGACAGATAATGCTCTTTATAAATAAGAGAGTGGAAGGGAAGAAAGGCTATAAGCAATACAAAAATTAAGTAAATTGGATGCATTGGTATTTTGGTGTATACAGAAAATATTGAAGATGCATGGCAAATCAATCCACCCATGGACTATGTCCATACCCGTAATCCAAGAGGCTGCACTGAGTAGCCTCTCAGAAGGAGTCTTCATGTTGTAAGGAAACATCTCATGTGAAAGAACACTCTTGGTTTCATATTTAAATGAACCAGACAATCTTTTTGGCTGATTTTTGTGTAAGAGCTTTCTCAAAGACAATTAAAACAAAAACAAGCAATGAGCTTGAAATTAGAAATCTAGCTGACACATTAGGGATGAAAATAATGTGCAGAGTCATGCAGAGTTTGGCAGGTTTGACTCAGATTATTTTGTTTGAAGGCAAAAAGATTAATTTGTCCCAAATTTTGGCTTAAGCTTCAAACTTGGACATCTCAAAAGACAACTCCTTTGAAAAACACTGAAGCTGGACTCATTTAAAACTATGCCTAATTTCATTTAAAATATTTGCTAGGGTTTTGTATTAGGTTTGCATGGCAAGGTTTTGGTAGTGGGGGGGCTACAGGGGTGGCTTCTGTGAGAACCTGCTAGAAGCTTCCCCGATGTCCAATAGAGCCAATGCCAGCTGGCTCCAAGACAGACCTGCTGCTGGCCAGGGCTGAGCCCATCGGCAACGGTGGTAGTGCCTATGGGATAACATATTTAAGAAGGGGGTAAAAAACCTGTGCAACTGCAGCCAGAGAGAGGAGTGAGAATATGTGAGAGGAACAACCCTGCAGACACCAAGGTCAGGGAAGAAGCAGGGGGAGGAGGTGCTCCAGGTGCCGGAGCAGAGATTCCCCTGCAGCCCGTGGTGAAGACCATGGTGAGGCAGGCTGTCCCCCTGCAGCCCATGGAGGACCCCACGTGGGAGCAAGGATGCACCCAAAGGAGGATTTGACCCAATGGGAAGCCCCCACTGGAGCAAGCTCCTGGCGGAACCTGTGATCCCCTCTCTCCAAGGACCCCACGCTGAAGCAGGTTTGCTGGCAGGACTTGTGACCCTGCAGGGGACCCACACTGGAGCATTCTGTTCCTGAAGGACCGCACCCTGTGGAAAAGACTCACTCTGGAGCAGTTTGTGGAGAACTGCAGCCCGTGGGAAGGACTCACGCTGGAGAAGTTTGTGGAGAACTGTCTCCCATGGGAGGGACCCCACGGTGGAGCAGGGGAAGTGTGAGGAGTACTCCCCCTGAGGAGGAAGGAGCATCAGAGACAACGTGTGATGAACTGACCACAACCTCCATTCCTCATCCCCCTGCACCACTGGTGGGAGAGGAAGCAGAGAAATCGGGAATAAAGTTGAGCCCAGGAAGAAGGGAGGGGTGGGGGAAAGGTGTTTTAAGATTTAGGTTTATTTTCTCATTATCCTAATCTGATTTTGATTGTTAATACATTAAACTAATTTCCCCAAGTCAAATCTGTTTGGCCTGTGATGGTAATCGCTGAGTGATCTTTTCGTGTCCTTATCTCGACCCATGAGCTTTTTGTTAGATTTTCTGTCCGCTGTCCAGTTGAGGAATGGAGTGATAGAGCAGCTTGGTGGGTACCTGGTGTCCAGCCAGGGTCAACCCACCACAGTTTTTAAGGAATTCAGGTTTACCTTCAGGTCTTCCTCTTCATTAAACATTTTATATCACTACTGGGGAAAAAAATAAAAGGTGGGATAAATTACTATAGATTACTGATTTCATTAAATCAAGGGCAATTTGTACTATCTGAGATTCTAAGAGAATTTTCCACATAGACAAAGAAAAATTTCTCACAAAGAGAGAAAATTTGATGGGGGAGGGGGGAAATCATACTCTTTGGCCAAATATTTAAAAGCCAAACAAAATTCGGCCTTCAGAATGACTCCTTTTAGCGTTCTGTACCTGTATCAACTCGTGATAAGTCTTTACCTGTTGCACAGTTTGTTTAAAGGAAGGGGTAGATTTGATTCAGAATCATAAACCATTTCTTTATGATGCCAGCAACAACTATATTGATGACATTTCACTGCTCTGAGGTTAAAAATTAAAAAATATATTACCCATACCCATACCACTCATTTTGTAAATATGCCCTTTGGTTCAGATTCCGCTATATACAGATCCAGTGATCCATGGCAGCAGCAGATGTAACAGCAGGTGTCATTGAAACTCTGTTTAGCAGGAAGACTTCAACCACACACATTTCTGGGTAAGATGTACTTTGAGAAAGTCCTAATCCTGTTATGTCGTTGTCCTGATGTGCCACAGGATTCTGACTTTCAAGTTAGAGCTGAGTGAATCCATTTTCTGTACAATTATTTAGATAGTAGCTGCATACTTCAAAGCATACATATGTGTTATAGCTCTCCTAACAATTATTCTGAACTGTTACCAAAGTTGATTGCATGCAATGATTTTAATGTACTTCTGTATCTACTGAAAAATTTCGTAGCTCCATGAAATCCACATTAGTCCCTCAGCCTTTCAAGTGCTCCAGTCCCCTTAGCGGCCCTCCATTGAACTCCCCCTAGTTTGTCGATATCTCCCTTATGCTGTGAGCCCTAACCTGGACACAGTACTCCAACAGGTCTCCTCCCAAGTGCTGAGGGGAGATGAATAATCACTTTCCTGGAGCTTTTGCCTTTACCAGTGCAGCCCAGTATGCAGCCAGAACTCCTCTCCCCAAGGACTGAACATTTTTTTTTTCAAGCTGGAGAATTGCCCTGATCATCACAACTTCTGAAAGATGATAGTGGCCTCACAGTGATAGCAGGCAGCTCCCTCAACACCTTTGAATACATCATTGGCATAGATCCAGTTTACTGAATTAATCTCCAACTCCTCTCTCCTCTGGACTTTGCTGACGGAACTCTGTATATAATGGATGAATTCTATCAGCAGGAATTTGTGAGCTGACAGTATCTCCTCATTGACTGGAGCGGTATACAAGTCTCATTAGTAGAGTTTGTCAGTTGTTCCAGAAGAGATTCTCAGATGGCCCCAGGAAAGTGCTGGGCAGGGCTCTTCTTAAGGAACTCCTTTGACCATCGTCACAGAAAGTATTAATGTTTTATTCTACAAGAAAACTGAAAAATCATAGAATTATAGAATCATTAAGGTTGGAAAAGACCTCTAAGATCATCAAGTCCAACCATCAACTAACACCACCATGACTCCTAAACTAGGCCCTGGAGTGCCACGTCTATACCTTTTTTGAATGCCTCCAGGGTTGATGACTCCACCACCTCTCTGGGGAGCCTGTTCCAATGCCTAACCACCCTTTTGGTAAAGAAATTCTTCCTGATGTCCGATCCAAACCTCCCCTGATGCAACTTGAGGCCATTCCCTCTCGTCCTATCGCTAGCTTCTTGGGAGAAGAGTCCAAGACCTGCTTCACTACAACCTCCTTTCAGGTAGTTGTAGAGAGCGAGAAGGTCTCCCCTCAGCCTCCTCTTCTCCAGACTAAATAACCCCAGTTCTCTCAGCCGCTCCTCATAAGTCTTGTTTTCTAGACCCTTCACCAGCCTCATTGCCCTTCTCTGGACACGCTCCAGCACCTCAGTGTCCTTCTTGTACTGAGGGGCCCAAAACTGAACACAGTACTCGAGGTGCGGCCTCACCAGCGCCGAGTACAGGGGCACGATCACTTCCCTACTCCTGCTGGTCACACTATTCCTGATACAAGCCAGGATGCTGTTGGCCTTCTTGGCCACCTGGGCACACTGCCGGCTCATGTTCAGCCGGCTGTCAACCAGCACCCCCACGTCCTTTTGCGCCGGGCAGCTCTCCAGCCACTCCTCCCCAAGTCTTCTTTTCTATGTTGTTTAGGCCAGTAAGAAATAAATTTAACATTTCTTCTTACTGTTTTATTCCAAAACAGGAAATAATTGCTTTGTTTACATGAGTTGGTAGTGCTGTTGCCCTTTTATTTGACAGCCCTGCTTGTAGTGCACTCCTGCAGATTCCGAGACATCAGAGTTTGTTTTCTTCTCCTGTTTGAGAGGTTTGAAAATCTTTTGTCTTACCTATAAACATGACCTCTCACAAAATACTATTAAGAGCAAAGAAAGCGTTTTTTTTTTTAAACAGAAAAATAGGCATTCCAGAAATCCCCACGTAAATTCAAGCTTGGGTCTGAAGATGAGAGTCTCAAACACTGAACTAAATAAGACATACCAAGGCAGGATTTTTTTTCAGTCCTTGCTGTTTAAGTTGCTCTTTCTGAATTAGCTAAATATTTATGGACAAATGTAGAAGTGAACCTCTGGCCTACTAGTTGGACCTTCACACCTTCTGTGGCAGATGGCATTTGGGGGTCTTGGTTCCAGTGAGTGTGTCGTATTTTCTGCAAAGATAACTAAGTGAGCAGGAAAGAATGAGGGCATCACTACTCTACTGTGTCTGAGCCAGTTCCCTGCAAGGCTGAAAACCAAACTCAGGTATGTTTTCTGATTAAGTCAGGACAGGCAAATAAAGACAGCTTAGGTCTTGGAGTTGTGTCACCTTAAGGTGACAATAGAGCCTCATTTTCTTATGAGGATTCTAAAATCTCCTTCCTCCAATCTTCTTTCCCCCAAAATTTAGGGGTGCTCAGATAGTGAATTTTGCTTTAGTCTAATTTTGAAGAATTATTATTATTATTTTTTTAAAGGAAGTAGATAATAATAATCAATACTGTATCACTTATCTTTGAAGATTTTAGAACTGCAGAAAGAGTTATTTTAAAAAAAAATTTACTTAACTTCTCCAGCTGTAGTTCCCTATTCTATCTACCTACAGATTTTTGAAGTTGCAGCCAATGAAGCATTTGCTTTGTTCACAGAGAACAAATAAAAAGAATGATTATTAAGCAGGGAAGTGTCATCATGGTCTGCACAGCTCCCTTTTCATAGCTCTTGAAAATGTAGAAGCAAGTGCTAAAAAGGTCAGTCTTGTTTGTGTTTCTCAACTTCTGTACAAGAAAGAGCATTGCAGCCTCAGGCTGTCCCCAGTATTTTCTACTTAAGCTGCAGGAACAAGTGAAAACATTAAAACTGTAACAGTAAAAAACTCACAAGGTGGAGACAACAAAGAAAGGGAAGTAGGAAGAAGAGGAAGAGACCTCATGGAAAGAGAAGGAAAAGAAGGAGAAAAAGGCCCCTAAAGTGAGAGTTCTAGAGGTAGCACACTGGGTGTTTGACCTGCTCTGTTGCAAAAGGATCTATCGAGACAATAAAGATCACTATTGCTAGGGATTTTAGGCAATTGTCTCTGAATACTATACTTGGACTCTTAAGTCCTCTTACAGTTGTTGGCAACTTTGTCTTTATTTTTCAGCTAAACTAGTCTTGAAATTGTGGCATGAAATTAAAGCAGTTTGACAGGTGAAAGGAGAGAGGAAAAGACTAGAAACAGCACTGCCACTAACATATCAGATATTTTGTTGAAGTATTTGGAAATAATGGGATGCAGAGAAATAATACACAATGAAACCGGAAAGCTTGCATAATAAATGTTTAAAGGTATAGTATCACGTAACAGCAAGTGTTTTGCCAGAGCAACCACTAATTTGCCTGACTGTTACAATGCATTCCATCTTAAAGTGTTTATAGCTGGTAAGACTGATCTTACCTAAAAATATTGCATTAGAGTGCTACTGTCACCCCAAGCTCTCAGGTATAGTCAGGAAAAGTTCCTAGACAGATGTAGAGCTTCACAGACCTTCTATGCTATAACTTCAGAAACATAAGTAAATAAGCAAGCTAACTCAGAAGTTATACACCGTTTCATGGCACAGTCTGAAAGTACTTATGCAAGTCCTAAACAATTAATATTTCCAATAAATCTTTAAGCTGTGATTACCATTTTTCTTATGGCAAATATCGTGCAAATATAAGACAAAAGAACAGTAAGACAATGTCATAATCAAGATTAAGATACCAATGTTCCTTCTAGCTCATTACACGATGTTGACAGTGTGGTCTTTTTCTCTAATTCTTTGCCTCAATTAGCAAAGGTTGCAGTGTCTCAGAAGGTCTTTGAGGGTAAAGAGGATGTCTTTATAAATGCCGTTTTCACTTAACTGCAAAAGGGAGAATAGATCACCTGTGCAGTACATGCACGCACAAGGAAGCTTTGGAGTTTCGCACATGAACTGTGCACACATGGCTCAAATAGTCACAGTAAGTCTACCAGGACAAGACACACAGTTTATCTTCTGGNGCAAGCCAGGTATATCTACTGAGAAATAAGGAATTCTCCATCATTTTTAAGCGCTGCCTTTGTTAAGGAATGAGCTCACTAAGAGTAGCTATCCTAGCAACAAAATCTGGGTTAGGGAATGGAGCTAAGTCTGGTAATAAAGTGATTTAAAAGTGTATAATTTATTTACAAAACAAGGTTAAATCAGTTTGGCACTTGTTATGCACATATCACATCAACCATGTGTCGGTACATCCCTTCTATTCCACAATTTGAAAATAAAACGGTTCGTTAATCACAGCAAAAGCCTAAAATATTTGTATTATAATAATCAGTTGCTTTGAGGAAAGCTCTGTGTTCTGTTTTCTGCTAAATCTGAATATTAGAGTAAGCTTGTAAGTCTCAGACCTGGTGAAGGTCAATGATCAAATTCATCAAGTCCCTCTACTATTGTGTACTACTCTGATGATGCAAGGACCTAGTAGCTTGCACTGTTAAACAAGATTTAAAGTAGATTTCTATTTCAATGCTAGTATAAAGCAGCTGATAAATATATATTATTGAATCTGATCCACAATGTCATAAATCTATGACTATCCTTATGCATACATTATAGATTTTGTTTCTATAAAACCTGATTCTTGATGATTATTCTTCCTGGTTCCCTAGGATACCACTCATAAGATGTCCTAACTGGAAAAAAAAACCCAAAAAAAATTTAACTTCCTACCTATTTAGGGTAGAGGCTCATTATAATCTCAGTTGCTCAACAGAAAGGACAGTAATGAAAAAAACCCTGCTATTTTAGGTTAAAGAACAGGCTATTAAAAAAAAAATAGAGATAGAATACAGTACTGAATAATGTTATAAATCCTTTGCACAGCTTTAAAGGCATACTCAGTTATAACTACATTCAGTTATAGCAGCAGACACTAAAAAGCAGGTATATGTTAACAATTGGCACCCAACAGCATCTCAACTGTCACATGTTTAGATCTCTTAGCCACGAATCCCCCTTCCATACATTTGGAAAATTATTAAAATAAGCAATCAGCTATCCAACAGTCTTATGTTGGGAAAACAGTTTTTCTAAAACATTTGTACTTTGCAGTCCCAACAATTTTCGCCCAGTAGTGTTTCTAATGACGTAAGATGTTAGCCTTTGCTACTGTTCCCTATGTAAAGACTAGCTTCACAAGCCTGTAGAATAAACACAGAAATAAAGCAATTCATTAGAAGAAAGAAATTAGCTAACTGTAGAGGCATTCGTATTATTCTAGCAATTCATCTGCAAAGAACAAGTCCAAGAATAGACTTAAATTCATAGAATAGTATCAATAGCCAATGCTGGGATTTCAAGTCTGACTAAGATTTAAACATTTGTGTCTATGTGCTAAGGATTTAATAGATTGAATGCCTACAGTTTTATTATAAGCTCCTATGTAAAGTTAATTCAACAAAATGTGGTACATACTCCCTTACCAAACTGGACGTCAGGCCATCCTCTGTCTCTTCTTTATAATTTCACCTAGGTGTAGAGGAGCTTACTGAAATTCTTCATTTTCAGTGTATGGCAAGCTCTATAAAGGGTAAGAATTGACACTGTTGTCGTTCCAATCAAAGCTAAAAGCTTTTATGAATGAGTGCTCAAATCAAGCTGATATTAAATGTCACTTCTTTCCTGCTTCTTGGCTGAAAGTGCCATGAATTCCAAGTACAGTTAAAAAGAAGCAAGGCTGTGTGCAGTTTAGAGGAACCGCCTAAGCTTAGGTAGTGCAAATTGAAAAAGTGGAAAGCAGAAGCAGAACTATTCCATCAGTTTAATTTCATTATGAAAAATAAAATGGTTAGAGTCTAAAATGCAGGAGTTACAATACACAGAGATCAGGAATTACCTAATCACAGAAAATATAATTCGCACTAACTTGTTCCAGAGAATAACATCTCTCTGCAACAAAATTCTGATTTCATCTAAGGGTGTCTCAGAAATAAAAAAAAAAAAAAAAAAGAGTTCAAGAAATAGATCAAAATAGCTTCCTGTATCTGACAGGTGTGTCAGTTGGTAGTGGTTACAGTTATGGCTCTAAACCTGTAAGTTATTTCTACGGGTGAAATGGAATGAAGGTAAACTGTGTAAGTTCTGCTGATTAACTTTATTCACTAATATTGCAAAAGCATATTATAATGTAAAATGTAAAAATGTTAATGTAGAAATATATTAAAGATGCAGTTAAGATAATTACCAGCAGTAAAAGATCTGTGGCCAGAACCTGAGTTCAATAGCTCTGCTTTTGAACTTCCCATTTTCGTTGCAGAAATGGTCCTTCTGCAGATATCTTAATGTTCTGAATAAAAATTTGAGCTAGGAATAGGGCCATACACACTTTGGATAAAGATGTTTAGAAAAAGAAGGTATGGAGGCGTTGTGTTAATTCATCTTTCAATCAATCCTGTCTTGTAAACCTGCCTGCAAAGACTGTCACACCTGAGGTAGAAGGCAGAATTATCTTGTAAAGAGACAGAAACTGCGTTCTACGGAGTCAAAAACACCCTGAGAATTAGTTCTACAACCCAGTTACATGGGATGCAATTAATTTAATCACACCAGAATCTTTTAAATTTAATAAAAATATGCACATCCACAAGCCAGTTAATTTAATCTATTTCCTCTCCATTGGCTATAAAGAGGGTAGATGGTGATTTGCTCGTAGACTTGTAACATTTAAAAATCCAACTTAGGCAAATGGATCTCATCAAGCATTTTTTAAACACAGTCATAGAAAGCTTAGAAAATTACCTTAAACTTAACTAGATAAAGAGGTGCATGACATTCACCAAGCTAGGATTCACCTGGATTTGATTTAAAGAGCAGCTAACTGTCACACGTATTTATATATATCATAAATAGTTCATATGTAGTATAAGAAATAATTTGTATAGCATATATAAAACATATATGTATAGCACATATAAAACAAATATACATGCACATATATGCACAATATGGGTGTATATACAAAAATAAAGCAACTTTCTGGAAAGGTAGAGCAAAAGGAAAAGGTTTTCTTCTGTGAACATTTAAAACTGTTTAGACAGACCAGAAACAACAGAGATAGAAAGCACAGAAGTCCAAAATCCCCTCTGATTTATGTGTCATGCTAGTAAAGTATTCATCCAATAGACTGTTATACAGACATTTAGAAATAAAGCAGTTACTTATGCCAAATAGAAAGATGTTGAAACCCCAGAACACAGAGCTGAATTTTACATAGAGAGTCAAGTTAAAGTTATTAAGTCAACATCAGACTAAGAAGGAGATGAACTTGTTTTCCAAAGAAACTTTGCAGATCTAAACACAAGAAAGCAAAATTTAAATTAGCATAGAAAATTTCTTTGTTCCATGCCTAACTTCTTTTTACTATTACTATTACTATTACTTCATTTAAATTTTGTGCAATACATGACACTTACATAATAGCTCAAGGGATTTGTATTTGAAGTTTCATTGCTTTGAACTCCTTTTTATAATAAAGGATTTTAGCATGGTTTTTAAAGCACACATAATGAAATTCTGAATACCTCTACTAAGTTAGAGATGCAAATTCAAGCAATGAAGCCAGTCCTGCAAATAAACCATGCTGAAGGTGTAAGGGACTCTGCTATGCAAATGAGGTTAGTCACTGCTCCCAGCTCCAAGTAGAAACTTAGAATAAATCAGACTTAGAATAAATCAGTAAGATTTATTTTTAATATGTCCATGTTACCACATAAACCAGAGATACCTGAGCTGTTGAAGTAAAGTAGATACGAGCTGGAAGGCAGTTTCTCACATGCATATTCCTCAAAAACATTTTTTCAGCTTTATTTCACATGTGATGTTATAGCAAAGCATATTGTACGAGATTAGTTTAGGAAAGATGAACATAAAAGAAGCAAGAAAGGCTAAAATTGGATATGAAAACTAAGACTATCAATTCAAAATGTGATTGCAATAACAATGCAAAGGTAAGTCATTCTTTCTAATTCAACTGGTTTTAACTACTGTATGAGATTTCCAGGAGTCTCTATCAGAAGAATGGGAACAAGAAGGTGGATCTATGTATTCTCATAGATTAGGTATGGGTTCTCAAGTGGTTCTGGGAAGCATTGAAAATATTCCCTTGGTCTTGGTGCTCTGGTAGCTTGTCTTAATGGCCTCTGCTTCTAAACTGCTTTTTATTTGGCTAAGCTGAGCACACTGGCAAAGTGAATTCATCTCACAATGGACTGTATTCATTACACAACACTCTGTAATACCTGATGATGGACTTCATCTCACCTAACTGTAACTGCTTAAAAAATCAGCATCTAGGGTAAACTAGATCTCAAGGCCTCTTTGGAGACAACAGAGAGCAACAAGTACTTCTGGAAGCGGACAGAGCCCAAATTAAGATACGTCTAAGAGATTCTTATCTCTCATCATTGTTTATAAATAGAACATAACAACTAACTTAGACACCTGCCTTACACATGGCAAATGTTGGATGAGATTAATCACCCTCTTAAGGAGAAGTACCTTTTAGAGAACATCTGGTGGGACAGCTTCCTTCTCGGTTTCAATTATGTGGATGATTTCTCCTGTTAGTGGTGAGATAGCATGCCTGTGGCCAAGTAAGCAAGCTGATATTATGAAAGTACTGAATGCATTTAGCCATCTTTGAGTGTAGTTTAGTAGGATTTTAAAATAGGGAGAGACAGCATAAGATGAGAATCAATGAATGTGAAAAGCAACTGTCCTTAAGACCAATAGTGATTCAAGGACAACAGTATGAGAATCTCTGTTCTGGGCAGTTTCAGAGAAACACTTAGTCTTCCCATTGCTAAAAGCAACTCCCCTCCTCTGCCAGGTATACCAGTTTATTCCATCACTTCAGCTCTTAAACCCTGCTGCAAAGACCTCCATTTTGCCAATTTACATTTATACAATGCAAAGTGCACAAAATATGTATTATAAAAACTTATAGGGTACACTAACACTAGTCCTCAGAATAATCAGAAGAACACTGATGCAGAAGAAAGGAATGCTGCATTAGCAATAGTTCATGCCCGCATAATGTATATAAAACGCTACATTGGAGATGATTGCACTCTGCTGGACTGTATAATAGTTATGCAACAACCAAGCCAAAAGGAGTATAAGGACTTCTGATGCAGCGACTGTCATGTCAGACTTGTTTTACTGGGGTTGCCATTTAGAACATTATATTCGTGTTTTGGCTATGGGTAAATCTTCATTATGGAGGTACAAATGCTGTTCCACAGCGTTATCAATTCTTACTCTTTTACTGTGAGTCTGATGACTTTAGAGCTGAAAAGGCTGATAAAATATTGACAAAATATATTTTAAAAGAAGACAAATAAAAAAAGAACACTTTTGGTTGGCTGCATTTGCAGGCTCTTTACATTTCAGCCATCTTCATGACTTTGAAAGCCCTTACTATTTTTTTCTGAATATTTTCAGTTTNATGTTTGGTTTTGTTTGTTTGTTTTGCCAGTATCCTGACCTATACTGGACTGGTAAATCCTAGACTTCATGCTACAGGACCATACAGCAAATATTAAAGTGAGACATTATTGCCCATTCGAATAAATGAGCTGACCACCAAAGAGCAGCTTTGTTCATTTATTTAAAAGAAAAACAACCTAATAGGCAAAAAACTGATACCAAGGTAAGACAACACGTGCTCACACAACTTATTGCCTGTTTGAGAAAAACAGCATACTGTGGGTACACCAAAACAAAAGATAGAGTCATTTGTAGGTTAGCTCAAAGTGTTTCCCAAAGGGAAACTGCAGCTTCTCTAGACAGTGGGAAATGCCATCTGAGGAGAGCACACTATTCAAATGGTTAAGAAAGGTACTGGATTTATGTATCCATATCTCTACATGCCCAAACAGAAACTGCTATAAGCCTTATGTGTGCAACCATAGAACTAGTTCCCCTCCTTAAACTATGACGAGTTAATTTCCAGGTAACTAGAAAATGCAAAGTGAGCGTCTCAGGTCTCTAAATCATTGCGTGAGTAAAGTGAACAATCAGATTCAAAAACAGGCATGTATTATTTCTCCTGCTGTTTCAAGCTCAGACTGGGCAAAGAGATAATCTTTTGGAAAGGAAGTCCATTCTCTGCTTTACCAGGTTATGGTTCGCATAAATATCATCTTACTGCTCTCCATTCCTCCCCGCTGTTTCAGGCATCTGAGAATGCTGCAGGGAGTTCTGCTGACAACTTGGGGACACACAAACAAGGAGTTAGTGTAGCTCAGATTTTTTCAGCTCATGACCTGCATGACATACAAGGAACCAGAAACTCAGCTTCTTAAGATGAATAGAAGAAAAAAAACAACACCTAAAAGCATATTTTTGACTATTAGAAATTGGGGTCAATAGGTAAAAAATAAAGACATTATTCTTTAAAAGTCTACTTTTTTCAATTTATATGATAGTAAGTTTTTTGCAGCTCTTACTGAATGCACATGTTCCCCTCACATAAACATGGCAATATCCATATCCTAGTTAAAATCATCATGCTAATATTGACATTTCTCTCTTTTTTTTTTCCTTAATCAGCACTCACACCTTGGAAACAACATTAATCAATTAGAGATTGCAGTATACTTTTAAGGCTGCAGTAAGTGTCCCTCTGAATTAAGATTGTGTGGTTCTTTAGAGATAAACATCACCCTAAAATAGTATAAAAAAAGGATGGGTAAAGTCTGAAAGCAAGTTTTCTGGCTTGAGATAACAGAGCTCTCTTTTTAGTCAAGCAGTAAGCACGACCTCAGGGGGCACAGAGATCTGAATTCTTGTTTTGCCACCTGCCTCTCTGCAAATGAATTTGTTAAAAGTGGGATGGATATCTGCTTTCTTTGGAGATATTAGTTGAGCATGTTTCTATTAAAAATATTACAATCAGGGAAGGTATTATTAGAACAGATGACAGAGAAGAGCCAGCTGAATCCTGAATGGTACTTAAGATAGGCTAGTGCTAAGAAAGTTCCCTTTATTCCTACTTTCACAACATTTGCTTTCTTCTACTATTTCTGAAAACTGTTATGCAAATATCCTATCACTGATGCCTGTCCTCGGTGATCATTGCATGAATCCAAAAAAGCCCTTAAAATTCAACAGCACCCATTCCCAGCTACAGCAGCAGGGTATCTTTCAAATGAATCCAGCAGAGTAGCAAAGATGTAATGTTCATGTTCAAGGCAGGTACCAAGTCTAAAAGCGATTTCACAGATGAAAGACAAGTTATCAACAGCATAACAGCTGTACAGGCATATTTTCTTTGGAAATGATCTACCTTATTCTACAGAATAATGATAAAAGGGAAACCTATGAGGCCCTCTGCCTCTGCAGCTAACTTCACATTTGGCTACCACAAGCCATTAAATTATGCCCTGTACCTGCACCAAGAAATTGAATGACAATGACCCTTCACTTTGCTTTGTTGTGCTGAACTGAATGACAAAGTGACTAACTCATGCTTCAAATGATAATGGGAGATAAGTGTTACTCTCCAGAACGTCTATAAGAGTATTACTGTCGTTAAGTATATCTTCAAAATACATGACCTGCCTACTGAATTTGTGTGCATCCCAAGCAAACATTTTCATTTTCTTTTCAGCTCTTCTTCCAAACCCTAGAGGAAACATGTGATTCAGCTTTCATGGTTCAAGATGTAAATTTCTAGTAGCAATAGGAGACAAGCAATACAATACCTGACTTCAGCAGTCAGTGCCATCAGCCAGATCTCACTTGACTGTATTTCTCTTCCTTCTTTCTATTCATGCTAAAATGCACATAAAGAGTGACATGAAGAAATGGCACCAGTTTCCATGTTGACTTCACTTTACCTAAGTCAAAGCTGCTTGCAAAGTCTGTGGAAGGGTCTGGTCTTTGTTTATACAAAGCAGCAGTTATACCCTTAAAGCATGTTTAGACCGGTGCTACACACAGTGCCTTGTACAAAGATGAATTTTATGTAGAAGAAATAGTTTCAAACTGAAGAACTGCTCCTTGACATTTATTCATCAATGCTACTTTTGCCATGGTAGGAAAAAATTAAATATTATGGCCTTATGTGCAAAAGACCAAACTCTGCTTTGACTTGCAAACACAGTAATGAGGTTTTTGAGGGAACAATATTGGTATCTATTATTTTGAAGGTGTGAATATGTTCGTAGGGTAGGAAAAACTCAATAAACAAGATAAAACAGTAAGCAAATGATTGGTACAGAAACCATTTAATTTGGAAAAAGAAACAACAGTTGCTGAAGAGAACAGTCTGGGTTGTACATGTGACTGAGGGCCTCTGAATGAACACAGAGGAACTCATTCTAAATATCTAAAATTTCCTCATATAGATTAATAATGTTCTCAGATTTCTGCTTCGGAGACCAGGAGACAAGACTATCTAGGTGCATTAAAATATATTTTAAAAATGTATTTCTGTGCCATACAGCCCCTTTTTCAGAGAAAACAAAAGTCCACATTCTGCCATCGTTATAAGAAATTTAAAAGTGAAAACAAAATCAGTCTGCTTGCTAAGTGTGGCAACAAGAAGATTCATCTCTGCATTACCATTCTTCCAGCTTGTGTTGACATACACAATACATTTTTTACCAAAAGGTGAAAGGTCAGTAAAGGTCAGTAGATCAGCAGACACATATGAAACTGCCCACTCTCTCATTCTGCTTTGAAACTCCCCTCCCCACAAAGAAAATGTTACAAAATGCATTACTGAACTTGCAAAAATGGAGTTCTGCTGCAAACTCAATAGAAAAGACAGGGATTAGAGGACTGATTTTGCAAGCTGGAATTTACATAGGCAATGGGTGCCTCAGAAGAGCAATATTCAAAGAAGACATTTGCCTAAAGCTAAGCTTATGGATGATAGTCCTGCCGTAACAGACAGATGGAAAGGCTGTATGTCATAGGTGATTCGAAGGTGCTCCACTTTTTGGGTAGAACTCTTTGGCCTTTGTTTTCTTTATGATGTCTGCCTGCATTAAATGCATCTCTGATCTTCTTCTATCATCTCCTTTCCTCTGCTGTTTCTCATTTATTCTTTCACTGACCTCCTTTTCTTTGTCTTCCTTGTGTATTCCTTGTATGTTTTTACCAACAGATTCCATCAAAGTTATTCAGTCATCTCCTTTCTAAGGCATTTACTACACTTGAACTTATCATTGACTTGATATTAACTCATGTCACACCGCATCAACATCAAGCATTAAAAGAAAAACACCATGTAGAGACTACTAATTTTGTCTTGAGAATTTGTAAAGTTTGTAATAAAAAAAAAACCCAAACCTAAAAAAAATTCTTAAACAGGCTGAAGTAATCAAGTAGGGAACAAAATGGAGCTAAAAGGTTCTGAAACCCCAGAGCTTTGTGAATAAATAAGTACCTAGCCTCTAACCTTGGATTGTTTGCATTAAGTGTAGACACTATTTTCTAAACTTTTTATGAAGTTCATAAACTTCATAAAACAAGACTGTTTAATTAGTAATAGTTTCACACTGTGAAGTGTCAAACAATGTATCTAAGAACCAGCGTTTTCAGCTTACACAGCAACATAAACCACTCTGTTTTGTCTTTGAAAGGCAAAACTCTGACAGGGATGCAGGGCCACTCTGCCCAGGAGGAACTTTTACAGTCAGGCAGCCATAATACAGGAATGCACAGCACTAATTCGAAAGGGTAAACTTGTTTTCCAAACACTGGACTAAATTTTTGTAGTTGCTATGAGAAAGCCATAGTCTGTAAGATGTCTGGTGTTGTTTTTTTTGCTTTTCTGAGAACTTGAAAATTAGGAAGATCTTAATCATTAATGCTGGAATAAAAATGAAGAGAGTTCCTCACAGTCTTTCTCTTGTCCAGTAATAGGCACTACTCAGTTTATTCTGTTCAAGAATTTTAAATAAACTGTTTAAGTTGCACTCATTAAGCCTGTTTGAAACCCAACTGTCTCTTTAAGCCCCAGAGAACAAAGAAAAATAATTATTCCCTGCCTTTTCCAATGTTCAGAAATTTGCATATGTGGGGTTTGGATCCAAATCCCATGTGATTTTCACTTTAGCCTTCCTTTGTAAATCAAAATACTTCAGACCTTCAATACTTTCTTCTTTAAACACAGAATATTTTTAAATTGATTTTCAGTTTTTGTTTTCATCATTGTTTCCCAAGGGGGAAACATTTCTGAGCAATGCCACAACAGATCTGTAATAAACACCAGAACAAAAAACAGAACTTCCTATTTCTTTGACAAAACTCATAATGCTTCCTGAAAGAGCCATGTATTAGTCTCACTCTGCAGATGATGAAACAGGTCTATGAAAACAGAAAACAACAATGTGTATAACTGAAAACCCTTATGTGACCTGCAGTAGCTCTACTCATGTCAATAATTAAATCAAATTCTGATTTCATGTCAAGGAAGAGCTTAATACAGTCTCTTGGCTATCTGCTCCAGATTCTAACTGTGGTTAATTGCCTGCTTGTGGAATTGCTGTTTCTGACGTCATTCAACAGCATTGTTTGATATTTAAGCTCCCAAATTCAAATTGGGAGCCTCAGTTTCACAATGAGCTACTCAACAACTCAAGGATTTTTTTTTTTGTTATTTAGCCTCCTAAAATCATCTCCTTTATCATTTTTTCTTTCTTCTATGTTCCCTGTTAATTCTCTTCTTATCATTTTAATATGATTTTGTTCTCTATCAAAGAATTGCCACTGCAGCTTACTTGATGATCAAATGGACTAGATGATCTAATTCATCTTTATTATCTTTCTTTTCACTTGAAGCATAAATCACATCTTCACTCATAAATATATTCAGATATACAGCCAAAAGGTTATAGAATTAGTCTAGGAGATACAAACTTCCTTTATGCTTTTCTCAGCAAAGATTATTTTTTTCCCCCTGAAAGATTTTTGACTGCTATCAGCAATTTAGTCAGAAACCAAGACATGAAAATAACCTCCTTTCTTATATATTCAGGAAGAACACTAAGCAGAAACTTTCTAAGCAGACTGTACAGGGCAATAAGAGTTTTTAGGTGGGCTATTTCTGCAAAGAAGAAACTCTTAATGAGACACATCAATACATGCAGCTTCTCACATTGCAGGCTGGAGCCTCAAATATGTGGATTTTTTCCGCATAAAACCAAAACTAGACAATATAATTGGTCTAAAATGACAAGCTCATGACTAGAGATAAGAAGGCTTGGTTCTGTTCTCAGTTCTGCCTCTGACTGTATCTTGCTTTCTCTGTGTATAAAATTACAACAGGAGATTTTACACTTTTTTATAGTTCCCTTTGAGATCTAAGAAAGAGGCATGTAAATGTCAAGTATTATATTTAACTGCATATATATCTTCTTGGTAACATAGCTGTGTTGTCAAAATAGTATTCTGGAGGCAGCAACAGGCAAAAGAAAAGAGTACAAGTGAGGAAGGAGATTCACTTTATTCCACAAGTCTTTGTGATGCAGTTAGAGCAGAGGTGGGGACAGAGAACTAAAATAGGCACTATTGTTTTTCTGCTAGTGTGAGGGCTAAAACAATAAGTACTTTCCCAGCGTATACTATGTTTTCAAAAGGGAAGGCGTGTGAAACAAATCTGTGTAAATTGTATTGATAGCAGATGTCTCCTAAGATACAGCTTAAAACACATTTCTGATGCCCCAGTTCTCACTGAACTGAAAAATTTCCATTCTTTTGTAAACAGAAATACCTTGAAACAGCAAGGAGGAGTTTTTCTTTCAAATCATAGAATCATAGAATCATAGAATCATTAAGGTTGGAAAAGACCTCTAAGATCATCAAGTCCAACCATCAACCAACACCACCATGCCTCCTAAACTAGGCCCTGGAGTGCCACGTCCATACCTTTTTTGAACGCCTCCAGGGTTGACGNACTTGTTTTCTAGACCCTTCACCAGCCTCATTGCCCTTCTCTGGACACGCTCCAGCACCTCAGTGTCCTTCTTGTACTGAGGGGCCCAAAACTGAACACAGTATTCGAGGTGTGGCCTCACCAGTGCTGAGTACAGGGGCACGATCACTTCCCTACTCCTGCTGGTCACACTATTCCTGATACAAGCCAGGATGCTATTGGCCTTCTTGGCCACCTGGGCACACTGCCGGCTCATGTTCAGCCGGCTGTCCACCAGCACCCCCAGGTCCTTTTCCGCCGGGCAGCTCTCCAGCCACTCTTCCCCAAGCCTGTAGCATTGCATGGGGTTGTTGTGACCAAAGTGCAGGACCCGGCACTTGGCCTTGTTGAACCTCATACAATTGGCCTTGGCCCATCGATCCAGCCTATCCAGATCCCTCTGCAGGGTTTTCCTTCCCTCGAGCAAATTGACACTCCCGCCTAGCTTGGTATCATCTGCAAACTTGCTGAGGGTGCACTCAATCCCCTCATCCAGATCATAATGTAACTCCCCAGTGCATACACTTTAGCAGACCTTGTATGCCTGAGAGTTTGATTTTTCTTTTCCATTTTAGCTAGCTGGTCAAATAAAACCTCTTACCTCCACCTACGAACTTTTTCTTTCCTCTGTCATTAGACTATCACAGCTTTAACAGCCACAACTTTTTCTTTCTGTGCCATTATCAGAGTGCAAGAAGGCCCTTAAAGGCATTCAACTTTGCCTTCCCTTCACGGCTATTCATTTGCCACCCACCTAGTGAGTCAATCCAAGGTAGGATGTTATTCAGTTTGCTAGATTCGGGCTGCACTGTTTGAACAACAGATCTTAAGATATTATGCAGCAAGGCTGAAATCATCTTGCTGCTTTCTCCTTAGACCTCACCTCAGAAAAGCAAATGAAATAGTAGCATAAATAAAGAGTTCTGCAGATGGTCAGGGCCAAGCAAATAACAGGAGAGGAGAAATGGAGTCAGGGCTTCATCTTAGTCCTGGAGAGTCCCTGTAGACTGCAGAATCATAGTGTCCACATCTTGCTGTAGAAAGTACTGCAGCATGTGAGGCTTTATACTGCACAGCATCAGTTCCAGCACGTCAGTATTGATGACGTTTTGAGTCAAGAGTGAAACCCAGCTGACACAGACCAACCCTCCTTGTTGACTAGGGAATATTTTCTACAGATAACTCCCATTTAAAATTCTTCAGTGCTGGCTTTCCTACCTCACAGATGTGAGCTGACAAAGCTATAACTGAGGCTTCTAGTCAAAAAAAAAATGGTTAAAAAATCATAAACTGGAATTCCTCATATTTTTAAAAAAAACAAACACAAGAAGAAAATGTTCTTAGGCACTGGAAAGGATCAGTGAAGAACACCACTTTTGCTGCACTCCAGCTGAAATTCAGCTTTGCTTTCTTATCTGTCCTTTTTATTTGTTTGCTACCTTTGCTAGTGGGTAGTAATTTGTTACCTGCAGAATTAAATAATTCTTCTAGCTTCTTTTACAGAACAGTAATAATATAGATCCCCTGGCTTAGTTATGCACAGTGCTTAAGCAATTTCTTCAAGGCGCTAAGCACCATTACTTATCATTTGTTATATACCCAGCTTCTCTCTTCTTGGAGTTCCAAGTTTCTGTGTTCCCTTTAGCGTTCAGTTATCTTGTGTTGAATCTATCCATTTCCATATGCAAACAAATCTGAATCACTTGGCAAAGCCATTTGTATGTCAGGACAAGGAATGTAGATCATCTTTGTAAAGCTAGAAAATGGTTATATGGAAAGCAGTACAATAAAAATGCAACGATAAAAAAACTACGGTAGAAGTTATCTGCCCTAATCCAAATTAGATGTCTAAATCTGGATTAGAATAAAGTAAATCCTGTCTCCTCTAACAGACAATGAAGAGACAGACACCTCTAGAAGGAATTTCATCTCCGCCAGAGATAGTTATCTAAAATACCAAGCTTGGAATGACTCACCTTTTGAAGATGTTTATTGTTTGGCTATAAAAGGAACCTACTGTTCCTAGCCCAGGCACAGATGTTTCATTCTAGTTATCTAAAGGTAGGTGAATCCCTTCCTACATGTAAGGAACACCCATGTCATTGCTGCAGAACTGTCAGATGTGCAATCCTGAAAAAAATCAAACAAGTACCAAAGTGATAGTAAATTTATATAGCTTTAATGATATTATGCCTCATGTATTGTTCCCAGTTAAAGTTTTATAAAGGATGTTGAAAAACCAGAAAGCTTTGAAAGAAAGACATGGGGGCTGGACTGCCTGACATACAATGACAGGTCTGTGTGAATTTGCAGCTCATCAACCACGTGCATTATTGGCTTTTTGCATGTTATGAATTCATTGAACCCATAAAATTACTCAGGCTAACCATTCTGTGAAAGTGGAGAGGTAAAATCAAACACAGGGTCTCTGATTATCTGAAAATAGATAATATTCTACCAGTCTAATGGCACTGTTCAGTGTGACTACTCCTGACGCTGATGTGCAGCAATATGTAAATTTCTGCATCATTTAATGCAGCCACATCCATAAAACAGATCCTCTTACCTGTCTTATCACCTTGAACTCCATTTCAGATCATGACTTCATTTGCCTTTGGGATTGGAATCATGTCTTACAGATTTATCTTAAACAGACCAATTCCTCTGAGCATATAACTTGGCATAGCATCACGCAGTCTGGAGATCTACCTCAGCATTAGCTGAGAAGCTCCCTCTATCACTTTTCCCTGAATCACAATTACTCTTCTTTTTCCCACAGAGAGCCAACATTCCCACGTTGAGCTAATGAAAATTAATTCAGATATCTATTTTTCATGGGCCTAATGTTAGGATCCATGCTGCCAACCTAAAATGTCCATGCAACAGCTCCACTAACGTGACTGGAATTCTTCATGAGAGCAAGAATTTACTGCAATGTGACCAGACTCCTGTCAATGTCCTGTGAAAGCAGTCATTTGCCTTACTCATACAAATCTCTCTGCCACCTTACACGATCATCTGTTTCTGAATCAGGCCATATGTTTTCTGATCAGGAAAATCTGAAACTTGCTCCCACAAAATTCAACGAGCAATATCTATCATCTACATTGTTTGGGAATAACTTTTTCACCACAAAGACAGTCAAGCATTGAAAGAGTTTGCCCGGTGAGGCTGTGTCCTCTCTGTCCTTGGAGGTTTTCAAGACCAGACTAGATAAAGCCATGAACAACTGGGTCTGACCTTGTAACTGGCTATGCTTTTGGCAAGAGGATGGATGATATCCTGAGGTCCCTTCCAGCCTGAATTATCTTATGATCCCACAAGCACTGAGACACAGCTCAAAGCCAAAAACCCTAACATCTGCTCTTCTGATATGGTGAAACATCCTTCTGTCTGGCTCTGGGTACTGCGAGAAAGAAATCCTCTGCTGCACCCTGTTCTTGGGGGCGTGCTTTAGGGCATACGTTTTGCCATCATGAAGGGACTGTTCTTGGAACAAGAATGTCCATCTGTCCTATCTGCCCCTGTGATATGAGGTCATATTAGCAACAGCAACTCAACAATGTAGAAAATTGTAATAGAAATATTATCATGTGTGAAGGATGAAATTTAACATCTGGTGTCGAAAAAATGGAAGGAACAATCACCAAGGGAGGTTTTATGAGCTTGACATACACTGATGTCCACTAGATTTACAGGTCACCAAGAGCCCAGAAACCCAAATCAAGAAACAAAGTACAGTAGGTAAATCCTGACAACACACAGCTGGTACAGAATAGAGAAACCAAACACTGGCAACTCCTAAAAGGTATGAAAAAGCACACCCAAAACAATATGGTTGCCAAAATAAGTGAGAGCCATGAGATATGAGGAAGACTTGATAGCTGGCATCCTTTGTCCTCCAGGCCACTGAAGGGAATCCTGGACAGACAGCCTGCATGCAAGCATCCTGGTGCATATGAGTACATGGGTAGGAGGGCATGAGGGTGAATGAATTAAATCAATTTTGCTTAAAAATAAAACCACTTTCTCCAGTAAAGTCTGGCATTGAGATTTGCTAAATTGCTGGTTTTCCTACAACAAGACAGACTGAGACTCCCCAGGGACACAACAGCAATGTGCAAGCAGGGACTGGGAGTGCAGTGAATTTTAGGCCACCAGTCTTGGAACTGCCAGGTGAAGTTAGAACAGCCAGTAAGACTCCCAAGACACCAAACCAGCCATGTTTGTGCAGTTTTATTCTCAATACACAGAGGGTAGTCTGCACCACACTTTGATACACTGTGATTCTGTATAGGAAAAAAAACCCTACAACGTTTGTTTATTCTTTATAATCATTGTCCTCAGACACTTCTCAGAATTCTGTTCTGTTTGGTCATTTAAATTATGTTTTCTTTTCTTGTTTTTAGTATGAAACTCCCTCTAACTACAGGAGTTTAAATTTCTCAGTATTGAACTGTATTTATCAGTTCAGGAAATTAGTCTATTCAAGTAATTTTGTATTATACTTTCTTTTTCTGTCAATGACTACTATGCCTCTCCATTTTTTAGTATCAGGAAATTTTACCTCTCTACTGCGCATCTCCTCCTCTGGGTCATTGCTTTACAAATTGAACAGAATTACTTTAGTGCTCATCTGTAGTCATTCACTCCTTCTGTCTACTTATTTAAAAGATTTTCTCTCTCTTGGAGTTCCAAACCAGTAGGTCATCACTGTAATGTATTAATCAACTTTTTAGGTGTATTTCAAAAAGTATTCTTGCACCCACAATTTAAAAGCAGGAAATAAGGTTTCATTTGCCATCTCTAATGGGAATTGCTTAGCTAACAGTCTGCGTAGTACTTTGAAAATACAGTTCTAAATTATTGTATGGACATATTATGTCTATGACTTTCTCTCATCAGCTTTTTGTTATCTCTTTTTAAAAAAAAACAAATACTGTTTATAAATTCATTTTTCCAAACACATACTGACTATACTTAATTAAATTACTGCTTACTGGATAGTACCCTAGAGACTGTCACTGATTAGTGTTTCTGGTGTATTCACACTGCAGAATTCTAACTTAAATGTCTACTGTTACTTGAAATTTCTTTAACTCCTTTTTAAAATGTAGATGGCATATAAGACTTTATTCGATCGGTTCCACCAGCTGCTTCCAAATGTACCTATACAAAGATGTACCTTTTTTCAACCAATGCCAACCCATGTCCTTGAAACAATCCCTTTTTGGTGATAAAGAAAAAATAAATTTAAAGGAAAGGACAATTTAGGCAAACCTTCCCATCATTCAGTGCCCGGTGAGGTCAACCTAAGTTTCTGATGTTAAAGTTCCAGTTAAGGGCGGATGTCTTTGAGGAAGGCCGGCATGACTGCAAAGAGCTTCTCTATGTATGTGCTGTTGGAAATACTTTGTTTCTACAGACTAAATGGCAAAAGTTTCTTTTAGCCCCCTATTAATTGAGGCTCTTCATGATTTACTCTTTTGCATTTTTCATCAGCTGACCACGTTTTGATTTCAACTGCATAGGTTGTGGAATAGATTTGGCAGGAGATTGATGTGGCAAGTACCACCCATAGGTTTGCTTAAGGAACTATCATCTCTACAAGGGTAGCAAACAACATGAAGTAGTCTCTAGACATTGATTGCCTTGCTGGTTTGCCCAGTCAGGCATTGAATCTATCAATAAGGCAGGAGGCTCAAAGGGGATAAATGCCACTTGTATCCTCATCATGCAGGGTGTGTTAATTGACTGCAAATGCAGCTATTGCTTCTCTTTTCCATGAGACATAGTATAAATCTATTAATTTTAATAAATATATATTTTGTTCAGTCTTTAAAGAAAACAGGGTGGCAGTGCAAGTAAACTGCTATAATTTTTGTGGTATATCATATAGGTTCCTACTTCATTTTATAGCTTTTGGTGGCAAGAACTTTCCTATTTGCATGTTATCAAAGCAGAGGGAAAAATGTGCTTGAGAGCTTTGACTTGGGCTGACCATGCCAACTGAGTTTGTAAACTAATTTACATTCTTTGATAGCTAAAAACCTCTTGCTTTTCTGGCATGAATGTTGCTTTTTGTTATAATTGAGCCTTTATTAGTCAATATCACATGTAAAACCAGCAGTTTGTTAAATTCACAAGACAATAAGAAATACTTTTTTACTTGCCTGAAAACTGATAATAGTGTCCCTTTAAACTGTAAGACAAGCTGTAAGACAAGTTATAAGAAAAGCAGTACATAAACCAAAACAAAACCAAAAAACCAAACCGAAAAGTAGTCTGCATGATAATTATACATTCTTCCTGTTGCAGTCCCTTTTTTTTTGCTGCATCTCATTATGAGTATAGTATGTTCTGTAGGGATGAGTATAAAGGCAGGAGTACTCACTTTTTCTCCAACTTTAGCTCCAAGAAATAAGAGTTACTGATAAACCCAAAACACTTCTGGTCTGTGAACAGAATTTCTCAATATATTTATGTAAAGATCACCTAGCATTTTGGTAAAAAAAGGAGTTACATGGTCTATTTACTTTGTAAATGTTTTTTGCAGATTGTGTAGAGGGAGACAATAAAAATACATAAAGCACTTGGTACCCTCGTGAACCCAATTCTTCAGTTTTCCAGAGCCATAATCTAACTAGACGTAGACCTATTCAAAAACAAATGAAGGGTACATGTACATTGTCAGATAACTTTGCTCTCAAATTTACTCTTGAACCTTAGTCTCTTTTTTTGAGTCAAGCGGTATGGACAGAATACTGCAGCAGACATGTTTTTTTCCTCTCCTACATTGTCTTCCAACAACATCCCAGCAAACTTTATCTCCTCAAGTGCCATCACATGCCCTCATGTCAGACGTTAGGCCAAGCAAAACACACCTTCAATTTCATGTTAAAAAGACTCCACTCTGGTGAGCTGTGTTGTGCTTTGAATTTAAAAAAAAAAAAAAAAAAGAGCCGCACATCGTAAGTGGGTTTTATGTCTTACAGCTTATACTTGTGGCCCAGAAGAGATGCACAACTAAGTCCTATACAGTGTGGATGTGTCCAGCCTGTGTGGAAGGGGAAGGGGAGGACGTCCTTGGCATGTGTACATGAGAACTCACCTCTACCAGGTTGAGTTCCAGAGCTCGCTGTCCAAGGTAGGTGTACTCAATCGTGGGGACCTTCCCAGAACAAGGCAGGAATGCACTGATCATCCTTCCCAGGAGGAAGGGACACTTACCCAACAGCTAAAAGGGCACTGGTGGTGTGTGTATGAGGGTGGGGTTTTTTCTAATTTATTTCATTATTGTTTCTAGTAACCACTTTGTAGAACCTTTCTTACTGTCTTAGAGATCACTAACAGTCTGGAAAACCTCAGAGTCACTTTATCTTGTCAGAAATGAGGCAAAACATCAGAAGAGCCCTTGGCAGATCAGGGGACAAAGTGATAGACTTCACCTCATAACTCTGCCTTATAATAGTCCATGTTTTGTCTCCCCGTACGAGAAGCACATAGTGAGTCACAGATTAGGCTGACCAGTGGGACCATGACACAGGGTGTCAGGCTGGGAAAAAGCATGCAGCACAGCATGGCAAGTGGGAAATGCGTGGACCTACATCTGGTTGCTAAAAGGTGAGATCCATGTGTGTAATTCTCACCCTTAGTGCATAACACTGTGGCAAGTCTAATTACAGACCACAGATTTTGAAATGTTTAAGAAATATAACATTAACTCTAACCAAGAAGCATTTTTAAAGATACTCTGCTTTGACGTCATATATAAAAGGATCATAGACTGACCTTGTTTTCTGTGGATTTGAGGTTTAATGTTAGTAACTGCCAAGGGAGTATATTTACTGCATTAGCACTATTCTGCAAACACCTGTGAGTTACTGATTACACAGGATATGTAAGAAACAAAAGGTATCTTTGGGAAAATATGGGAGCAAAAATTGTCACTGAAACACTATTGTGTATTCCCTTTGGAAACATTCATTTAAGGCAATAACGCTTCTTCAGGAGTGAGCAATGTTTTTCTAATTGCTTGTATTATCTCGTTACCGGTGTTTCACAACAGGTAGTAGATAGATTGTAACTGGCAAATCTCTAAAGACTCCAGACAGAAGCATAAACACACACACAGACACACAAAATTTCAGTGATTACCTTCCAAGCCTTTAATAAAAGTAGTTAAGGCCTGATTTAAAAGCCTCTCTCCAATGGTAATAGCCTATTTGTCAGATGTTATTATACAGTGATGATAGTCATTGTGCAGTAAAATGCTTAGCATTTAGCACTAAATGCTGTTTTGTTTTTTTTTTCAGATGTTTATATCATGGCAAGCAGTGGAGAGATTGGCCTGAAGACTGGCTATCTAACCCCAAAAGACATCAAGCTTTAAAATAAATTTTCCAACTGTACACTTATTTAGCTGTGAGAGGAAAGCTATTGCACATTAACAAATAAGAAATATGACTAAGTGCCAACACAACATAATTCTTAAAATGAAAAGGATTTGTATTACTTCTAAATAAATAGTGAATGAATTTTTAACCCATTTAAGACTTTACCTTTGAGTTGAAACAGCCTTTTCCTTTTGACTGAAATGGGAATTTCATTAATGGATATGTTTCTCTGTAAATTCTAGCCCTTAGGTATGTTATATCATTTACATTATATTTAAATCTTATTTAATTATTATAAAATGTACTCTGATATATTTAACTGTGGTTTGACAAAAACAAGCAAAGTATTACAAACCTTTAAAATCTCGATACAGCCCAGAAGAAAACATCATGTATTCAAGTTATCATCTGATCTATTTCTACATTTATATTAGTGTTCAGTTAAAGGGAGTCTAAAAGACTCACTTGGATGTAAACACATTATAGATGTCAGAACTTGAGCAAGAGGAATCTCCTTTTCACTAATCTGAGCTGGATCAGGTTCTGCCTTTTAGAATAATATTCTCTGGGTATCTTCTATGGAGCTTTATTACATCACTTTGTCTGGCGGAGGAGCTTGCCAAGCCGCTCTCCATCATTTATCAGCAGTCCTGGTCAACGGGGGAGATCCCGGATGACTGGAAGCTAGCCAATGTGATGCCCATCTACAAGAAGGGCCGGAAGGAGGAGCCAGGGAACTACAGGCCAGTCAGCCTGACCTCGGTGCCCGGGAAGATCATGGAGCGGCTCATCTTGAGTGAGCTCACTGGGCAGGTGCGGGACAACCAGGGGATCAGGCCCAGCCAGCATGGCTTCATGAAAGGCAGGTGCTGCCTGACCAACCTGATCTCCTTCTATGACTGGGTGACCCACCTAGTAGATGAGGGCAAGGCTGTGGGTGTTGTCTGCCTGGACTTTAGTAAGGCCTTTGACACGGTCTCCCACAGCATTCTCCTGGAGAAGTTGGCAGCTCACGGCTTGGATGGGCATACACTTTGCTGGGTAAGAAACTCTCTGGATGGC
>WAAD01009591.1:0-83030 GCA_013389945.1 Fregata magnificens
TTTCTGAGTCTATTGCAATATGTATCTACTAGAAGAAAAATTTATAAAATTTTTAGAGAATTCTTGTAGTGGAAGCCTTCCTAAAATTATCTCTTGCGGTTGGTAACAGTGCCTTGGTCGTAGGGCTTAACGGGAATTTCTAGTTCATTTATTTGAACATTATGCTAAGTGCCTAATATAGAAATCTGCAGCTGTAAGTTTTACACGTGCATCTGAAGTTTTGAAGAGCGTATTTGATAGTAAAACAGGAATTAGTTTTTACTTTTGCAGTAAATTACAATTTTTAAGCTTAAAGGTTAATATATGTGAATTATGAAAGTTATCAAACCGATCTGTGTCTTCAAGTGAAAGCAGTTGCATGCTTCACATAAATGGGATACTATTTAGCAGTCTACACGTAAGATGTAAGTAGCCATTTTTTTTTTAATACTCGGAAAACATATTTCTACAGTTTCAGTTCCTTGGAAAACATCGTATGTGAATTTGTTTTGGTAGGTATTGTAATCGGTAATAATTGCAGCCTTTAGCCCAGGTCCCCAGTTGTGAATAACAGGCAAGAAACCAAGCTCTCAGAAATACTCAGTATTGGCCCTGAGAGTCTGCAAGAAGATATTGGATTTTAGGTTTTGACCCTGAAGGTCTGATATTCTTCCTGGTTTAGAGGTAGAGATTCCTTTGCTCCTAGAGTAATTCCAAGAGGAAGGTGGTTATTCTGTAGTTGTTTCTCAGTATTTAAGCACAAAGCTGGAAGTTAGGAACAACAGAGTTTTTCATCCTGAGTCTGCCATTGACTTGGTGTTTAGACAGTCACTCATGTCTCCCCCCTGCCTTTTTTTTTTTTTTTTTTTTCAAAAAAAAAATAAAAAAAAATTCTGGTTTTGCTGGTAATTCACAGAAGAATTCTGTTTGTTCTGTTATNCAATACAAAAATGAGTAAAGTCCCCCTGTGAAAAAACAATATCAAAGATGAAAATTGTTCAATGATTTTATTAATCACCTTCCTTTTCCTTATCTGTGTTACACTTTCCTACTCCAAAAAACAGTTATTGGCAACCACCATAGTACCTGAGATCAACTGATAAAGAGTTGTTCTGGAGCACTTTGGTATAACGCCTCAGTTTTATGAGATCTGAACCTGCCTCTTCAGGAGTGTCAGTGGGTTAAGCTTGGAATACACTAATGCAAAATTAAAATAGAGATGCTAGTATATAATATATATGAAGATAGAGATACATATGGACATTTATTTTTTTATTTTTTTGGTAGTGTATATGTCTACAGAATTAACACGCGCAATTACAGTCCTGGATGGAGCGATTTGTGTTGAAGATGAAGTTGAATGGGATTTGAGAATATTAAAACTTATAAAGAGAATGCTGGCGGTAGGAAAAAATGGAAGTATTAGAAAAATACTTAAAGGTTTAAATAAACTTTAAGATACTAGAAACTCAATTATGATCTCAAAAAGGGGAATAAGAAAACCTTGAACCGTTCCCCATAGCTCTCATTTAATTTAATCACTGTTCAGATAACATAGCAGACAAGAGAGTCTATGACTAGCTATGCAAGTTGCATGGCTGTGTCGAGGCAAATAGCTAAGTAAACGGATATAGCCACAGTAGCGTAATATGGCATGTATGTTAACAGGTATCAAAGAACTAATTTCAGATCTGGAACAGGATCTAAAGGTCACCAAATGAATTAAACTACGAATATTTCATCTCCATTCCTTTTTTTTAATTTTTCAAAGGGCAAATTTTTGGCTTTGACTAGAGAGTGTAATTTTGTCCTTAGATTTATATAGCACTGTAAATGTGCAGAAAAATTTAGACAAAAGTCCTGTTAAGGAAATCCTTATACATTCTTTGTCTCTATTCCTTTGCTGAATAAAGATAACTTTTCACTAGGATTTTTTTGTTTTTACTGGAAGAACATTTGAAAAAAGGGTCTCTGCATAGTTTAAACTTTTATGAATACAGAAGTGTCATAGTCAATTAAGTAGATTTCTACATATTTTATTATGTGGATAATTGCAAAGGAAACAGTATCTTCATGTTTGTTATAGCATAGAAGAACTTTACTGGAATTGCAAGCTTTGTCTGCTTCCTTGGGTGCTGCTGGAAATCTTGCACTAATGAATGTGGTCTGCTTTGTCATCCAGAGTTATGCAGGGAACTAGGGTAAGAGGGTTATTTTATAGTTTTCATTTTAGCTGGATCGGTGATAAACAAATACCGTCTGAATCATGATTACTTTCTGCAGATTGCAGGTACCTATTTGTTAAAGACTGGTATAGTTTTTGATACCTTTGTAAAGACATAGCCCAGTTTCTTTCTTTCTTTCTAGAAAGAGGGAAGGTACCTTTCAAATAATTGTTTAACTCTCAACTCAGAATTGCCTAGTGTGATACTGAAAAATGTAGCTACTAAATCAGAGTGCAGTTGACTGTTTATATTAAGCAGTTGAATAATTTTTATATATCTATATACAGATGTATACTTCGGAAGAGTTTTTTGAAGAGGCCTATGTTAAAAAAAAGTAAAAAAATACATATTTTTACATGCAGCATATAAGGTACAGCCACCCCCCCACTCCCATTTGCACACCTATGCTGTACTCTGTTATAATGTAAAAAGAGTGGAACAATGCATCTTAAGCCTGTCTCTATGTTCAGAGCACTTTACTTACTGTCTCCTAAAAATAGATAAACGTTATGGTATTTAAATTCTTAGCTGAATTTCCATTGCAATTTCAGTAAGACTGATTTTATAGAAACGTTATAATAAATTTAAAAAAAAAAAACCTTATGCAAGCATATTCAAATCTTAATTTCATTGTTAAATACACCTGTTAAACTTAACATTGAGCTTTACTGGCATTCTGTTTTTCCATATATAAATTTTCAGTCCAAAATAGGCTCCTCCTTGGTACACCTTTGCCATGCCAGAAATACTGAAATTTAATAGACATCTAAAACTCATTGTGGAGAATTATTTTTTCAAATAGCAATGAAAACATAATTCAAGCTGAAGTGTTTTACTAGCGGCATACTGAACACAAAATTAAACTAGAACTTTTAAAATAACTTGTATGATATCCAGTCGAAAAGAATTAAAAGCTCTTTTTGTCCTGTTGAGCTAGATACTGATTCAAAGAGTTTGTTCACTTTCTCAGTGAACACTCTGTTATTCTCTTTCTCTCTAAATTCAGCCCTGCGTGTCTTTTATTAATATTTCAGACATAGCTTCTTGATACTGGATTTTTCTGGCATTTTGAATGCTGAAAACCCAAATATCCTCTCTAGTTATTCTGCTGTTGTTTTTTACAGAGTACAAGACAATGCATTTCCTAAGCTGTTAGACCTATTCCTGTTGGAATGAACAGCTGAATTCCCATTCAGCTCATCAACAGCCACTTACTAGGTTGTGGCATCCTTTCAGTATGATCCTGTTTGTTTGTGCATCCTCATCAATGTGTTTCTCAGCTGGTGGGTGTGAGTTTCCAGCTGATACGTTCAATTATCTTTTTTAACAGACCACACCACACACACACCCCCAAAAAAAGCCAACAAAATCGTAACTAAATTTAATTGCTGGCAGTAGCTGAGTTCCTTCACAGTTGTCAAATAAGGGATGGATTTAATACTTAGCTGTGGATAGAAATACTTATTCTGATACTCTAGAGGAACTGAGCTGCTGCCAGCCTTACATCAGCCTGGTTTCAACTTTTTTTTTTTAATGTTTCACAAAACTTTTATTTTTAAGTTTCCTTTGTAGCTAAAAAGAAACTACCAAATGGTTTCTTGCTACTGTTTTCGGCCTTTCACAATTCCCAGGGGAGGCAGACGCTCAGTTTGAGAAATACCACTGTAAGTGTTTTTCTGGAGAAATGTATTAATATTGCAGAGAAAACTGTGGGCGGCTTCTGAAATATGTCACTGATGTTATTTTTCATTTTTTAACTTCTTCAGAAACTGCCTATCCACTTCAAACCAATGACACAGATTGTTTGCTTTTGAAAGTACTTTTTTTAGTAGATAGAAGAATACATCAGAGAGGATCTTCTTGCAGCCCACAAGCGTATTAATTTCAGTTACTCCTCAGTTTTCTCTTGGGTAACAGAACAGGTCTGTTCTTGATTTTTGCTTTGCGCAGGTGCTCTCGTATCTTCAGTGGAGGAAACTGGTAGGGATTCCCCCTTCCCACCTTTACAACACTTTTGCTTAAAACTGAGTGAGAATCCCTAAAAATCAGTGTTGTCAGAGGTACTAGGTCTAATATTACGCCTTAATGATCCTTAAATATAGACCTATTAGGTGAGTTAGTGTTTTATTTCATGGGGAGCATGGTCTGCATAGGAAGAATGGGCACGCACAGGTCTAAATGCATAAGCTGCAGAGCAGCTGTAATGATGACATACAGTTCTTTGTATAGGTAGTAAGTTTTGTCTGTCTCTGGGATAGAACAGCAAACTCCCGGATAGAATAGCAGAAAAATCTTGAAACTGCGAAAAGGAAAGGAGTGGAGTATTGAGTGGAAATTCAGGATTAATTGTAATAATTTCTTGCTGTTAAAATGTGCATTTTTTTTTTTCCCCTTGCTTTACCAGAGAAGGCCAATCTATTAATAATAATTTAAAAGGTTTATTTCATTATTTAAGTAAAATAATTATTAATTACTTAAGGGGGGAGAAGCTCAGGAACTTACTTTGTTAGCAGTTGAAGAACTGAGTTAGGAAAATGTTTAAATCTCATTTGTACTGAAGTCTGCTGCCTCTAGAGACAAAAAAATCAAAAAGCAATTCCTCTTTATTTTATAACACTATGTTTCACATTTCTTCTGTTTGGAAGAATCTTTTCTATTGTGTTTGGGAAACTACACACAAGAGGTGCGTTGGTGGGGATTTCTGCTTTCCATTACAGCATGTAGCATGAGCTGTGGAAGACAAAAGATGAACTATAAATCTCTCTTTCCTGTAATTAATACTTCTAATTTATTTGATAATAGCTATAAAGCTTCCAAAATAAATCAGCTGAAGTATCTAATTTGTTCTGGTGAACATGTTAGCAAACCTTCAGCGCTACAACAGCAGCAGGTGTTTGCTGCCCTGATGGTAACTCAGGTTGTGTAACAGCCTAACAATAACCCGGCTGCTCCAGAATAACAGCACTGCCATCATCACGGTGTCCCTTTGAGATCGCATCAGGGATGTGTTGGGGTGTTTTGTTTTTTTTTTTTAAGGTGATCACTAGTTTTATGTCACTGTTTTGCATGATGGTGGTAATTAGGTCAATCTTACCTTTTATGTTCTTTTTTTTTTTTTTCTTTTTAATGCTCTTCTTTTCTAGCTTATTTGCCTGATAACTTTCCAAACTTGTGATGCAGGATATAACCAAAGTTGCTACTTCCTAATTGTTTTTAAACAGAACTTCATTCATCATTTAACTTGTCTTTCTTTGCCAAATTACTAATAACATTTTTCATTTGCCAAACCAAGGTTCACTGACATCGGTCTGTAATCCTTTATTTTTTTTCTTTTTCATTCAGATGCAACCAAGAATGAGTAAGTGTTCTAGACACCGTTTCTAATAAATCACAAACGCATTAATAACCCTGGAATTTGCAAGGTGTGACCTAAGACACTAACAGCCACTAGATGTAGCAACTGGTGCTTAACACTGGAAATGGCCATTGTTAACACATTCCCAGGGAATATTTTTAGGCTTATCAGGGGAAAATGTCATACATTTGATAATTGGGTCTTTTTGAATTAACTGATGACCAATTTCTTCTGGGTATTTTAAGTTGTCTGTTCAATTTTGTTCTCAAAAAACCCGTAGGATGTTAATTAAAAGGCATTCATTTCTGAAACCAGAAGTCAGTGTCTCGTAGCTGTATTATTGTGTACTCTACTAAAGAAAATACACATATAGATCTGTAGTTCTCTATAGCCTCTAATGCTGCTGTTTGCAGTTAACTTTTGAAAAGGTGCATTCTTTCTGAACGCTGTTTGCATTCACATTTAAAGCATTAGAACTATTTCTTTATCACCGTAAGGATTCCTCTGCCTGATTTCTTACCAAAAGTAACTTTTCTTTCCCTGAAGCTTGAGCATTCAGCTGTTGTCCGAGTTGTATAAATTCATTCCTTCAGGTGGGGGAAAAAAAAATGCTAAGAAGAAGCCACCAGTGGACACAGTAACTAATGATCTGTATTCTAAGTCATGGCTGAAGGATATAATTAAAAATAAATTGACATTTAGATACTGTGGTGATAAGTATAATAAAAGTATTTTAAACTTACATGAAGGAAACTCAAATTTTCATGTTCTTTAATTTCAAATCTAATTTCTTTAGAAACAGACTGAGACTATTTTCATGCATTACTTCTGCTAGCTTACCTTGGATAATTTTAGTGCTTAAGATAAATCCCAGTGTATACCTGTCTGTCAGCCCATTTCTATAGAAAAACCCATGCAGGGGGGAAAAAAGGAGGAACTTGCTATAAAGGGTAACTGAAACCACGTACAAAATGCCCAAAGTAGAAAACAGGAAATAGTTTCGTAATTTCTTTACTCTGTGCTTACCAGGAAAGTCTAATAAACTCATAACGTCAATGTCTGTTTAGCTGATAGAAGGTTTGTTGCTGAACTAGGAGGAGGATGGAAGAAGGGACGGACTCTGGGGCCAGCTGTATGGCTGGCCCGGGCAAGAAAAACCCTCCCGTCTCCTCCAAACAGGTTTGTGCCCGGTGAGCTGACAGCGTCCTACTGTCCACTGTAAAGCCTGCCTGCGTCAAGCCCTGTACGAAAGGCATTTCCTCTTTCAAAAATTAATTGGTGGCAGCTCAGGAAAGCTAATTGGAAACGTCCATCTAAGTTATTTAAAGTTGCTTTTGTTGTTTTGTACTGCTTTTTAAAGAAATGATTGATTCAAGCAGTCAGCTTAATAAAATCGCCATGCCTTTCTTTGCAAAAGCAAACACTGTCTTTTACCGTTAATGATTATATCTGTTGGCGACAGATCATCTTGATACCGGCATAAGCACCTACATTGTTCACGGAGCCGAGTATTTTGACTCGGACAGCCATTGGGTGCTGTAACTGTGTAAGCCTCTTTCTTTTCTATTCCCCCCCCCCCCCCCCCCCCCNCAAAATATTGATTAGCACACCCTCAATGTGTTATTGGAATAATATCAAAAAAGATAGAATGAGGAAAAAGCACAAAGGCAGGCAGCTAGTTTGGTCAGAGGTTTGGAGTGGTTCCTGTGGTGGGACGTTATTAAATAGAGTCTTCAGCTTTGGAAAGAGGTACCAAGCATGAGTGGAGGACGGAGATTAATACAAAGGTATGTAAAGTCATGACTGGCGTGAGAACAATTATTTGGGTTTTTTTTTGTAACTCAAAAAATGGTAGGCACGCAATGAAGGGATCAGGAAGCAGATCTAAAATAAATAAAAGCACTTTGTAGTTTTCCAGCCAACGCCTAATGATATTGTGAAATTTGTTGCCACAGGATGTTTTGGATACTGAAAGTATGAATGGGTTCAAAAAACATTAGACAGATTTACAAAGGGCAGGCCATTCACAGCTATTAAAGACATAGATCTGTGTGCAATCTCTGGTTTAGGAAGGCCCAAAGGCACCGGTGCTGAAAGCTAGAAGGGTATATTAGGACAGGATTTCTCAATGTCTGTTCTTCTGCTCTTTCTTTCTTTCCTTCTTCCTTGGGATCCATTGCTGGGTACTTTCAGATACAAGGCTAGATTAATCTTTCTTATGTTATGTTGCATGGGGGAACCGTTTTTCAAGGTGTTTGACTTTGAACAGTTCCCTGTTAACCGGTTCCCTTTCAAACTCATTCTTATTTTGGAAAATCCTTGCCAGAAATTCTGAAGTTCCTGTGATGTCAGTAAAGCTTCTCCTCTGTGGACAGCGGTTAACTCATATTTTCATCTCTTTGTTTGACGAGGTTGTGGCTGCATCCAAAGCCTAAAGGCTTCTTCTTTTCATTAGAAAGGAAAAAAAATCTTTGACTCTGCCACGCAATCCTTGAATAACGTTTATAAAGCCTCACTCTCTAAGGAGACTGCCTAGTCCTGTTCCAGTTGAATGTAGAAGTTTTTGTCTTGATGTTTGAAAAGAAGCGAGGCTGAGGGTTTTTTCCCCCCCCAGGTGTTACAACGATAGAAAAGAATCCACAAAAAGTTAAATGGAGGAGTTATGCTGTTCTACAATGCTTAAGCATACGTTGCCACCTCGTGGGAATCCTCACATAGATAATGTCACTTTACACTGGCATCAGTAAAATTATGTGCATGTAAAAATGTTTTTAGGATTCATCCCTTGATTTCATTGAATTATTGTTCGCTAGAAAGGTATTAACTTCCACCCTTTTTTCTCTTTTCATTTTTCCCTTCCCTCTGCCTCTTAATCACAGACATTTGCTGCTTTCTATACTGAGTAAATGATCTCTTAAAGTATGTTTAAAATGTGGTCATTTTACTTTTATGTGTTCCTTTTGTCTTTTCAGGACAGCCCAGAAACTTGCAAGATCTATGCCGAATTAAAATCCGCCAGTGTATAGGCCTTCAAAACCTAAAACTACTTGATGAACTACCCATTGCCAAGGTCATGAAAGACTACTTAAAACACAAATTTGATGATATCTGATATCCATGAAGAGAAGAACTCTGAGCAAGATTAGTTATATTCCAGATACTGAAGAGGCTTGTTGCCTTGCACAAAGTATATCCTATGCAAATTCTGATTTTTCTGTGAAGTCAGAAGGCAGGTATACACTTCCTTGGGTTTTTTATACCACACGCTAGAAGGTCTTAATTTTTGGTTTCTTGGTCCAAGTTTACAAGGTCCAAGCTTTCTATACAATATTACATTTTAAAAATTGCTGTTGGTTTTTTGTTTGTTTTCACATTAAGTGTGCAGACTTGCAGTGGAGATGGAAGGTAGCCTCTCGAGGGAAGTGGTTGGTTTGAATTGGCATGCAGAGCAATTATTCAAGAAAATAAAGTTTGGAAACCAAGGCACGAGTCCTGCAAAAGGGTACCGATAGAAAGACCTTCAGAGCCCCGTTGTCTGTTGGGACTCTTGTCTCTGCCAGGGTGTATGTTTTTGCAGGGTAGAGGGAAGAGTTGATAATCAACTTGTCCTAGGGTACTGTATGAATATAATTTGGGGATTAAAGAAAGAAATGCAGTTACCCTATTCAATTTGAGGGTCTATACATTGGCTTTTTTTATACTATTCTTTTCCTAATTACTGTAGTTGGGATGCCCATAAAATTCAGGCCCTCTTCTTTCCTGACATTCCCTGTTAAATAGGCGGCTGTTTCTAAGTCTATTTTTAACAGTGGCAGTACACTACAAAGAGGCATAGCCTCTGTATTTTTTACATTAACTTAAGAGTAAACAAATTTAGATTTTTTTGAAGCCAATCTATTCTGTTTCTCATACAGCGCCTCCTGTGCAATAATCTTTCTCATGTATTTTCCCTTTATGTGTGATTTCCACCCCCGACACTATTCCTCATTTAGTCTCAGTGCATTATTTGTGAGAATAGGAACTGCTGCCTCGCTGTAGTGTTGACGCGACATTACTAAAGTGATGCGGCAGTTGCTGTTCGTTATTACTCCCTGAATTTCATGAATGTATAACCTGCTTTATTTCACTTTCAGTTGAAACTTATGTACGGGTTCTCAGCCAAATTGTGTCCACTTAAAAAAAAAAAAAAAAAAAAAAAATTGGCCAAACCCTTTTTATTTTAAAGGCAGTGATGGATTTTTTTTTTTCCTTGGTTGCTCTGAAATTCAGTTTGTTTCAGGTTAGAGAGTGGGAAGTGCACGTAAGTTATTATGATGCATTTTATATGTGCACTAACAAGAAAAGCCCCATTCGTATTGAAAGTCTAAATTTTGCAAACATTAAGTGGTTTCCAATTAATCTGAAAGCAGCAACTGAAAGGAGTACTGAAATTCGGCTTACTGAATGTGTTTTTCATACTAGGTATTAAAAAGATCTGTTAAAGAGTTTTGTTTCTGATCATAAAAAAAATGAAGTTCTTGCTATCAAAGATTGGGCCAAAACGTGCAGTCGTTTCACTCTCTTTATTTTCAAGGGATTACTGAGTCATCATAAGGTTCTTGCCAGTGTCCTCTACTTTTGTTTTGCAATCCCACTGGCTCCGAAAGAGCCTCTCTAGTATCAGGAGTGCTTTTGTACCAATTATACCAATTATACCAATGGAGGCGGGAAGATGAAAGGAAGGGTGGTGGCTTTTAAGTTTAACACTGTCACTTTCAAAATATTTAATATTAAAAATATGAAAAGCAAGGTGAAGCAGGTATATTATTTAACTGCGCTAGTCCCTCTTAATGTCTGATAACCCTGGACTGCAGTTCCTTGAGCACGAACCTTATCACTGATAATGAATGCACCGGAACTATGGCAAGCAAGGAGGATTATCTCTCCCTATTGTGCCTGGCGTTGCATCAGGGTTCCAAAACAATAAGTGATTTTGGAGATTCATGGCTCAGAGGATTGGTAATGGGATGTTGAACCTTTTTATCTCCAACTTGTAGCGGTTCAAGTCCAGCCTGCTTGAGCAGTGACCAAAAGTTGACGTCTCAGCAGCATGAGCGAGCAAGTATGTCCAACCTTAACACCACGCAGTCTGTGCAGTGGTCGCCTCTAGGCAGTAGAGCTTTATAGTGCTTCCTCCAGGTTGTATGTAATGGTGGTGGCATTGTAGCAGGGACAACCTGAGAGCGTGGGTGGGAGTGTGGGTTTGACCTTGTGTGCGTGATGGTGTCTGTTGGCTCCTACTGAAGCAAGAAAGATCAAGCCATTACAGTCTTTAAGCTCTGCAGTACTGAGACAGGACAGATGTTAAGATATTGACTGGCAGGTTTTAAGCATGAATCTTCAGTTTTGTGACATGAGATCAGAACCTTAAAATTGCTTGCATTTTTTTTTTTTTTTTAAAAATACTTAGTATTGTTCACTACATTTGTAAGTTGGTCTAAACCAATGTTCTTCCCCACTGAATTTTTACAGTAATATTTTCTAAGGTAATCTAGAGTATATTTTAGTTGCAATCTATATTAAGGCAAATTATTTGTTCTGTCTGCTGCCGTGACTGAAGAAAACTATGGAAGACTTTGTTGGTAACAAGAATGCTATTTAATGAAGAAATGTGTAATTCCATTATTTATTGTTTGAGGTTTGTTTTTTGGTTATTTCTTCTAAGTAACTGACATCTAAAGGGAACACAGATACATTTCAGGCCAGTAAAAAGGCTTTCCCATTAATTTTCACCCTATCCTCTCTCCCCTCTCTAAGGTGGAGGGAAGCCCTTGCCCTTTCTTACAATGCTAAGCCATCTCTTGTAGCTGGTTTCTCTGACCTTGATTCAGCAAAGCACCACAGCACATGTGTGTGTCTGAACCTACTGATAGTCCCATTCACTATCTTAAGTTATACGTGTGCTTGAGTGCGAGTGAAGTATGATTATTCGTTGTTAATCCTACCCAAATTTCAATAACGGGGAATCTGGTCTTTTTTTTTAATATTATTATTATTTTAAATATTGTGCACAAATACTTTGAAGAACGAACTGAACTTTGGTTTTCATTTGGACGAGAATGTGGAAGGAGAAGTGCATAATATAGACTTGTCATGTAGCCTAGTTGCATTACCTTAAAATTCACAGCTGAACACTTTTAATAAACCTTAAAAAATTGGCAAATACACCAAAGAATCAATATGAGTAAAAAGACTCTGATCATTAACAAACTGCAAACCTCATCCTGTAAAACAAAGCAGAAAGTTTTTGTAAATATTTATGTTTATAAATGTACAGCAGAGTAAGAGTGTTTTTTAGATTATTTAATTACCATATTTCTAAACTATTTACATTATAGACAATACTTGTTAGTTTGAAAAGCTCTTGAGTATTTTGTTTCGGTTTGGTTTGTTTGTTGGTTGGGTTTTGGTTTTGTTTTTTTTTTTTAATTCATTATCGCTCATGCTTGGAATAACTCTGGCTTCCTCGGGATAGCGTGGAAAATTCATTTTTCTGGCTCTAGTTGGCAACCGTAGGAGAACGCATCTGGACACACTCATCAGATGAATACCCAGAGGCAAAAGAGAATATGTAGCGTGTTTACCAGGGTGGACCTGGGCTAGATGAAAAAATTTGGATCCTAACTTCCTCAGTTAAATCTGTCAAGAGCCCCCAGTGACATTGTGACAAGAACAACTTGCAACCTGCCCACAGGTCTAGCTTCCATGCAACGCTGTGTTACCAATATCATAATGTATTTTGTTCTTCCTTTGCAATGTAAGTTTTTGCTTTGGGTCAATTCGAATTTAAAAAAAAGAAAGAAAGTTAAACCTGGTTAAAACCTTTTTTTTTTTTGTTTATGTTCTGTTTATTTCTAATGTAATGTTTTAATAACATAATACCACTTTACACATTTTCTCTCAATGTTTGTCTGTCTCTTCTGCTCCTTTTCCCTTCTCCGGTGCACATGATTCTGGTAATGCGTTTGGTACTCAAATTTGCCCCCGCAAATAGGAGTACAGATGTCTCATGAATTGTAATGTGATTTCTACCAGTAAATATGAGCATAAAACTTGCTCTAGAGCTGGACTTCAGAAGGGGGAACAAACTGGTCTTTTGCTATGAGTAGCTGGGTTTTCCCTGTTCAGATTCCAGTGCAGCCACTTCGGGGTTTTCTGGAAGGTTCACCTTTCCTCCTCAAGTTCGCGTACTAAGGTACAAAAATGGACCAAATAGAGGTCATATTTTGCAGTTGAATTTGTTTGGTGGCCATTTACTACTAATAAAAGTTGAATAAGGGGGGATGTGTATGAATATTCCTGGCACACAAATGGGAACTGGAAGCGTTTGGTTTCAGTCACGAGAGTAATGTACAACCAAAAGTTGCAGTAAGGTTTTGGACCCTAAAAATCTGGGGAGGAAGGAGACTAGACTTAAAGACATCACTGCTAAAAGGTAGTAGGGAAAAAACAATGTTTTCCATTGCTCAGTAGCAAACTATACAAACCTCACTGGGAGTACATACGCTGTACAACCAGCAGTTGGGTTTAGAATTGTTGGTGATGGTTACTAACAGGCTGGCCAGACTTTGACTGGTGTATTTACTGAATGCTGTGTTAAAGACTTTGTTCCTGTTTATGTATCATATTTCCTGTTTGAGTGTTCACTTGTTAAGTTTAAAACAATTGATGACTAATGTTACTACTTAAAAAGACCCTGATTTACAAGCTGTTGACAAATGACATGTTTAGAATACACAGTCTTTCCATATATTGGTATAAGTGTGCGATAAGGAAGCGTACTTATTTTATATGGCAAAACACTTTTTTTTTTTACCATAGCGTATAACAAAACTTTTGTACCTCTGAAAGCAAAAGTAACGGAGCTGATGAAAACGAGCAAAGAACAGGCTCTGCCCTGTCTTTCCCCAAATGGCCTGGACTGAAGCATTTAAATTCTCTTTGCTCTAGTCTCTCCCCTCTGCTTTGGTTGGGGCTACCACCACCTCAAAGGTTTTATGCTGTTCTTTGAAACTGGGATAGTATTGAAAGGCTAAAGTTTGTTCTTTTCCTATATCACTGGCATATTGAATCTCTTCTGTATGATTCTACTTCTTGACTTACGTTATTAGCCAAAGTAAAGCTCAACATGTGATTTAATCCCATGACAATAAGAAACAAACCAAATATATATACACATTGCTTTATGAAACCATGCTACCAGGAATTCCTCAGCCAGTGCATTCCCCGGGGATCCACAACGTGCAGCTGGAACAGCAAAAAGTTGGGATCGAAAACTGTGTTGACTTTTATTGGGAAAACTCCAGCTGTCTAGTGAAGAAATCGGAACTCCAGCTGTTTCCTCCACATCTGGGATCTCTAGTGGTGCTGACTGCTGTTTGTGAGGTCCCAGGTAAGTTTTGAATGCTGTTAAGGCTCGTCTTCATGCTTGCAAGAAGGATGTTCAACGCATCTACAGAGGGTGCTTGTAAAGGGTCTGAAAGCATTTCTATGCCTTCTCTAAACTTGCTAGGTTTTTCTGTGTAGCGGAGTTTGTGTAGTCTTACAGCAAGTGTGTTTGAGAGCGATGGGTGCTATGGAGAGCGAGTATTTCCCAGACTGACTTGATCTGTTGCAGTGTTTTGCAGACCCCTCAGCATCCATGAAATATTCCTAAAAGGTCTGGGAAAGGTGAATGAAAAGCAAGCTTACAGGCAGCGGGTTATACAAGGGTAAATGCTTTGAAGAGAAAATTTAAGTCTGTAAACAACTGATGTACAGCAAAGAGCATCTATTCGTTGTTAAAGACCACAGAATTGGCCATAACTCTTCTGTTCTGACTTGCAACAAGAGTTTATTTGTGGTCTTAGTTCTCTCTAAATACATCAGAAAATCATCTCCTCCTGTTCTGTCACAAGTGACTAAGAGTTAATGGAAGTCTTATTCTAAATTCCGTCCTCGTTTCTGACTTACACCATTGTAGCTCCACTGAAGGTGGTGGTTACTCAACATTTAATCTAGTGTGAAAGAGCAAGTAATTGGTTTGGATGGCCAGCTTGCAGTCCTGCTCCTTGCTTTCTGGCCTAATGAGGAGAGTACTTTTGGAAAGTATTTTCAAAACAGTTTGTGAAAGAGCGCTAAGAGAGATTCCGTAGTTGGGGCCAAATTTATAAGCAACCGGTAGACAATTTTTTTTTCCCCTCCTAAAAACATGGCCTGTTTTGATAGGGTTGCTTAAATGCTTTGATATCTAGCCCTGAGCTGGTGACAGACATTTCAGTTTGATTGTCCATTTTGTATCTTGAGAAACTTAACGTATCTGCTTATTCTCTAATACAGCAGATTAGTTAAAGTAGATCTGCAATGAAATGTAAACTCATTTTATTTTAAAGGCTTAATTTTAAAACCATTACAGGTTAAATTGTATATATGTCAGTGTAACAGCAGGTTCTTCTGTTCTTTGCTGAAGGCATGCTTGCTTGCAGCCAGCAGTCTGCATTCACAACGTGTTTAAAATACTAGGTTGTGAATTTGAGTAGCATCTTGTTGGCTGAAACAGTTAGAGCTGCCCTTGTCGCTGATATGTCTGAGCCTAAAGTGAGGCTGGGAAAAGTTGCATGTCTATGTCCTGTTCAGCTACCAGGCAATTCTGTGTGATTTTTAGGTTCTCATCTGTTACTACCTGACTATAGCATTTGCACGGGATAATGGAAATTTAGATTGAGCTTCATCTAGTGCTTGATTTTGAAACCTCAGAGAGTGCCCAGCTGCAGGACATGGGTTATTGAAATGTGACTTCCAAGCTATGCCTGTCTCAAGCAGCTCAACTTGAGATCCATCCCCTAGCTATCTGGATATTGCTCATCTTATAATAGGTTTTAATGTAGCTGTTAAGAAGCAAACTCAAATGTTTTTTAGAGAGCAGTCGGTCTGAAAATAAAGTAACCAGGATGTTTGGTAAGAGGATGAAGTTGAGATGTGGGATTGTGTGTGAGAGAGCAGAAAATGTGGCTTTTGATCTTACAGAAATGTTTGGTATGTGGGTTGTTGGGCTTAGAAGTTTGAATGTCCTTAATATAAAATAATCTGCATGAGTATTTGAGTCTGTTCCTTTTCTACTTTGTGTGAGCTATTTAATGGTTAGTGAGCCAGAAGAAATCACTGTGTTTTGTGATGGTTCAGGCACCCTCCTGATGAGTGGAAGACAAATTAAAGTTCCCACTCTGAACCAGACAAAGCAATTAAGGATGGGGATTTGCACTCGTGTTCCCACCTTTTAGTGCTGTGGTTACAGGTTTGTGAAATTGTGCCACAGAGAGAGAGCGTTACACAATCTCTGAGGTTGACCCTGAAAAGTCATTCAAAGCAGGTACCCAGCTGGATGGAGCTCACCCTTACGTCTCTTGCATGTGTGAACAAACGACTGATACTCGGGGCAGGGGGGGGGGTGTTGTCCCTCCTTATCTGTGATCTACCTGAAAAAAGATAACTCAGACCTCTTCTGGTTCCCTGAGCACCTTACTGTGAGCTCCAGTGGTGGTTGTATTTATGGGCACCCGCCTGCTTCCAGCTCTAGTCTTTGATACCGGTGCTGACCTTCTCTTCCTCTTCACAACCTGTCCTCCATACCAGGTCACTGAGAAGGGCAAGGAATGAGACCTTCCTCGGTCCGAAGGAGACCGCCCTAACAGGTGGATTGAATGGTGGGATTTCAGGTGTGATGTAGGGGTGACATTCACCAGTCCCAAATCTAGTGCTTGGCAGTGCTCAGAACCACTGAGTGATCTCTGCAGGCATCTGAAAGAGGGAAGGAGTCTGGGTGAAGCGTATGGAAGGATATTTAGCTGAGTCCAAAAAGAATGACTACATGTATATTTGTGTAAATTGAGTGTAAGTAGGGTGGGCAGCTGAGCGGGCATCCAGGAGCGTGGACCTAAGAGTATGTGGTTAGAAAAATGGGATGCCGTGAAAACAGATACAAAGCAAATGTTAATTGAGAGGTATAGAGCAGGGTTGAGAAGGGGACGGTAGGATATTGTCTGAAATATATTTACTGTTGTCATTTCGAAACGTCTGGCAGCTTACACCTCCTGTTCTTCCATCAGAGGAACGTGCCATCGCCACAACTTTGGGATATTGTGGATGTAGTGTGTCAGTCTTAATGCTGTCCCCTCTGTCCTTTGCCTGTCTCAGGGGCATTAGTTTCCTACCATGTCAGCCTCTTCTGCACCATTTCCTCGCCATACAAAGGCAGAGTAGCTTGAAGAGGAAAGGTGGTGAGGAAGAGGAGACTAGGGATGATAATGAATAATTGTAATATGTGCCTCGAGCGGTGGTTGGGGGGAAAGATCACACCTTTGTTGCAGTGTAGCTGGGTTTGCTATTGATGTGTTGTTAATCCAAGTGAAAGATCTAATGTGGTGCTAGTTTTTGTGATACTGCTCAGGACTCCTGTATGCTTTGTTTTTGTTTTAATCTGCTTGCTTGGCTAAAGAACCAATATTTCTCTTCTTTATAAAACCAAAATATCTTACCCTGTATTTTCATTTACTTCGGTTCCAGTGTTTCATCCCAGATCACTGATTTGTCTTGTGCTGTTGTTTTAAGACTCAAAAATGCTTAGCAAACTTCTTTCTCGTCACAACCGGTTACTATTTTAATGGATCAAACTGACTAAGGGCACAACAAAATCTTATAGTGACATATCTGCATTATTAGTACTATATCCTGTGACTCTGCTTTTAATTTGTTCATGTCCAAGTAAATTAAGCGGCTTTCTGTAAGAGTCTCATCAGTTGTTATCAACCAATATTAGAAAACACTTAAAACGATTCCAAATAAGACTTCTTTGAAGGATGACCCAGATATGGGCAATTTCAATCTTACCTGGTAAATAGCTTCAGATAACCTCTGCTGCTAGTTGAGCCTTGTGTTTTGTGTTTTCTTCTTCCCAAGCTTGGGTACAACACTGATTATTTTTCCCCTCAAGACATTTTGCCAAAATTTTTGGAATCTGCCATTCTGAGCAAAGAAAAACTTTGCTGAACTTGGATTGCTTTTGCAATTCATTGGCCTTCCTTCTGTCTTGGTAAGAGAACAGCTTTTAGCGAGAGCAGACCCCTTGTTTTAAAGGGCATTTTTAATGGCCCCTACATTCTGCCTAGAGGTTCAATGTCTTATCTAGTACTTTGTTACTTTGTAGTTATCTTGACAATAAAGTGGCTTTTTATCAGATACATGTAGTATAACAGTTATTAGTTATATTCATATATATAGCTGAACTTGCTGGCTTTGAGTATTTCCTGTGCTTCATAAATACTTATATAATCTGTTGTGCGGGCTCAGCTGTTCTTAATTCTAATGTGATTCATATTGTGCCTAGAAATCTGACATTCTTGGCTTGTCAGGAATATTAATATATGTTAGTGCCATATCTATTGAAAATTGACATGGTTTTTGCAGCGCTTTAATTTTCACTTCTTTATATTGCAGCATTCCATATTGAGCAACACGGCATTGTTTGCTTTTAAATTTCCCTCTCTCCTTCAGTCCTGAGAAACCAGAAATAATTAGATTATATCTTTCTCTTGGCTTGCATAGTTTTCACTTGTAGTGAATTATGCCATGCAAAACTGTATCCCTCCAGTGCGAATTTTGTTGTCATTGTTATGAGCTACATCTGGACTGTATAATACTTTGTACTTTGCACTACAAAGACTCTTTGCCCATGGCTCGGAGTCAGAAACCGTACCTCGCCAGTAAGTGGGAATAGCTCTTTCCTCTAGCAAAAGTGCCATGCTTATCCTCCTCAGGCCTTTCTGCTGCGGACAGAGCTGTTGTACAGACAAGAACGCTGCTCTAAAGCTCCAAAGGTGGTATGATCTGGAGTCTTACTAGAGAGCCAAAAGTATTACGGGAATGTTGAGCTCCGTGTGGACAGATCCCCTTTCTTCAATGGGTCGTGGGAGACCAGAAGGAAAATTCAGACTTCCATCTACTTGAGCCAAATAATTTATCCTGGTAACTGGACGAAAGTTTATCTTCAGGAAAGACGTTTGAATGCACCTTTAAGGTCCATATCATGGCAAACCAAAAGCCTTTACTGTTCAGCCACTTCTGTGTTTAATTACCCTACCGCAGAGGAGCTTGAAGCTTTTGTTTCCAGGTTGAGTCTTTCTGATTTCAGCTGGGCAGTAATGAATGTTGCTGTCTCTCTGTGCAGTCTTTCATCTTGCTGATGATATCATTTTCTTGTATAATCATGGGGCTAGGAAATGATTACTATTCAGACTTCCTCTTTAAAATGAGACTTAAAGAGTTTGTGTGTCTCACTCCCCACATTGTTTTTGTTGCCGTCATCTCTTATGCCGTGCTCTTTATCGAACATTTGCATGGTATAGACCCACCAGTTCTTTACTGAGGCTGTTTGATTCTGACAAGGCGCTATAAAACCAAACCTGCTTTGGAGCATTCTCTTGTTTATGAAGTAATGAAGAAGCAATGCCACTTGGTTGCCCAGAGAAGAACATTAAAAATGTATGGACTTTGGTTTTGGGTGTTCAGGGGGTTTTTTTCCCCTCCAGCCTATCTGCTAGGTCAAGAGAACATCAAGTGCTCCAAGCAAAAGTGCCCCTGTAGGCAGAAACCTTGGAGGTTGCTCTAATTGCTCACCCATACAATTTTTTCTTGCATAAAAGCCATGCTCAGAGCTGGTGCTGGAAGAAACGCTCTTGTTAAAGCATAAAGCTGTACTGATCTTTAATTGAAATAGCATTTAAGTGCTATCTCTTTCTGTCCACGCAGAAGAAAATGCACAGCTTGTTTTGAAGCCTCATCTCTCTTGTTTCCTGTCCTCATCCATGTCCTCTCCCATCTCTTTCTCCCAATTATATTATAGCGTCAGCAAAGTCAACTATTCTGCAACAAAAAATCTACCTTGAATTTAAATCCTTAATATCTGGTTTGTATACTATGAAGAAACTTAGGTTTTTATTATAGAGTGTAAATGAAGTCCGGATATGGCTCCACAGCTTGCTATTGATCTCTGTGTAGTGTGATCTCTTGTAAAGACAGGAGATGAGCTGATGCTCAGTGAAGTTCCCTTGACTCATCTGTCTCACACCGCAGCATAGATACATCATGTTTTTTAAGTAGCATTTATTCTCAAAGTAGCTAGTCACAGCTGCCTTTTATTCCTGCAGCGCACAGATGTGAGGTTACAGTACAGTTCTTCCCCCAGAATGATGTATTGCTATCGTGACCTTGACTTCTGCTCTTATGGAGGTTCACGTCCATAAAAATCACTTTGTTCAAGAGCAGTGGCTGTAACAAATAAGCTTAGCTAAACCATCACTTTTTCACTCTTACTGATTTCACTCTTCTGCTTTATGACAGAGGTTAATACAGAGAATTAGATTTCAGTGACATTGTTTAAACCTCTTTATCCTTGTCTAATTAAACTGAATACTTTAAAGATGATTCATATTGCTTGACACCCTTGCATCTAAATACTCTTTCTTTTAGATGCAAAGTAAAGGAAATGTGCAGACTAGAAATTCAAAGCAGCCTTCCTTTCAGTTATTGAGAGAGGGTGTGTTTTGTTTTTAAACTTTCACTAGAAAGCACTGTACTTCTCCAATATCTGGTGTGATGATTGCTAGCTCCCAGATAGGCAGAGTCCCGAAAATGTGTCTTAAAGGGAAGAGTTCAAAAGCCGTCAAGGTAACCCCAGTTTCAGTGCAGAGCAGCATCGTTGCCTGTTGCAGAGTGGCACCAATGAGTTTTGGAGGTTGCGACTTCACCCAAGCTGCATGGCACGGCACGTTGGTAGGACCCAGGTCTAGGTACAACCTTCCCTCAACCCCACCACCCATCTCCCCATGCATCCAACTTTCTGGTCTTTGGAGCTACGGCGTACCCCGGTGAGGAAGTTTATGGGAGGGGAGAGCAGGATTGTTTGATGCTCCGCGTGATTGTTCCTCCCACCAGAGGACAGCTGTGGTCTTGTGGCAGATTCTTTCAGGTTTTGTCAGCTCAGTCAACACGGAGACATTGAAACGAAAGTTTTCTGCCTTATAATGAACGCTTCTTCCTAAGCTACCAGGAATTACTTGGGTTTGCATAATGTTTTGTGTACTGTCTCTTCCAGAAGGCATGGTGTGAGTAACAAAGGCAGGGTTGAAAGATACTATGGTTTCCCTTCCTCCTCGTTGCAGGGTTTAACGATATAAAGAGCACAGTATTTCATTGATGTTTGTTGCTGTTTCTGCTTGTGGGCTTTTCACAATACTGCGGTCAGGAAGATGACAAGATAAAGGATGACTAGTGTAGATCTGCTCTCTCTTTTAGAATAGGAATAACCCCCTTTTCTGATTATATTTCCTCTCCCCTCCCTTGGAAAAATTGACTCAGAAATCCATCACAAAGGGAAAAATTTCATTTGAATTTCTATTGAACCTTGAAAAGCCGCTTTTATAAAGCCCTATTTGGAGGCTTTCAGCAGTGGGCCTTTGACAAGAGCACGAGGCTAAACTGAAACTCCCAGTCCAAACACTCCAGTGTCAGTGGCTTGCCCTTGGCGCTTGTGCCGTATCACAGATGGAAAATGAGACCATTACTCATTCTTGGGGGTATGCTCTGTGCTGCAAGTCCTCGATAGCTGTAATAGTAAGAATCTCTACCATACAAGGGAAAATTACTGTTAGCTAATTGAAAAAAATGCCAGCAGAAATCTGCTTTACTCTATTTGGAGGTGAGAGAAGAAGGAACTGGCTGAATGCGATGACTTATTTCCCTGTGCCTTTACAAAATTTCTGATGTTCTTCTAAGTAAGAATTTGTACATTCAGCCTTCATTTTTGATAGCGTGTTGAATGGTGATCATATGTACTCAGAAGAAAGATTTTTTTTTTTTAAATTTTTTTTTTTAAAACTTTGAGACAGCATAACTCAGAAGAACAAAAGTCTCCAGCAGATACAGAGATGAAAATGTGTCTGTTCTCAGTCCCATGCTGCGTGTGTTTCAGGAGCAAAATGGTTGTTCTCTGTTCTCAGCACAACGTGAAAAAGGTGCCCGGTGCTGAAAACAAGAGCAGCGGTTTTATAGCTACGTTAAGAATACAGAATAGGTGCGCCTGAGTGAATAAAACTGTCATTGATTGCATCATTGGGCTTTTTATGCCAAAAGAAGCTGTGGTTGCCCTTGTCAAAAGTTAACGTTTAAGCTACCGTCAGATTTGCAAGCATTGTTCTGAATTCAGTGTAAACCATAGATATGTGGTCTTGCTCCAAAGAGGCTACGTGGTCTACACTCAGTTATCAGAACTTTTTCTTACTGTGCAAGCAGGCAGAAGTTGTTGAGCAAAGATACTGGTTCCTTCAGCTGAAAAATCTTTGTTTTCCCTAATGTAAGGCTTTAAATCCAACCAGGTTTTTTTCCTACATTGCTCAGTAAGATACACAAAAAGCACCCGTTGGTGCGGGCAGAGGGAAGCCTCTTCGCAGTGGAGGGTTTGCATGTGCGCAAAGACGAGCATTTGAGCACTGCTTTCTTCTTCACCCTTCCCATCCAAAAGCAAACATTTCCTCTGCAGGCTAGAATGGAAAAGCTGTTTCTGCATTTTTCATCTTCTGTAAGGTAATTGGAGGCCTCTAGATGGTTAAAAAATATCAGTGTATCAAACCGAGTCCTACTTGTTAAGCAGTAATTAAGACGGCGATGAGATTAGGAGTAGGCTCAGGCTGCGCTTACTCTTGGAGGAGAGATTTGGTGGAGAAGAAAACGATTGGCGCATTGTAGTTGGCAAGATATAATTTTTAACTAAATAACCTTTCCCTGGTTAACTATGATACTGAGCTGCTTATTTCAGTGCTGATGTTTGTTTGCTGCTGTCACGCAGGACAGGCTGCCCGACTCCGTGGTCTCTGTACGCTTCATGGATTGCACAGGTTATTCAAACTTTGTTCTCCCAAACTCATTCTGCTGAACTATAGCTGATACCAACAGTTTTTCTTCAGGTAATACAACTCGGGACGATGTGGCAGGTCTTTATTTTGTCCTTTTTGATTGATTGTCTTGTCTTGAAAGAGAAGTTTTAAGGAGCAACCTAACGTGGCTATAAAAGATGTCTACCTGGTTTTGGGCATGAGTTATAGAGGTCCGAGACCCAATTTTCAACAGCAAGGTAATTCTCTGAAGTTCGGAAAAATCTCTCTGAGTTCAGACTGTCGAGTTATTTTAGTAGATCAAGTTTCTGTACACTGAACTAACTTTTTAAAAGACCTTTTTAGTAGTGGAGAAATAATGTATGTGATAGGTCTGCTCTATGTAACACTTGGTTATGTGTTTCTTGCATTTAAACAGTTCTCAAAATAACAGGTGGCAATAGGAAGGCATATAATGGGAATAAAATGAGGCCATGACTTGAGAATATTTTTTTTTCTTACATCAACATTGGAGTTTATTTCTCAAGGGTTAAAATCCGACAAGTAACTTCTGTACTTGTCCTAATTATATACCGGTCTGCATCCATGAAACTCGGCACTCGGTCTCTGTAGCTGGTTTATCTGGCCAAAACCCTGACATTTCTACTACTGAAAATACTTTTTTCATTAAAAATACAGGGAGTGGGGGAGATTTTGCAGATAATCTTTTGACAAGGTCACTTTTGGCATTTTTTGAGCGAGTTGTTTTTGCAGCTCTCATACTGTTAAACAGAATGAGGAGCCCCGTCGAGGCCTGGGAACCCGTGCTAGACTGCTGCTGGCAGCCGCCCGCGCCGTCCTCACCAGTGCCGGGGACGGGGCACGGTGTCATTTGGCCCTGCCACGGCTGTTCCTTTCTCATGGCTCCCCCAGAAAGACTGACCCTGGATTCTGTAGACTAAACAGAAGAGACGTGTAATGGCCATTAGGGTCAGGAAGGATGAGAAACGAGTGGGTTCAGACCGCGAGTATTTTACTGTAGCTTGCTAGTTTGTGCTTGAGGATGAAAATGTGCATGCCTAGGGAGGGTCTTTAAAGATGTATAATCTCTATAATGAAGCCTGCTCTGAATTAGCAGTCTGTTTTAATTTGAACATTTGCATTCTGAATTCTGCCTTCTGGCTCCTGTAATTCAGGGCCGTGTATTTACAATAGTTGCTTGAAGCCTAAGGGGTTTCCCCTCAAACCACCATTTCTTATTGAGGGTTTCTAACACTTTTTTTGAGTATCGGCACAGTGGTTAATGGATTGTTCCCTGCCTGAGTTCATTTCAGGCAGTTATTTGCATCCACTCTTTTTGTAATAACAGAATTAAAGGGTGTGTTAAAAAGACTTACGAGCAGCAGATGAAGTAATAAGCAAGCAAATAGCATTTGCATACAAATGCTGTAAGTGCTTTGTCTTGTTCTGGGATCTGTCAGCTACCTCCACGCTTCCCAAACTTCATCCCCATCAGTTCTCTCTACTGAGGCTTTATGTCAAAGCCTGGTGAAGTCAGTGGGTCTTCCCACTGGCAATGGTGGGCTTCTGACTTGGGTCTGAGATGGGAGAGAAGCGAGATGTTCACTCTACTTTCACCAGGAGCTTCCGTGTATTAGGAAGGCTTTTTTGTGTTGTGGATAAAACCAACTGAAAAGAGCTAAAGAATAGTCCAGCTTTGGAAACTCTTGTATTGTCATCTGCATCAGCTGCTGTCTTGATCTAGTGACCTCAGGAGCTGAAAACATTGAGCCTGTACTGCCTGCGTGAAAGAGCCAGCCACTCTAGCTGGAACTGGAAGAGATTAACCATTTTTGTAGCTTCTGGAGGGGGGGTGGGGGGAAGACAGGAAGCATGTTGACCAGTGTGTCAAAGCTCAGTTTCCTTGTGTAGAGTATATGAACCTGTTGGGTTCACAATGAAGTTATCCCCTTGAGTTTGCAGAGTAGGTGATTTCCATCCTTCTTTCCCATCCCACATGCCTGCAGTGTCTGGTGTAAGCTGTGAGAGCCCTGGGTAATCCCTCCGTTCCTCAGCTGAGACAGGCTGGAGAGCTTCCAAACTCTGTCCCATCAGTGCTGTTACCTTTTTATTATGAGGAATCACAAGGTGCTAGTGTGCCGGGGGGAATGAGTGAAATTTGTGTTGGTTTTATATGGCTTTTGAGTTGTTCAAATGACCCTAATAAGCTGCTTTGCATTATAGGATAGACACATCAGTATCTCAAGAGTTCTCCTAAGTTTGGCTCTTTTTCCTTGAGCTTGATAAGCAGGAAGGATAGTCCCTAATGGGAGGAGAAGGGAGAGAAGGAGTAAGGAGACATGTGGCATGTGCAACCTGGAAAGCTTGTCTATGAACTTGACTTTACTCCATCTAGGGAAGGAAGCTGATGCTAATGGCTCTGCATGAGATAACAAATTATACTCGAGCATGTGTTTTCTCTATTCATTACAATATGTAATGGGGGGTGGAGAAACAGGATGTGTAGTGTGCGCGTATTTCTGGAGCCTCAGGAGAGCTACCCAGATGTTGAAAAGAAGTAAGGAAGAGTTGGAGATAAAGGAGAAAGACCTCCAGGGTGGGACTGTAAAAGCTGATCCAGAATAGGAGTCATTATGTTTTGCTCACAGTCACACCAGCTGGCTTCAAGCAGCAGGGGAGCTTTCCAGATAAGCTGTGGACAGTAGGAGCATAAATAAGGAATTTGTTCCAAAAGGATGAAATAAAAAAACTGAAGGATGCGATACACCCATAAATAATTATTTAAACAAGCTCTCTTTAAAACAGCTGCTGGGTAGATTGTCCTACCATGAGCCTTAGGTATGGTGTGAAATGTGGTGGTAGTCTGCTATTTGTCGACGGTTGTTGTGCAGTCGTCTTAAACAGGGCGTTTAAGGAAACACTCTTGTAATCACATTGCCCTGTGTAGCTGTGCGCTGGAGATGTTTCTGATCCATGTGGTTAGCTGTCAGGGGCTGCATTAGTGACTGATGTAATTCGGTACGCTTGATCACTGTGTGCTCGCAGCATATGGTTTTGAATGAATTATCCCATTCCGGTCCTTCCCTGAGGCTTTCCCAAGACTTTCCTCCTGTCCTGCGTAGCCTCTCTGGAAGGATGGCGGTGGGGTAGGTGCAGCAGCCCCGCTGACCCAATTTGGTTGCCTGGTGACGCTTCCGTTTTTCTCATTGCTCCAGTGATGTTTTGCTGTATTTTAATTTAATCTCTGATCCTGCTAAAACCAGAGTTCAGGATCTCTTCCGCTGGCTGAGCATGCAGTGCTTTCTTGCCCTAATCAAAGGGCACGCTTTTCTCTACACACACGCTTCTGCAGGGGGAAAAAACTCACAAATTAAAAAAAAAAATATAGGTTTCCCTGCTATTCTCTGTCATTTTGTGTATTTGCAAGAATCCAGATGCTGCTGCTATTACTACATAAGGAAAGTCCAGAACATTTGGCTTTCTTGTGAGTAATACCGCGTTTTAGTTGTCCTGACTTTAGTATGCATAAACTCTATTTAGTTATTTATTCCCAAAAAAACATAACCCTGTGACATAAAAAGTTAGAAACCCATTTCCTGCTCTCGGTGATCCGTTCCCATGTCCTTGCCTTTCTCACAACTGGATTTTCGGAAGTGAGTTGTGCCTTTGCAAAGCCTTTCTTGGCAGCAACTTCTCGGATGTATCAGCCCTGCAGAGAGTTTGCATACTGGAAAATGCCTGTGACTTGTATCACCTACTCACTGTCCAGGCCGTGGTGGGGTGAAAAAGGGAGCTTTGCAAAATGCAGTCACTAAGAGACGTCTGCTAAGTGTGTTACAGGCTTTTTGTTGCATCTCCCAGGTCTCTTGCTGTAGAAGCACTGAACTGTGTTTGGTGCAGTACAGTCACAGTCACGATCTTCTGAGCATTTAGGCAAGACAAGTTTTGTAGGGAAAGAGATTCCTCCTCTTAGTTTGACCTAAATATTTTTGAGGGGAAGAAACAGTCCCCAAATTATTACTTTTCTCCCCAAACCTTGCCTGAAGTTAGCTCAGCAGAACTGTGACTATGACTAGCAGCTGTTCATGCAATAAGCTTGTGTTGCAATTAATCTATTGAAATTCTAACGTGGATAATTTGCTCAATCAATCAAACACGTTGCAGGACCACAACCTCTCCAGAGTCCCGAAGGAGGTCAATGCTCACCCCTCCTCTGCTCTGAGGAAAGCATGGATAATCTGTAGGGGTACATTTTGATGGCTTCAGCTAAATACTTGAGAATGGCAGAATTTTATCCGAACTGTCGTAACTTCTTGCGTCTGCTAATGTTGGAGTCAAGTGGGTGGATGAGAGAGTAAATCAGCAGAGAGCTGTGAAGCTCGGAATGATGGGCAGTGCAGCGCAGCTGACAGATAATGCGGTGATATCATCCATTTCCTGGAAAATGAGATGTTTTTGGCCAAAGCGTTCCAGACCCTGAGTGCTTAAGTGAGCTGGAGAGTTCCTGGAATATTTTAAACAGATATTTCAGTGGTCCAGGTATAATGTGATTAAGGATGATTAACGGCAAGATATGACTCGAGATCAAGATTTCTGGTAACTTTTTGGTAGGCAACAGTAAGAATTACAGGCAAGGAAAGAGGGGGACTGAGAGCTATGGTCAAGATGTGGGAAAAATTTAACACGGGGTCATTAAGCGGTTTAACCTTTGCCACTTTGGGAGTGGTGAGCATTGTCTCAGCTGTGTTACCATCAAATACAAGAATGTTTAGGGTTAGATTTTTCCCCCCCACCACCCTCTACAGGAAGACTCATGAATTGGAAGTATTGAAATACCCAAAAATGCCGTAAGGGAGGGGAAGATTAGGAAAGAGTGGACAACTTGCACGCCCGACAGGTGGTTCGGAAGAAGACTGCATTGCTGAGATTCTGGGAAGGGTGAATCCTGCGTTTTGCATAGTGGGGAAGATGATTTCTGGTTACTCATTTCAGTTACCTTCTGCTGAGTTTGATGTCTATGTTCAGTCGTAACACATGGACAGAGTCCTTATGAGAGAGGCCCAGCATCAATGCTGGAAGGTAGTAAGAGACTTTCTGGATATTATAGACAACTCAAAAGACAAAGAGGGATTTTACTTGCCAGTTGCTTGATTTCAAACTTAAAATGAAGCAAAAACTGGACAGGGAATTTGTACATCTACTTCGCTGATGATAAATGTAAGGAAAATGCACAACAAGGTTTGGTACCTTGGAGTGGGAGGACGGAGGGACTGCTCTAGCACCAAGATAAGGATTCTCATGAGCAGACACACCTGGATCGCTCTTGCTGAAGCGGATACTCTCATAAGGGCAAGCTGTTTTGAGCTCCTTTACTGAAAGAAACTAGGAAAAAAATTAGGATTATAGAGGCAAAAAGAATACACAATGTCAACACAGATGAAGTGAGCTACAGGTGAACCTTAGAAACACATCCAACAACTTTCCATCATGATCCTCAGAACCGTAAAAATAAACCAGGTCTGTACATGCTTCATCCAGCTGCTGAAATCAAGGTGCTGGTATGTTAAGACAGAACCCGCCTGTCCGGGCTGCTAATAGGCAATTGTGCTTAGGAGGATCTTTAAAAGATAAACACACGCCCCCACCCCCCCCAGTCAAATGTCTCCTCCTAATAGTATTCTGTGCTTAGCATATCTGGCAAATGTGAACTAATCTTTTCTCATGCTTGTAAGATCAGTTGGCCAACAGTGAGTATCTAATTATCTTGATATTGACTGGTTTGACTTAGTGTTTACAAATTGTCTCCTTTGAGGAGGCATTGAGTGTGGGTGGGTGGGCGTCAGGGGGGATGGAGAGATGGTTGGGACCAAGTACAAGTCATATTCTGTTTACTGGGAATTTATTACCTTTGTGAAAGTGAAGCCCCATGATCCATATTGTGCATTGGGGTCTTCTAAATGTCAAAGGAAATCAGTCCCAAAGGATGGGGAACTGCACACAGGAAAATCCCAGTGATGTATTTAGTAGTGGGATCGCAGCTTGTCTGGGGATGGCAGGTACATGCAATGAGCTCTGCTTCTGGTTTTGCATGGGATTATCTAGATGTTGCAGGCGTAAAGGAAACGGATCCTTCTAAAACTTTTGAAGTTTCATTTCAAACCAGCAGCTGTTTGTCAGTCTGAGTAGTTGCCTGGCAGATGGCACCTCCTGGCCCTCTCCTTCCTCATGTCTGTCGTCTTCATTGTCACTAAATTAGCTGTATTGTCACGTAGGATCTTAGGGTATGTCGTTTTCCTTTATCAGAACCCAGAAATATTAAATTATGGGATGTTCTCTTTACACAAGGTGGAGGCAGGCATGGAGATGGGAGCAGAGCGACACGCTGAGAAGGAGTAAGGAGATGTGGCAAAAGCCTTGAAGAAAGCCAAGGTAAATAATGCTCGTCGTGCCCTAAAACGGGTAGCAGGTAGGAAACAAGATCTGGACTCATACGCTGAATGTGTAAATATGTTCCTGGAAAAGGTAGACGAACAGGCCCTGCAGTGAGGTGGCTCCATCAGAGAACACAGCTGCTGAACCTGGGGTGCCACCGGCAGGACTGGTGGTTTCTGGCAGCATCCAAAGTGTAGCAAGGATGGACCTTGATTTTTGTGAGTTTAAAACCAGTCTTTTGCAAAACTCTAAAACTGTAATCCTTTATGTCAGGCAAAGGCTTAATACAGTTTAATGACCTTGTAATGGGGGAACAAAGCTCTAAATTATTTTTTTTAAACTCTCTTTTGAAAAGCAGTGGAGGTCTGTATGTGGCACTTAAATTCCAGGAGGGCACCTTTGGAACAATCCGTGTTGCTTTCTAAAATACTGTTAAGTAGAAAGCCAAGGACCAGACCACCTGATCATGTGGCTAATAGTTTTTAAAATAGAGTGGTTTTGAATTCTCACACACTATTGAAAAAAATGAAACAAAATGCGTCAGCGGGTCGAGTGAGTTAATCTGTGCAGATTTCAGATGGTGCAAGTACGTGTAATAGCAAAATACTAGTGGAAAAGCCCTGTCTTGTGAAGATGCTCCTTGAACTCATAAGTCGGTTAGTGAACAAAAGCGGGTCTAGAAGGGGCAGCAACCCCTTTTGGGCTGATCAGGACAACACAGAGACTGAATCTCCTGAAAGCTTTGAAAAATTGACAGCAGTTTTTATTTTTTTTCCCATTGGAAGGGATGTGGGGGGGTGGTTGTAGGAGTAAGAGGCCCCTGAGCACCTTTGAGCTTTCTGGTTCCAAGCACCATCTGTAGCCAGCTGGGATCAAGTGAGGGGATGTGGACATCCTGCTCCCTTCCCAGAAGCTCCTTCCTTAATAATTTATCTTTTTCACTCATAATAGTCCCATCTCACTTTGACAGTAGCTAGTGGTTGTTATTAGAGAAAAATAAGAAGAGGGCATGCATCAGCTCTCTGATCCATTCTCATGGTTCTTGTTAATTTGTTGCATCTCCATCCCTGTCTTTTAACAGCCCTCACTACAGCATCTGCCATTACTTCCTCTACTCTTTTCGAATCCCCTTATAATCCGGCATCCAAAACATCCCATGACAATGAGTTCCCCAATCAAATGACTGTTGTGCAGAAAAATATACTTTCCTTTTCTGCCTGATTATTTCATTGGTTTTCCCCTAATTCTTTCATGTTATGAGAAAAAAAGAATTGTTTCTTCATCTTTTCCATTCCGTTCATGTGACGGGCTGCCTTCATGCTTCACCTCCGGTTCCAGTCGTCATTCACATTGCACACAGCCTGGTTTTTATCACTTTTCTGGTTTTGCTACAAACTCCTGAGGTGTAGGGAAGGGCAATTCTGGAGCTGAATGCCTCTGAACAAGCAGTGGGATAGAGGAGGTGCTTTGAGCCAGAAACAAGTGGCACAGCTCTCGGGAAAGGGGCAGAAGCAGTGCTCACTGGAGGTGGCTTTAATAGCTATTTTGGGAGCTGGCTGCCATTCAAATGAGCGATGAACAATGTGCTCAGATGGAAAGTACAGAAGAAATATAGGCATTTTCCCTGCATCCACGAGCAGCTACTGGGGATGGGCTCTTCTGGTGATGAATATGCCTGGCTCTTTGTGTTTGGTTTCTCCCTCCATCAGATACAGTCAGCCACTAAGTTGCTAGGTTAAGATATTTTCTGGAATCCAGGGGCTCCATCTGCTCCTTCAAGCGCTATTGCCTCTGTTCCAGTGGGGTGTTTTGTTTTGGTTCAGTTAGAGCTTAATGGGAAGGGTTCGGGTAATTTAATCTTTAACCCCTCGCAGTTCAGCAGGCTGCACAGGAGGGCAGGACCTCTTCACTTCTACAAGGAAATCCATGTAGACTGAAGCAGTTTCTCATAAACAAACTAAACGTACGTTGGGGTGGAAATTCATCTTTTGAGACATAAACAAGAAAAAGTACGTGTAACAAGGAGTGAAGTTCAGAACATACAAGTGCCTGGATGTCCAGTCCAGTTTCTGGATGGCCACTTGAGCTGATAGCGTAGTGGTAGACAAGAGTGGATACAGCTTAAAGAAGCCTTAAAAACAAAGTGAAGAAACAACTGATCAATCTTTATCTTAGATAAACATTTTAAGGGGAATATTTGTGTGACTTAAGAAGTTTGAAAGTCCCAACTTAAGGGATGAAGAAGTCTCAAAAAAAAAAAAAACCAAAACCAAAACCCCAAAAGGTAATCATCATCTCCCTATTCCAGCTCCTAGTAGTAAGAATAACACCAGTAGCCGGTAGCTTCAGCGTAGAAGAATTTTAGACCTTATATTAGAAAGGAAGCAGATGGATTATTGGTTATCTTGAATTTTCCAGTATATAATGGAAGATATTCCTTTTGCATATGAGCTTTTAAGGTTTCGCTGTGTGCTTGCAGGAGGGACGCTTTTATACAGGCAGAGCTGAATGAGCTGCTGAAACTTTCTGAATTGGTTATCTGAGTTGCTAAGCTTTGGTCTTGTTAGTTGATAGATGCTTTTGCTGTTTGATTAACTACAATATCCATTTATTATCTTTGTATAATCCCGTAGGATGAGCAATATAGCCCACCCCTACGTTAAACCAAGGACGCCGTTTTTACAAAACACAGATACCAGACTGATTTCTTGTTTGTATCGGTTGGGAATGCCAGTATTGCTACTGTGGTGCAAAGGAAATGAAATATGTCCACAAAACTGCAACCTCTTTAAATGTTTGGTTTGAAAATACAACACAGGATGCAATTTTTACCCAGGGCAGCTGTGTTTGGCTTTGTTTTCAAGTGCGTGCAGCTATACAGGCAGCTGCTACGTAGCTGCCATAGTGAGTGCTTCATAAGAAGAATGAGTTTGGTATTCATATTCCTTTTACTGTCAGAGGCATTATTTTCACATTTTGCAAGGCCTAATCTATGCCTTGTTAGGAGAGATTTAAAAAGCATTATTCCAGGAAGTTAAATTACCAAATTTTTTCATTTCCCCGCCTGCCGTTCCTCAAGGGACATTCCGTATTGCTCCAGTTACAAGCTACCTCTTCACATACTGTTTGTAAACACTGCAGACTTCCCCGCTTCCCTTCGCCAAGGCATGTTTCCTCCCCAAAATGGGCTGTCTGAAATAAGCTTTTGCAGAGCGCGCCACTCTGGGTTTCTTTTCTTTTTCCTTAGGATGGATCTTCGTGCCATCTGAAACTTCATTCTGGTGTTCTATTTCTCGATCTAAAAGTGCTGTCACATTTCTGTGCTCGCCTGAAGTTTCTCGGTCTTCAGTTGTGGGATTTCATCCTTGCCGTTACACTGTGCAGCTTCTCCTTATTAGCTATAAAGTGATTTGTTCCTGTATTGCACTGCTCAGGACTAATATCAGCCTTAGCATAGCAATACGTCAGGGAATTAGGGCATTGCTTCTGACGATGCAGTGGCTGTGTCCTTTTATTGTTGCAATAGAAGTATTTTTGTGATATAGTTTACTTTATCGTACCGTTCTAATAATTGCTAGTGTATAGGGTTATCGCTTATCATGAAAAAGATGCAGCAGTAAAGGCGTATTGTTACTATCTTTCTGTTGAACTTCAGCATCTTAAGGCAGTTTCATGAACCATGCCACCTTTGGCCTCACTGCAAGCAGTTACCTCTAAAGTAGAAAGTGATAATAAAGTCTACAGTGATTATAAGAGTGGGAAAATACCCAAACTACTGCTTTTATTCTCTTTCTTAATTAAACTCAGATTTCTACCCCAAAATGGCTCTGTTTGCCAGCTTAGTAGATGCCATATTTCTAGTTTTCATGCATATTTTCCCTAACTCAAGCTGTCACCTAACAATTACTTTTTGTCATGGGATAAGGTTTAAGCGAGTATTTATTATGGTGAGTTTTGCCTATTTATGAAAAGAGCTGAGCATGCCTTTGTTTGTCCTGTTTCTGTATGTACTAGAAACTAGGTTTTACCTGGCTTCTCCACCCAGAAGTTTGGGTAGTTATCCTGACAGTGACACCGTGAGAGCCAAGAAAAGAAAAATCAGAAAGTGTCACATAACACTCTCTGTTATCAGAACAAATCTGGGTACACATTTATGGACAAGTCTTTTGTAACAGGTACTATTTAGGGTGAGCGAGCAATAGTACACACCCAGGTCCCTCGTAGGTTTGCACCGAAGAAAGAGCTGTGCTGGCATCTCTGTGCTGTTACTATTGTACGTGATAACATCACACTGCTTCTGGAGATGAAATCGATGTGCTGTAATGTATGGGTGTGCTGCTGTGGACGGAGCAAGCTCTGCCCCAGCCACCCTGTTCTGCTCCCTTCCTTCGGCTGTTCGTGCAGCGACCTAGTGGGTCAGTGGCTGGAAACCAAACTTATTGTTTAAGGCATATTTAGTTTTGTTAGATTGACGTTAGGCAGTCATTCCCAACAATCATCTTCCTGCCTTACTGCAGGATTTTTGATCCTCTGCAGAGCAAGCATGTTCCTGAACGGATTTTTAAAGCACTAAAGCCATGATTTAACTTGACTTTTGAATCCCAAGCATCAGATTTCCAGGGTCAGCTCAGCAACATCACTTGCCAGACTCGCCAAGAGATAAGTGCTCTTTGCTCTTAATGCAGGTGCATGAATGGCAAAGTCTCACTTAATGATGAAGTTTCTCTTGCTGTTTCATTCAGTAATGCCATGATTTCCCCTACCCCTTACCTTTCTGATTTGCTTCACTTAGAAACATTAAAGATCATTAATGAGCCTGGACTTGGGATGGGTTTGGGTTTTTTTTTTTTTTTGCCATAGCTAGTGCATTTATAAAGTTGGTTAGTTGGAGACTTTCTGTACAGTAAGGTGTTCTGGCATGTTTGAGCTAGGCTTTCCTTTGCCTTCTCCATAGGCAGAGCACTGAAGCTATTACAGAAGCAGAATTAGACCATACAGCAGGTTACTTAAACAAAGTCTATTATGTACTCCACTGTGTAACAGAGGAAAAAATCATGTCATTATTCCCTCTAGATATTAAAGCCTAGTTCAGCTCAAAGGTGATGTATTTGGAAAGCAAACAGCTCCCCTTCTAATATCATCAGTGGGTGTTTTTTCAATATCCTGTATAATCTAGGACTGAAAGCACCTGTCTTCTTAACCAGATGTACAAGGCACTGAGGCATGACCGGCTGAAACCCGGGCACTGGAATGCCCTCCTGCTGAGTTATTTCTTTAGCCATAATCTACAATCACTGTTTATCTGCAATCAGACTTCATACTGCATTTTCTATAGGCCTGGTGGGACTGAAAAGCATTAGGAAAACTTGCTTTTGAACCAGCGACGGTAGCGGTCTAAGTGTGTGCATGCAAACCAACAAAGTCTCACGTCTCTGCAACTGGACATCTATAAGACGCCTATAAGAGCAGAAAAAGGGCTTGATACAAAACAGTAAGGGCTCTATTTCAGCGTAAAAGTTGGAAAAAGAATATGAAACATGAGCTGATTAGCTGGGTCTCAAATGCTTGAAGTATCTAGCGATTGTCTGCACAATAGTTCGTCATGTTATTAGCCTGACAAGGCCAACCTTGGTGACAGCCAAGGGGCCATACATTTCTTGAAATAATTAAGCAAAAATATCTCACACATGGCTTCTCCCCGAGAATGTGGCCTTATCAGGTTTCAATTTTATTTTGGTTTTGTTCTGCATTATGGCTTGTTCTTCCCTGCTTGAGGTTGGTTGTGGGGGTTGTGGCAGGGGAAGCTGAAAGGGAGAGAGCAAGCATAGTACGCCTCATTTGTTTTGGAAAAATACATATGATTTGCAGACAAACAAGTACTCTGTTGCATTTTCATTACCGTTTCTGATTGTAGCTCTAAATGAAGGTTATATTAATAATAGAGCTGTTGTATGCTCAAGTGTTGAGATATTTCAATGATCAGTATTATAGCTAGTCCTTTGTTTTTAAGAGTATGATGTTGATGCAGCAACGGAAAAGGATTGTTATCCACCGAAACCATGCAAATCGGCTTTCTTGTTGCTAAATAAGCTGGTAACTTTTGGTCAATGGTAGTCAGCAGTGAGGGGGAATAGCTTTGTGTCTTCTTTCTGGTCTGAAGCCACTGGGAATTTTGACAGAAGCCATGCAACCACGAGACAGGGTAGCAAAGCTGCTCAGGTCACCGTAGGAATGCCTAGGTATTTCAGATTTAGTTTAAAAAAAAAAAAAAGTGATATTATTAAAATGGCTGCGTGTGCCGACTGAGGGCAGCCTTTCCCATAGGACGTATCTCCTCATATTAGCAACATGAATGGATTAACTGGATGAAAGGGGATCCTTTTTGAATCTTGGTTTGGAGTGTGAAGAAAAATAAACAATTTTTTGTTTATTTTGGGGCTTGGAGAAATGAACTTGCTGCTTACATCTTCATTCAAACTCCCTTCTTGTTTGCATAACTTTGCAGAAGGTTGAGTTTGCAAAAAGCAGCCAGTGACTTCAGTCCCTCAGGTGGTATTTTGTGAGCAGTTGAAGTTGATAAAAAGGCAAGATGCTGCCAAAAGGCAAGGTTTCACTTTCCCTCTTCATCCCAATCATGCATTTCCACCCTATCTTGTGCCAGCACTAAAACCCATGTAGTCATGTGGTCATCAGAAGGCTGGTAAGCACTAGGCTTAATTTTTTTGGACTAACTGTGCGAGATCTGGTGCTGGCTGGAGGGAGGGAGGGAGGGAGGATGTGGTGCCAGGAGGATATAGATCAGCCCAAGTTGTCAGCAGGCAGCACTTGGACGAGCTTAAAATGAACGTGGGGCTCCAGCTGTAGTGCCAATGAAAGTCAATAGCTTGCAGAAGTGTTATTCAAGGAGTCAACCTAATGGGCCATGTCCTAGAAAAAATGAAAACTGAAACTCTTCTCTGGCCGCTCAGAAGTTTATTTAAAGGGCTGTTCAGAAGCAGAACCACCAGTGCTGAAATCTCATAATGCCACCTTTTGAAGGGAAGTTCAGAGCTCCAGCCCCTAGGAAGGGTGCCTTTTTGGACACAGTTGAATGTGTGGATAGCCACTGCAATGTTCTAGATAACCACTGGTAGATAACCCTGGCAATGCTTTAAGGTCTCTGTGACCTCCGTGGGAACATCAAAGCCTCACTGTGAGGGTACGTTCAAAGGCACAGCAGTCTACAGATGAAGCTGTAGAAACACTTTAGCTTGCTATTCCAGCACCAGGAAAGAAGTAATGAGGCTGAAAAATTAATAGCTATTTACTCTTCTTATGTTACTTAAAAGATGGTTCTTCTTTTGATACCTTGAAAGTTAGCACATGGAAATAATTGGCTGCATCATTTCATAGTAGCTGTTGAAACCTCTTAGTAGCTGGAGAAGGTCATGGGACACTCGCCACTTGGCATGCAGTTCATGGTTTTTATTGTTCCGGGGAAATAAGAGGAACTGTTGCACGGAAATCTGGTAGAACAGATGCAATAATAGAACCAGAAGCACTCACTGGATACAAATGCTAAGCTTTGCTTTCTTCTTCAAAACAAAGTAAACACAAACATCTCTTCACTTTCTCTCTTGGAACTTTGTCTGTCTGGGTTTTTTTTAAGTTCTGAATTCTAAATCATTGTGTTTAGAGGTATGGAATGATTCCTCGGGCATAACCTGGAGATTTTGGGAGCTTGTGCTTGTGATCTATTCACCCATTGTATATAGAACATGGTGATACACAACCTATGTGTGCATAGGGTTTGTGCTGTTGCACCCGTCATCTTGTTGCTGTTTTGATAACCTTGCATCCTTCCTAAATGAACAGAAATCCAAGGAAGTTGGGTTGCTTAGTTTGGGGTTGTTCAGTTCACAATGTGTCTTGGCTCTGAAGGCTGGAGTTGATACATTTCAGTGTTAGAATCAATTCTTCTACTGTGGTAAGTTAATGTATGGTTTTGACGATTACTTTGAACACCTTTCAGCACAGCTTCACCGGAGGTATGGCCAGTGTCTCCCTGGTCCACTGGAGAAGCCCCTGGTATACAGAGAGCTGGTTAGTCAGTCATTGTTGCCCTTTTGCCACAGTCGCAGGACACTTGCAGAATGACCCTGTCGTTGATCTGATTTCCATGGGGCCACACGGTGGTAACAAGAAGTTGGGCTGAAACAGAAAACAGCACATTGCTGTTCCCATGCAGAACTGAGGAGACAATCCGAGCTTTCCCTTAAAATGAAACCAATTTAGAATGGGCTTGTTTCTATCCATCAGTTCCTCCTAGTATGTTTGGACCCACTAACCCAGTTCAACAATGTAAGAAAGGGATGGAGGTCCCAAAGGAACTATGTCCTTAGCAGGTCTTGGTAGAATTGGCAAGCGAGTGAATAATGGGGACCCAGCTGTAGTGTTTCCATCACAGACAAGGTTGAGGAGCTCAAGCGGTCATAGATGGTCGCCTCAACCATCAAATGCCAATCAGCTTGGGATGCTGGAGATGGTTCACACACAGCTCTAAGCAAGGTGCGGTGACCTGGCCAAGTGGTCCAAGAACACCAGCAGCAATGGGAGTAGGAGTATGAGGTGTAAGGAGTAAAAACTGGGGACACAGGACACAAACCTGCAGTGAATCAGTTTCCATCATTCCTGCAGCAGGGGGAACTTGGATTCTTAGACGCCAATTAGGATTTAATTGGTCCCATCTAGGGCTGTATAAAACTGCTGAGTATTCTGCTCAATTTTCTCCCCTTTTTTGTCTTTTTTAGGGGGCATGGGGAGTGGGGTTAGATTCAAGTACCGTTAAAGGCTCAAGTACCGGGGGACCCTGCAGAAAATGAAGTACTCGGAAGGATAGCCATTTTCAGTAAGTGGACTTAATCAAGCATAGATAATGGGGAGTCAGACCATCTTTGAAAATCATGATGTGTGTCACGTAAAAGGATGGGAGACTTACTGTTATAAGTTTATTTAAGTGAAGAGAGATTTGGCTGCTTATGGATTTGAATCCTTCTAGGGACTATTGGCATGGAAAATTAAGAGGGATTTTGCTGGGGAGGTGCCCGGAGGCATTGCCTCTGTCTTGGTCATATTTATGCACACAAAAAGAATCAGCAACAGGGTTGTTAGCCTCTCAAACTTCTCCAAGGCATTGAATAGAGGCTTGTGTTTCACTGAGAGAAAGCAGGATGTCATCTGCTAAAAAAGCAATTTTATATTCTTTATCATGAGTTGTGATGCCCTGAATCTAATTTAAGGCTTTGAAGTATTCTGAACCTACTTGCATTATCACCAAATCCCCTCCAGTTAACATGTTCAGGGAAAGGCACATATCTTAAAAGAAACAGCCATGCAAGGAGCCTTCCCCATGATAGCTGAGACTTTCATGCAGACATTGCAAAGCGTAATCTAAAACTTCCTTGGCTGCAATTAGGTAAATCTCGTGTCCTACAGCAGTGAGATAATATCTCCACAGAAATGCTTTTTAAAAGTTTCCTGTTCCCATTGTGTTCTCAATCCCCATGGGATAATATTCTCATTCAGTAAGTCTTGGGCCCTTAAAAAAATAATAATTAAAACAGGTGTGAGTCAATGGGATTCCCCAACTTTTGTCTGGTTTTTGCTTAAGGAGCAACACAACACGCACGGTTTATTTGAGCTGTCTGGGGAGATGCCGGCGTTTGCATGCAGTTGGGTGAGCCCAGAGACATGAGAGTCTGGTGAGGGGAAAATGTGGATTCTCAGGATGCACATCAGACCCTTTTATTCCATACTTTGTCTGCATTGGCGGAGGTTTTCCCTCTCTCTGTCCCGTCACACTGTGTTTTGGCTCCTCTCGCTGAGGAAGTGCTGTCTCATGGTGAGCGCACCAGTACCTCGTACGTATGGATTCAGTCCCAGCTCTGCTCTGATTCACGCGTCCTCCAGCAAACGACTTCACGTGCCTCAGTTTCTCCAACTGTAATGAACGCCAACTGAAAACAGGGGCATAAAAATAACGTTGCAGTTCCCAAATCTTTTTAACCCACTTTTGTGTGTACCCCTGGGCTCCCTACCCAGCTTGGGAGCCACTAGCTCATCCTTCAGGAGGCATTTTGAGCTTCTCCAGTGAAAGCTGTTGGACAAGTGAAACCTTTATGCAGCTGTCTGGTTGCAGATGGTGTCTGGTTCTCCAGATGAACCTAATCCACAACTGAGTGGTTTGACTGTCTCCCTGATCTGCTGGAGACACTGCTCTGAAGTACATTTTAGGAGGAGACCACTGTGTTTCTAAGGGCATTTTGGGTCTGCTGCTCCCTCCTAGGGAACAGGAGAAGGAGGAGAAAATGGTCCATAAAATTTCCATTACTCTGAAAAGCAGAAACATCTGTTGGAGACTGCAAGTGAGGTTGGAAGTGGTATTTACCAGCAAGAAGCTGGCATTTAGTCTGTTCAGACCCTCTGCAAAATAACTCTTGCTTCCTCCCATGGAAAATAATGTGGAGGAATCTCTGAGTCAGGATCTGCCCCAGGCACTTAAAGGCAGCAAACTCTGCACTTCTTAGCCAGGCTGTTGTGCGTGTACATACGTACGTGGTGCATACGCCTGTGCTCTGAACGAGGTGCATCTCATGAAATCGCAGTTCAGCAATGAACTGTTTCTAATAACAAGTCTTACATAAAGTCAGCTGTTCTGCATCACGCATTTTGGGTTTAGAAATTCAGCTCTTTAAAGCAGAGTTTCAGAAAATAAGCTGTATTTATTTATTTATCTATTTATTTTTAAGGAGGGAATTGGAGGAAGTGGCAAAGTTCCCAAGATATCCAGAGACCTATGGTCTCTCCATTCCCAGGAAAAACATGTGTTAGAGAAAGGGGAATGGCCTACTTTCTAAGACAGTGCCCTGGGTCTACGTGATGCTTGCTTACTCCACGTATAGCCCAAGACTGCCTCTTTCGTGGTAATTTTGGTGCTAGAAGGGCAGGCACCTTGTTTGTGATCACAAAGCTGCCCCTTGAGAAGCAGGTAGCAGGAGTTAGAGGTCTTCAGTGCAGCCAGTTCCCTTTTCCTCCTGTTATTCCAGAGGATGGAAGCATCCTGCTGCCCCAGCTGCGTGAGCTTCCCAGTGTTATTCTGGGCCCTGTTAAATCAGCCCTCAAGTATGGAGAAATGAAGTGCACCTGGGTTAGTCAATGTCCACATAAGTTTTAAAGGAACAAGAGGAACATGTCTGTCTGAGGTAGGTATCTGTTTCTCCTCGGTTTGGTCCTTCACCAGACCCCAGGTAAGACTGGGCGTGCTTTGGGTGCCAACCAGAGCAGGCTCTCCTGGGAAAGGGGCATGAAATCCAGAGGCTGGAAGCTGCTGCGGACAACCTTTTCCTGGTAGCATCCTCTCCTGCCAGGTGGGGGTCTTGCATCCCTAACTGATGGCAAGTTTATCATGTAAAGTATGGCAGGAAGGCAATTAATATCTTTGGCTTTCATCACAGGATGCTTTGCCAGCTCCTTCTTCCAGTCTGTTTTATTGTGGAGCATCTCATTAAAAAGCAAGGGTATTTAAATGCTGGTTTGAAAACCAAGAGGCGAGAAAGGGTCTTCTGTGTCATCGTGGTGCAGTGTTTCATAGTCACAAGGCACTTCATTTGTTCAAACCTCTACCTTGCTCCAAGAGATCTGATGCATAAATGAGTCACAGTGGGTGCTGAGCAGAGGCTGGTCGTAGGCTGTGAGACCGGCTGCTCTTTGGAATTAAATTAATTGCGAGTTCTACGCTTGTACTGAGCTGTCTACCTGTAATATTTGTTGATGCAACAGGTTATTTCCTTGGCTTTGTGTAAATCATTTTGAGACCTGATTCTGTGGGTGCTACTGCTTCCCATGCCATGCGGTGCAATCTGAAGAGCTGTCTTGAGTTGCCCACCCTAGCACAGGAGGGCAAGGGATGCTGAAGGTGCCAGGGAATGAGCCCATATCTGTGACAAGATCCTGATCCCCCTGCCTGGGGCTGGTGCAATGCTTTGAATCTGGTTTTCTCCCTTCCACCTGTGCTGCACAGCTGGAGAGTGGTTCGAGGGTGCAGTTGTTTAGGGGGTTAAGTGCATCCCTCTCAAGCATCCAGACTGAGCACTGGCAGATACAACATCCCAGGCTAAACCATTAGTTTGACTATACATGACATTTCTTTCTGCCCCTTTGCCAGGTTTTCTTCTGACAATAATATATGTACGTTGCAATGTTAGCTAACAATGCCAAGGACTGCTGGAGGAACTCTTGCAAATGACCTGGTTTTTTGTGAGATAATCTGTGGGTTATTAAAAAGACATATATTTAAAAATCCTAAAGTCAACAGATTTGCATGAAAAATTGTCTGCCTTGTCTGGCTTACTTGACACTTTGGCTGTCTCAGAACAGATGGGACAGTATCCAGCTGTGGGAAAGGAAATACATTTAACGTTCATATTGTGGTCATTGAAATGTGAGGGGCACCAACAGGCTCATAAGGAACCATTGAGAAAATCCCCAAAGCCTATCAAAGCCTAGGTTGCATAATTTTGACATAACAGTGCTGCTCAGAGTAGCTGTGCTAAATCTAATAGCTGTCCAGGCTGTTCTGTCCTGTCATGAAAGATTAGGTTTGATTAAGACCAGTATGTTTCAAGAAATCATTTGTCCCTGCAGATCCACGCAGGATGTTCTTGTGGGCTTAAAGAAGAACCTCTGAGGAAGCAGAAAGCTCGCCGTTTCTGGAGGGGAAAAAATCCCAAGAGACACAGACTGGACTGAAAAGAAAAAAAGACCTTCAACTGTCCCTAATTTTCATTAATGTTCCTGCTAAAAGAGATTTCCTCCTCTGGTAGGATCAATCACTTATTGCCCTGGTGGGTAGGAGTTCCTTTGGGTGACTTTGACCGTGCGGTGCCTTCTTGAAAGAGTAGAACTGACCCCAAAATAATTCCTTCTGTGTAAGAAAACCTAGAGGTGGATTAAAAACTGGCAATGGCTTCATCCATACTGCTCCTCTTCGCTGCCTTCTCGCAGGGAGTTTTGGCAATGACAGGAACAGCCAGGACCATAAGAGCCCCTCATTGCTGTCTGTTGGAGCGCTCTCGAAGCTCTGCTAGCTCGATGCCAAGGGCTGAACTGGCCCCGCAACGTGGAGGGCAGCTCCCTTACTGCAGCTTTCTTCCAGCCAAGTAGGGTCCCCTGCAGTATTTCATTGCTTCCCTCTTACGATTTTTTTCTTCTTTTTGCTTAGAGATGAGCCTGGATTTACCCCTTCCTGACTCTTGATAAAATTGATCTATGGACCATCTTAGGTGTGCGGAACAAAAGCTCTGACCTGAAAATCTTGAGTGTTCAGATCCACCTCCAAACTCCACAGCTTGAGCCCATCTCCACTTTTAATTATACCAGACCATTCCCATGTGTCTTTGTCTGTAAAGGATGCATCCCCTCATATCTGTATCTGCTTTAAAATTATATCAATTGCCGTTCTTCTAAATCCCTCTATCAAAGAAATCCTCTCCCCTCCCTACTAAATCTCTTGCACTTGGAACTTCAGGGAACAGAGCAGATGCAGTTTGATGCCCTCATCCAAACTAATGATTTGTTTCTGGCCGAGAACATGTTACCGTCAAGGGGTTTTAATATTCTGCAGAATTTAGTGGAGGCCAATAGAGTAGGAGGGGGTTAGATGCTCTGCCTTTGCCAAGATGTTTATGCAGCAGGAATGTTATTTATGTAAATCTGGAAGCACTCTTGAAGTGATAGCCTTGCTCTTGCATCTCAGACTTTTTTCATTAAGTCGTTGATCCTCCTTCAAAAAAAACTTCTTTTTTTTTTTTTCTTAAATAAAAAATCCCTCTGAAAACCTAAAACTTGAGCATGAAAAGTGCTTGGGGAAAAATATTTACTGCACAACTGCTCCAAACTACCCACATTATACAGACCACGGCAATTTCTTGAAGAATGCTGGGGTAACAACTGCCTGATTTGGGGTTTCACACATCCTCTCCCCCTCTTCTCCAGCTGCCTCCTTTCTCCTTGTAAATGAAGTTATTGCATGCTCCAGCATCTGACTGTCCTCTTCGGGGCAGGCCTGTTTCACCTAAACAGGTCATGCACAGACACTAAATTAAAAAATAAAGCTTGGAGAAAGTCCTAATTGCCAAAGCCTGAGCACTAGGGAGAAGTACCACTCCTCATCTTCAAGTTGTTCCTTTCTCACTGGTACGAAGCCCTGCAGAGACCGTGTTTCTTGCGTGAAGCAACCGAATTCTGGCAAAACTCAGTTTGTGCTCCTGAGTTTTTTTGGAAAGACTTGCTCTCCTTGTAAAGTTTTTAACATGTTTTATAAATTTCCTCCCTGTAAATAGCATGATAAATAAGTGCCGCTCACAGATTTGTCTGTTAAAACCCAACGTGTAATGAGAAAGTTTGGTGGGATGGATTGAAGGGCACAAGGCGGACATCTATGAATGTTTTTTGCTGTAGGGGAAATCAGGCGAAAGCCTGAGTGTCAGCACAGGGTAGCGTTTGGCCATGGTATGGCCTGCTGGGTGCTCATTGTATGTATCCGTGTGACATGTAGCTTTTGGGGTGAGGAGCTAGGGATGCAGACTCAGTGAATGAGGTGGTGGCAGGTGGAGAAAGCCTGGATGGATGTGTGGCTCAGAGATCAGGGTGTGTATGAAGCTTCACAAATTCAGTCTTACCTGCCTTCCCTGGAGGGACATGGGTGATAAACTTGCAGAAGCATTTCTCCAGAGCCCCGTTATCTGTCCTGAAGAGCTTTAAAAATATCTCCAAAAAAGCTAATGGCAGTTCTGGATCCCTGTGTGGATACACTGTGAAAGATCACCAAAGCTGATGATGCCGTGACCGGCTCACTTCGCCTTCAGGTGCCCGATGAAGCTCTCACTGCACGGAAGAGGCTCCCTGGGCACAATTATTCTGTGCACCATGGAAATGAAGAGCTGTAGTGAAGTGGATGCTGTGTTTCAGGTATTTGAATGTGATGATTTCCACATAGGAACATGCATCCAAAATTGTTAACTTGTGCTCTGCAGCCCATATCATTGCTGGAACAGCTAGCGGGCCCCTGATGCCGCGTGTTAATATGGTATGTGCAATGAAGCAGCAAGATTGATAAGCAACACGTTCCTGCAAACCAATAATGTGAACCACTCGTGACTGGAAGTGAGCAAAGACTGAAATAGTCTGGGAAATAACACTGATCAATAACGTTGCCAACTGCTGAGGTTAATGGGGAGTTTAGCTCATACAATTCTGATTCCTGGTTTAATGCAAAACTCTTTGCTTGGCATGTAATTCCTGTGACTTATTGCAGATAATTGACCTCGCTTATCTTTTGGGGATTTGCATTATCTGCACCAGCAGCAGAATTTGACCATATCTGATCCTCTCAGAACCGCAGCCAATCCAATGGCAAAATATAAACATCTGCCTGGAAACTATTTTTGAAGGGCATATATGGTAATGATGATGATTCAAAGACAGAAGAAATGCACCTACAGATAGCACGGCTGGCATCCCAGACCACTATCTTCTGCCTGTTGCTCGTGGATTATTTTGAGTATAGCACATTTATGTATCACAGTAGTAGCGAAGGCAGTGAAACAAATGGTGACAACAAGCCAAATATTAATGCTTTTATAACAGAGCAACCCAAGCACTTTCTGAATGCTGGGGGAAACAGAAGGAAGCTGTTTTACAGTCAGTCAGCACCTGACCACAGTGAGGCCATCGTCATCCAAGTTTGTCCAAAGCTGAAAGAGCACAGGGAAACATCTTGAATCCCCCATTAATTAACCCTCTACATTTTTGCATCCCAAAGCCATTTGAGATGGCTACTTTCAGCAGAGGAGGAAAGAAGTGCTATGGGCCAGACCCATGGAAGTTGGCAGATTACACCAGATGTGCATCTGCCTTTAAGCACCAGCCGTAGAGCTAAAATTAGCTTTTAGAAAAGAACATTAAAAACAACCAAGATGCATTTTTTTATTGCACATTTTCTTTTGTCATGTATTTTGTTGGGTGGGTTTTTTTCTTCTAATAGTAGGTATGAGACCAATTATCTGCATTTTCTCTGCGCAGTTGTTACTGAGGTTTATTAACATCTGGAGTTTGACCTAGACCATCAGTGTGTGGCACTGGTAGCAAACAGGATTATGATGTGGCAAGGGGACATTCTTATGTGCATAAAGAATTCTTGGACTCCTTCCTACTAGGGATGCTTGGATCCCTCAGAGATGGGTGTGGGGTTTATGAGGAGGGGGAGGAGGAGTTACTTGCTGGTTTTTGAGTCTTGATGGGTAACACCCTACCCGTGGGGCAAATAGCAGGCAAATCAGAACCAGGAAGTGATGTGGCACATGCACATGAAAAATGATGGGTGGGGAATGTTAACCAAACTCAAAAGGAACTTGGAATAGGTGCCAGGTCATGTTCTGGTTCAAGCCCTTTGCTTGGCTCCTAGTTCGTCTCAACTTAGTGGCCCACTCGGTAAAACCCATACCTCCGAGAAGACCAATGCAGCGAGGGGCAGGAAGGAAGTCTCTTGTTGCTTTTGTTTTTAAACATCACTTGGACCAGGATGTGACAGGGATTGACCCTTGGACAATTGCTTACTCGTGGCTCTTGCATTGCTCAGCACCCTTCCTACTCTCCATCACGCAGTTCATCTTGAAAGCAGCTAATGTATTAATGTGTATGTCATCACGTATTGCTGATGTGATAGGAAAGGTTTCTAATGTATGCTTTGTTTCTTCAGTGCAGTCTAACGGCAAGGAATGACTCCAGGAGCTAGTGCTCAGCCAGCAGCTCTAACATCTCACAAGTTTTAAGGGAAATCTGGAAGCGGCTAGGCTTGGAAAAATCACTGAGGTGACCTGCTGCCCTCTCTGGTCATGAAAATTCATGAAGGACAGTGGGTTCCTCTTAGAGCTTGATGTGCAATTTTCACTCCAGTATGGCTCCCTTGTCTTCATCACAGGGTATCCTTTAGATACCCAATAGTGTCAGTCTTCTGTGCTAGTCTAGCCATGATCTGATGAAGATCCAAGTTTAGGGGGATGGTAGATCTCGGATGTATTTATATGCCTCTGGTTGTGAGCGCTGAAATCAATCAGTAATGGGTCAGAGCTTTTCCAGCTTCTTCATTTGAGAAGTCCAGTTAGCCTGGACACCACTCTGGAATGACCAGACCATAGCAGTGGTCAAGCCCTGCATCCTCTCCTGAGATGGTGGGCTTTAGGAGGCAGGAGGGCCTGTAGGCGGTGTAGGAGGAGGATTCCTGCATTTCATGTGAGATCCTGTCCCACCACAACAGCTTTATTGACCTACCACATCATATGAGAGGTGCAAAGTGACCGTAGCATGAGACAGGATTTATTTTTTGAAGGTAATTATTCAGTAGAACCAAAGACTGTGGATTAAAGAATGTCCTTCAAGAAATGCTGAGTATCTGAGCCCAGGGAACTGTTAGATACATATGATTTGATGAAATAATTAAGAAAACATGCCTGGTTTCCTCCAATGAAACATGCAAGCCATCTCTAAATGCTCATTTGTTATGTAGAGATTTTACTGCCTGGATCCTAATTTTTCACAGCTGTAAACAGAAGACAAAGGGTGGTAGAAAAAACCCCGTCTTAAGTAGGAAGGAAGAGGTGTGTGATCAGAAAACCTTTGGCAAGTTAAGAGGATTAAGAAAGGCCCCAATGTTCTGATTTTAAGTTCTCTGAGTTGGACTAACATCATGGATTAGATTTGGGTGGTTAAGAGGAAGAAAATACCTCATTAAAAAGAAGCAATTGGGTTTAAAGTTGTTGTAAGACAATGACTGAAACAGCTCAACTGGAATGGTCTCGCTTGCTTAATTCTGGGGTTTTGTGTGCATGTGTGTTTTAATGCCCTCCCCCACCTCTTCACTGCCAATCTAAAAGCCTGCAGGATTTGCTTTAAAATGTATTACTTTCTTTCCTTCTCCCCTCTTGGTATTGCTGTATTTGGGCTGTGTCGCACTCGACAGTGAAGCTGGGCTGATGTCGGGCGCTAGGAAACCTTTGCTCTGGGGGCTGTGAATGCTGAAAAGTGGCGCTTAAAAAACAAGAGACCAGTCTTATTTTTTATCCAATTATTTCAAGTCCACCTCTTCCTTTACAAAAGCAATGTTGGATTTTTGCGCCCTTACTCTTTGCAAGGTAATAAACTAGTGGTAATTAAGCAGATGACCGTTGCAGTTGGATTCAACTCTGCAGCTGAGAAGGGGACTCAGGGCTGAACTCTGCTGTCCCTGTCTCAGCTGAAGCTTTCTGAAAACACACACCCGCAAAATCGAGGGAGATCGGAGGAGCTCTGTATTTTGGAGAGAGAGTGGGATAAATACTGGTCTGAAAGAGCAGGAGCAAGCAAGGTCAGCGCGGCAAGAAGGCAGCCAGGAGGTTGTAGGGTGGTAAACAGCAAAACAAAAAAAAATAAGCTGTGTCTGTGACCCCCTTTCCTGAGAAATAACTGAGAACCGTTTAGTGCTGGTTGAAGGTTCACGTGGCAAGGTTACCCATGATTTAAGGCTCTCAGGTGGCTCGTTGACAAGTGTTTACTTGTTCTTGGAAGCCAACAGGAGAAGAGTTGAGAGTGCCGTGGCTTGGGCAGGTGCAAGTCCTGTTGGCGTCCTCCCACATGAGCTCCATCCAAGGAGGAGATTAGTCCAAGACGATGTCAGAAGATGCCATAACCCTCCTTGGTTAAGCAGGTTTGGGTTTGAAAGGGACTTGCGCTCTTCCTGATGGCAGCACGCGCTGCCAGCAACGCCGGCAGCCAACCTTCATTGACGTGCGTGGGACCCTGTTCTCTTGGACTATCTCGCCGTTACCTCGGCTGCCTTCTCTTGTGTCTGCCCTCCAACCAAGCAGATTTTTTTCATTTTCATACTGAAAGCAGAGCAGTTCCTCTGAGAGCAGCTCTCAGCCATAATATCTTGCCAATGGAAAAAGTGACACTAAAAATAAACTTGTTTCGGAAAGAAGGAAAGGCAGCTTCCAAAAATCCCAAACTAAAAAGAAAAAGGAAAAAAAAAAAACCCCAAAACCACCACCCCAGTCTAGACAGCTGCACTAGGTGGAGGCAATAACAACCAAAAGGAATAAATTAAACTGTGGTTAAGGGGAGAATTTGTCTCCCCTGATTGCAAGACAAAAGAAACCCAATTCCTTGTTTGTAGAAAGAGATGCTTGGGAATTTCTTGGGCCAGCTGAGGGCCTATTAGAGTGATGTGAACTGGAAATGGAGTTAGAGGGCTTTGGCTGGTTGCATGACCCAACTCCGGACCACACACAATATGCAAGGCTTTGACAAGGCGGCGAGTAGTGGTAGGTGGCAAAGCTGTCTGTTATTCCACTGAAGAACAAAATGGACTTCTGCTGAGTGGCCTCAGCACCATCCACGGTGGCGACGGAAGGAGAAGCGAGTGTCTCTCCCTCCAGATGTCTACCTCTGGTTCTCAAAACTGCCTGGCAGCTGTAACTGTATCAGTAATTAATGGATGCAAGTTGTGACTGTGTTTTTAAAATTCACAAAGTAAAGTTGTGACTGTGGTTTTAAACTCCGTGAGGTGGTGGGTTTCCTCTTTTTATTCTTCCAGTTGCAAGCAAACCAAAGCCTGGGTCCTGCCCGTGCTCCGGGTGGGTTTTGCTGGCTTTAGTTTCGTGTTATTCCTGGGTGTTATGGCCGCACAATTCACAAAGGGGTTTGTGCTTTTCCTGTGTCCTAAGGCTTATATGTATGTATGTGTGCCACACAAACTTTGACTTGTTTGCCAGTTATTTGATTCAGTGTGGGCAGGATTTCATCCTGTGTCAGTGCTCACAGAGACTTCAAGGGAAAAACTTTACCATATTTGTTTATATTTTAACTTCTAAGGGAACAACTGAAAACTCATCTAAAGAAATAGCCATGGTCGTATTCTCAGTCATCTTTGTCCTCTTAATGAAATCTGTCATTGGCCTGCGTATGATCTGTCTTGTAAAAATGAAATATCTTTTCAAGAGTGGGCATTTAAAACATAGAAAGGAAATCTAAATGTTTCTGTTTCGGGAGCCTGCCCGGGCGTTGGTTCCCATCCCACAGCACACGTAGCAGAGGGAGGACCTGAGGGGTATCGCACTTTGTGTCTTCTGTCCTGGAAAGTGGCAGCTGACAGATAAAAATGAGACCAACTTGTCCACCTGTAGTCGTTAAGGGTCACTTGATATTAGATAAAAGCCCCAGTGTTTGCCCTGGTGTCCAGACTGAATTCCAGTTTGCTTATTAAGATTTTTCCTACATGAAACTCATCCCATAATTTTAGTTGAAACCCAGGTTTTTCTTTGCTTTTCCTGCAGCCTTGCACTGCAGAGGGGATGCATTTCAGTGGTAAACAAAACGGGGGGGTTTGGTACGGCCAGTTAGTAAAATAGCTCAAGTACACTGACATCCAGCTGGAAAGGAAGGGTTTGCAGTTGGCTTATTTATTCACTGCTTGCAAGTTTCCTTTTTTAATTGAATTATTGTTTAAAAATTGGATTGTTACTATTTTTTAAGGTAGTAGCTAGCTGTTTACAACCAGACGCGTATAGCCGATGAAATCCCGGTACCTTGGCTCAGCAGGTATTTGGTTTAATATCAAACCTGGCTAAGAAGAGGTGGAGTGTCGTGGTATTTTCTAAGCCCCGGTGAGAGCATTGCTGGCACAACGGGTGATTGCAGAGGTTAAACTCAAGGAGTTTAATACTCAGAGAGGTTCAGTGAAGTATCCCGGTCCATGGGCTTGCTTCCTGCTCGCGGTCTGTAGCCGGTTGGGTTTGTTTGCTTGGGACGTGGTAACACCACATAAACAGTTTGGGTTGGTTTTGGCTTGTCTTCTTCTTGTGCCAGGCAAGTTTTAATAAACTGTGTTGGGGGTTTAGCCTGCTTTCCTAAGGAAACGAGCCTGACGTGAACGCACCATCGACATCGGTTTATGTTCCTTTTCCCCAGTGATACTCTCTGCACCTTATGGTCTGCAAAATACCTGCCAGTTTTGTGAAAGCAGTGGGCTAGGGAGAGGCGAGAGGTGCGCGTTAGCATCCCACTGAGGGACCAGTCAAGCTGTCGTTGCACCCTGTTGTGAAACACCAGGGAGCAGGCAGGGAGGGAGACATCGTGGGTGCTCCAGCAAAAGAAGCTTTACTTAGAATTTGCTCCTACGTTGGCATAAAGCAACCCGAGACACACAGCCATAGAAAATCCCTGCCTTGACGAGTGCCACTGCTGACGGGAAAAATTCATTTAAGTATTTATGTTTGCCTGGAAGAAGCCACGCTGCTAAGCAGCAGATAAGCTCACCTGGAAATTACGAGCCAACTGAAGCTATTTAGTGTAAAGGGGAACCCGCAAATATCTCTGCAATAATAAATCCGCCCTGCGCAAACAAAAAATAAACAGGACGATAGGAGCCGTGTGGTTTTTCCCAGCTGCTTTGCAAACATTAAACACCCCTGTGAGGTATGGGAGCCTGACTCAGCGGCAGTCGGGCTTACTGTACGAACCGCAGGGACCAGCGCAGCCCAAACAAGGATACGGGCAGATAATTGGTGAGATGTTTCTGTGTGAACAGTTGATAAAAGGCATCGTGCTATTTCTCTCCCACCTGATCTGCTTCCTCCTCCCCAGCTCCTTTTGATGTTTGCTTTCACAGCGATTTCTTACAATGTGAAATTCATCCTGGTTTTAATGGTTTGGGGATGATGTGGTTTTTCAGATGAACAGAACAAGGATGTAGGGCTCTGAAAGATGCCTCTGCTCTTTATCAGCAATTTCTTTCAAGTACTAAATGCTTTTTCTTTCCCTTTTTGTTCTGCAAAGGTGGATTCTTCCCCTGCGCTGTTTACTAATTAAAAGTTAGTTGGTAAAGAATAAGTATATTGTCCCTGCCGCAGTTTGATCTATTGTTATTAGGGCTCTGTGTTGTTACAGATGAGATCAAAGAATTTAATTTATGATGGGTGGATAGGTCAAGTTCAGTCGTCTGCAGCGAGCGCTGGGTAGAAAGCACGGTCAGACAATAATGTCTTAAGCAGTAGCCCAGGCAATAAGCTTTTCCTTATAAATAATACAGCCCCACTTTCTCCACTTTTGACTCAAGAAAGCCAAGCAGTCCTTTGGATATAAATATTTGAGGACAGCTGGATGCAGTCTATTAAACCCCCTCTGCCTTTGCTCGGTACAAAATCCACAGGAGATAATATAGCACCAGAGGAATCCGAGGCTTAAGATAAAGGAAAAATCCCGGGACCGTGACTACATGTTTCAGCCAGCCCGACTCACAGGTTTGCGTCGTGTCTGCACGCGTGCTGCAACTTCCTATGATATTTTTAATGTGATTGTAGAATATCCCTTGAGCTCGCAGCAAGAATCTCTAATTAAGACCTAAAGTTGATGCTGCGGAGTCTTAGTCACACCCTAATAACAAAAGGGGAATGGGGTGGGGGAACAAATTTATTGGGTCTGCTTATAGTCTCTAGCTGCAATATTTTCCTTGAACTCTGCTCAAAGGGGAATGGGTTGGAATTATTTCCATTTCATCTTTATTTATTACACATCGGCGTGCAGCGCTGTTATGAAACCAAGAAAGGCACCCACCTCTCCCCTATGCCTGTGGAAACCATGAGGACTGGCTTGACATGCAAGATGAGTAACCTGGGAGCAGTTTCTGGGCTCTATTATTAGTACGTGTCTATGAATGTATGGTTAATATAGCTGGATAGGTGATTTGTGCTTTCCTTGTATTCTGCCCAGCTGGAGCCTGGAAGCTGGTTTTGGGTGGGAACCACATCTCCTCAGGTCTCTTTGGAGAGCGCTCAGCACACCATGGGCTGGTGGAAGAGGCAGGGTAGCCCGGGGCTGCAGCTCGGCTTGTAATCGGGCAAAAGGAGCTTTACTGGTGGCTCCATCACTGAGCTCTGCCTCTCCATGTATGTTTTTCTGCCCCAGCAAGGGCTGCGGTTTCTTTGGGCCAGGCAAACTCGTTACAAGACAGCTAAGCTGTAGCCTTTGCATAGGAGCCAAATGCAAAATGTCACTGCTTTAAAAAAAGGAATCCCTTTCCCTGACCTGCTTCATGGAGGAGGAGGTAATACTTTAGTGCTCTATGGATGGGTTTCCATGGGCGAGCAACCTCCGTGCCCTGACGTGGCAGCTCAGCTTGCTCACGCAGAGGGTCTGTGTTCTCCCTGCTCGTGAAGCTTTGGGTTTGATTGACATCCCCATCTAAAGACCCCAGGGTGCCCTCTCCCACATGGGACTTCTGCTCCAGGTCCCTCTCTGTCTTGGCTGGCTATTTCTTGTCCAGTTTGGTGGTAGTTTCAGCTTCTCATACGGATGCCTCCACCTCCTCTCTCTATCTGCTCCTGCTCCCAAGCTGCAGCCTCCGTTCCTCAGTTGGGCACGGCATTGTGGCCACGACCAGGGAACCGATCTGGCGTTAAAAAACAAAACCCATGGAAGTTATTCATAAATTGGGATGTTTTTGTGGGGTTATTTTGTAGCGAGAGCAGTTCCTCAGGCTGGTTCAGAGCGTGGCCACGCGCAGAGCTGTGCTGGTGGGGCAGAGGGATGCCGTGCACCAAGCACCAAGGCGGGGGGTGCTCAGGGAGGGGGTGCCTTGCACCCGCATCTCAGCCAGGCTCCCACCCATGACATAGCCTGAGGAGACTGGCTGCAAACCACGCGTGGTACAGAAACAGTTTCCTCCGATGGTTGTGTCGGAGGAGCCACAGGCAGCGATATTTTAGCTGTGGCGACACAATCACAGTATTTTCAGTTCCTGATAATATCCTCAGTTCCTGATTTGCGCATTTTAGGGACTGTTTGTTTGGGGTTTTTTTAACATTGAGAGGTCAAACTCTGTAAGGTGTAACTGCAGCTGGTACAACCCCACACTGCTGCTTCGGTTCGGGGCTCTTCTCCTATCACTTTCCATTTTCTCGCTCATCCACACCTCCAGACTGATAATCCATAGCCTACAACAGGGCAATATTGGGACAGACGATGCTCTTGGGGCATTTTTTTAACCCGATGAGAAGCTGTGAATATGTGATACCTCTGCATGTCCTTGTAAATCTTGCAACCCAAGAGTTAGATCCAGGAAGCTCGTACAGTCCGGATAAGCCCCGGGGATGCTCACACACGTCGTGTTGCTCATCCAGACCCAAGTCCCTAAACTTTTAAAATTTTCCCATTTCGGCTCTGTCTGCCAGTCAGCTTGGAAGCTTTAAAAGGGGAACTGGTGGGTGGTACAGTGTCTGTCTTAGTGTCTTCATCACATTTACTGCCTCTTCATTTTCTGGAATAAAAGCTTAAGCTTTTATTTCTCATGACTTTACAATGTATCATCTTGGAAATCAATCTTCCCCTTTAGTTTACTTAATAATGCTGTCTAAAGTCATCAGCTAGAAAGCATTCAGTGGCGATTACAAGCAATCTTTTCAAACCCCACTCCTCTCTATGGTGAGCGAGAGGGACAAAGAAAATCTTTTACAAGTTATTTTTTCTATCTTAGTAAGACAAAAGCAGCCCCCTGAGAGGCATTAGATACTGTTGAGAACCAATATTTAGATGTAGTAAATTATCTTCATGTTTATAGAAACCACAATTAAATATTTTAAAATGTCCAGAAAATTAAAATTACAGATCTGTAGCCAAATTTTTGAGGAGGGAGGGGAAAAAAAAATTAAAAAGGCTTTTAACGTCTAGGGATTTCTGTTGTTTGTTTCTGTTGACTAATATATACAGTAAACTGCCTGCGTCCCGAGGTGACTCACGGGCTGTGCAGATGGTGAGCTTTCCTCCGAGCTCACTCAGTTAATTGAGTAGGAAGAGATGCTGCTTAACCGCCTCCTCCGGTCCCATGTCCTCGTCCCCTGCTGCAAAACCAGGGGGTGTGTGAAAACCTCTCCTGGAGACCCAGCTGCAGGAATATTGGGTTTTCCGGGCAATTACATTTTTGGGAAGCTTGTGCTCTGACCCAAAGTGAACAAAATGAGATTAGTTGGGGTCTTCTGGAGGCTGCCAAGGCGAAAGCCAAGCAGAGGATGCAAGCCTGTGGGAGGAGAGCAGCTCTTGGAGGGCAAAGTAGCTTCTTTCAGGGTTGAATCTCCCAGGGCTGGTTCCTACCCGGGAGGGGTCTTGGTGTGAGCAGCACTCTGCCTTCCTTTCACCGTTGTAGCTGAGCATTTGCCACCTTTGTGAAGATTTTGAAGAAAAGAAGTAAAAAAAACCCCCAACNGGTGGCAACCTTCGTTGCCTGGCCCTGCTGCTTTCCCAGTTGTGCATGGACTTGCAGAAGGCAAACGCTGCATGCAGTCCCCTGGAGACCCCCTGTAAGTTAGTCCATGGCTGGTTGAATGAGAAGCTGCAGAGCTGCGGTCACTTCAGCTGGCTTCTTTGGGCACTGTGTTTCTTCACCCAAACTCACCTCTCATTTAACTGTGCGTTACCCAGCAAGCTGAAATGTCCTCGTGCTTCGTAGTCCTGATGACCGTTAGTTTTGAACATAAATATCTGTTCCCTGGTCTTATGCTGAGGAGTATTTCCCTTTATGCATGGTGCAGGGAACGATAGCTCCCATGTAAGTGATGCTGACCGCAAGTTGTGGCTGCTCAGATCTAGCCAAAGTGGAGGGCGACATCATGTTTACTTTGGTTGAAGTCATCTGCTAATGGTGCCTAACTGGAAACTGAGCTCCTACGTGGACCTGGCCCTGACTGTGAGTATCGAGCCTTTCTGAAAATCCTGACTCTATTATAGTATCTTTACTATGCAAAGCCTCTTCTTGGCGTGGGGACGGATGCAAGCTTGTAATAGTATGCACTTAGTTATAGATGTAATTTTATTTGCCTTTGTTAGAATCTTTAATATAAAACTCAGTAAAAAGACCTCTCTAATAAAAATGGCTCAGAGAAATAACAATAAACAGGTTTTATGATACAGAAGATGCATTTTAAAAAAATCCTCGTAAGAAAAATGATCTTAAGAGTCTCAAAAAAATATGGAATATGGGAGATTTTTTCCCCGCCCGCTACAATCAAAGATGGGTGGTCTGCGTGCCATGTGAGCTTCCTCACTCTGACTCTTGTGGGCAGGAGAAGGGGAGCTGTGCTCTGTCTCAGTAATGAACTCTGACTGTCCAGGAAAGCATTTATTTTTGCAAAATTAAAAAGGGGGGGGAAGTCAATGGATCTGTTTATAGCTATATAAAAAAGGCAGAAAAGTTAATGCTAACATATGTTGCTTCATGTTCCCAGAGCAAAAACATTTGCAGGATATTAGTCCGGAGCACAGGTGGTAAGCAATCAATACCTTTATTTATTTATTTTTAAGGGATGGCAGGATAGCTCATGTAAGGGAGGAGGTGAACCTATAGAAACCCTATAGACACATTATATTCATGTGTGGATACTGTAGGCATTGCATTACATACACTTTAAGGATCTGTACCCAGCTGCCAGGATCTCTAAAGCTAAATCATCCTCTTAGCAAGTTACCAACTGAAAGATACATTCTCCTCTGCTTGTGCTTCTACCTGCCACAGGCATTAGCAAGCCAGGCCCCCGGAGCAGAGGTTCTCCCAAACACCCTGGGAGCCCGGGGCTGGGTTTCTGCATCTGCCCTCTCCTTCCTGCAAGGTTTTGTTCAGCAAGAGGTGTCCACACCAAGTGTGGTGGCTTGGTTATAAAGGAATGAGAGGATAACCTGTGCCATGGGGGCAATTGGTGAAAGGCTGTGCAGGGGCTCCTCTCTAAATCATGGTCATGTCTCCATGGTCATGGAGAGCGAGCGATGTGACGGGTAGAGCAGCAGTGTGAGTGCCCTTGTGACTACTGAATTTGATTTAGGAGATCCTGGCTAAATGGCACAAATCATATACAGCTTCTAGTGTCATGGATCCCAGTCTATAAAATGCTGAAAATACTTTCTTTCTCCTCCTTATTGATGCAGACACTTGGGGTGAGGGACTGACTCCTGGCATGAGCTTTTAGACTACGTAGCCCAAAAGCTTGTAGGCAACTAACCATGTACTATCATGAGGATCATACCCAGACATGACATCTCTCTTTACAGATTTACACAGACTAGATTTTTCTTTATGGATGCATATCCTTAGAGATAAATCTTTCTTTGCTTAATCTCAAATATTTGATTGGCGATTACTTGTATCTTACACAGATTTCACTGGAAGAGTCCTCTGGTGGTCAATTGTGACAGAACATGAACTTTTCATCTTTTCTGTTGCTGTAAGTGATCAAAAAGAGACAAAACCCCATTTCCTGCCTTAGTGTGTCTTCTGAGGGGGAGACGGGGGGGCTACTGGTGTGAGATCATCCCCTTTCAGAGGACAGTGAACTGGGCTATGAGACCACAATCTAAATACAGATGAGATAACTGGCAAGGCTCTGAGATATTGCTTCAGGACCTCATATATCCTCCCTGCCTGCAGGATCCAGGTGTTGCAAGTTACGGAGCTGATCCTCCTGACATCAGATAGGATTTCCTCAATTCATAAGACCAACAGAAGGGTTGACCACAAAGATTCAGGACTTACAGGTGTTGTGATGACTTGATTTGCAAGGCATGTAGTGCTGACGTTATCTTCCATGGAGAGCGAAGGTCCTAAGCACTCATGGTTTCAGGCCCGCAGTTTGCTTTCTCATTCAGACCAGGGCCAGGTACTCCAGTAAAAGTTGGGAACTTTGGAGCTGGGACTTACAGGCTCTTCACTTCCTGTCCTCCCCATAAGACTGTCTAGGAGATGGTCTGGTGGGACAGCAGGCAGGACTTAGGTCGGTGTGGCAGCCTGGGCTCTACTGGGACCCTGCCTGTTTTCCCTTGGACCATTGTCCATACTGACATTTTCATGGAGCACTTTGATCATTGACAAATTGTTTTCTGCCAGAAACGTTCCACCAGAGAGTTTGCAAACCGATCTTAAGAGTAGGTTAACTAATAATTAATGATGCTTTTTCTACGTGCATTCCCACAGGACCCATTGCTGGTAGTTTGACTGAAAACATGAATGAGTTAAGCTTTACTCTATCTCTGCAAGTTAGAGAAATATGTCATTTCTATTTTTTTTTCAATAACACAAGCAGTTTTTCAGAGCACTAGACCGGACACAACACAACAAAACTCCAGAGTTCTGTCCATTTTCCCCCAACTGTTAACAGACCTGAACCTTGTCCCAGTGTAAATATCAGGATCCAGCCCCGCATCATCTCGCACCCTTGCAGAGGCCACCTGAAGACCAGCTGAGCAAGTCTGTCTTGGACTGAGTGTAGTAAAGAGGGTTGGGGAAAATCACTCCAAAATTGAAGGCTTTCCTGACGTCTTTACTAGCAATATCTGTTTTAAAATCAAGTGAGCTCTGGCTTGGGTCTCTATCTATTCCAGCTGTAGCGTTATGGCACGAGGAGAGAGGCACGCTCCTAGGTGTGAAATACTGCAAGGTGAGTTCATTTTGAACACAAGGGTGGGCTGGCAGTGGGCAATACCAGGGAGAGAAGCCGTTAGACCAGGAAAGAGTCTGAATGTTTCGACTGCAAGTATGTTTCAAGATCTCTGGTTTTGAGAGCGTTTCCTAGGTTTTTAATTCATCAGTTTTCTTGGTTTTGTAACGGGAACAATGGTGGTTACCTCACCGCTCTGGGCTCGCGCTGACGGAGGGCACTGGGGGAAGATCAATCATTGCTGTTGTTGAGGCTTCACCGATAACCTCTGCCTGGGGCTGGATGAAGCTACAAATGCTGCCTGGTCTTCTGAGATGGGAAAGCGCTTTTTTTCTCTGTTTTATGTATTTTCTTAATGTGTGTTGATGCTATATGTTATTAAAATCGATTACCTCCTTCACTTATTTCCTTTCCTCTGGACTCAATTACTTTGCATCTCTTTTTTTGGAAAAGTAGGTTGAAGCTGATACAAGAGAAATAATATCCAATCTGTATTTCTTAAGGTACCGGACCAGCCTGTCAGGCTGTTGGCACAAAACAACAATTGTTTTATTGTCGGGGTAAGTAAATAAGAACAAGAAGTCTTAAGTATTGGCATATGTTGATACTTGGCCAAAAAGGTCTCTAAACAATACGTTTTCTATTCATTCCAGAAACCTCATACTCCGTTATTTCTCATTTAATGCTGTTGGCAAATACTCATGTCACCATCTAATTTTGACTGTAGTTCAACTTTTTTAGTGCAAAGCTAATCCTCATTATAGTTGTAAACATGTGTTTCATTTGGCCTCGTGCTCATGTGCTAAAGTGACAAAGGCAATCTAGGGTTTCTATCAGAAATGGAGATGTATAGGTAAGCATTTTGTTCAATCTACTTCATCTTTTATACAGTGAAAATCAGCCCAGTTGCTTAATAGGGAAGAATGTTTTTATATGTCTCTGTACGCTCGTGCTTGGCCTGTTTCCTGCTCTGCATCTTTTTTTTCTTTTTTTTTTTTTTTTAAAGATGGGACACACCAAGGAGAAAAAGAACAAGTGAATCTAGGAATGATCGTGAGAGCCATCAGGATCTTGTGTAGCGGCTCTGTGTCTTCTACATTTTTGTGCTCTTCAGACACCAATTTTTAAAAATTTTTATTTTAATGTGCCTCAGTTTCCACATGGGAGATGTACAAGTTCAGTCCTTCATGAGGCCCTACTCAAAGTGAATCCCTTTAAAATGAGACTTCTTGTAAGGGATCACAAATCAGCATCCCTGAAGTCACAATTCACTTTCAGGCAAATTTTTTTTGTAAAACATTTCATAGTTTTTAATAGCAAAATTCAGCCTGACTTCCCTGCCTCCGGTGGGGCAAGTGACAAACTGTTTATCAAAATAATGTCATTCACGGGAGCCTGGTAGTGACTACACCTGAGGTTTAAGTGTTGTCACCAGTCACGAAAACTCCTTAAAATGCAGCACCATAAAACTAGCAGAAACCCCTGAGCCTTCATGGACAACAAGATACTGCTAACCTGAATCAAGTGGGACCAGACCCGGTTCCTCTATCGTTTCTTTCAGTAGGATAGAGTAGAATTAGAATAGAATTAGAACAGAACAGAATAGAATGTTTTCAGTTGGAAGGGACCTAGAGTCATGTCCAAATGCACCACCTAGTTCAACAACTAAAATGATTCCATCATAGTGAAGCTCCTGGTTGAAGTGTAGATTCACGTTGGCTCCTTTGCTAATTACTGCTAGGTTAAAAAGTCACCTAGGAATAGGTCAAACAGAGAGAGGAGTTTAGAGGCACAAGGTGAAGGAGGGGTTTTGTTCCTGGCTGTGGTCTGCAATGTGACGGGGGTCAGCACGGTGGTTGCAAACCATTATCATCCTACAGTTGTAATGCCAAAATAGGAAGTCTCCTGAGAAATTCCCAAGCAGACACAGCCCATCTACTTGGACTGGGGTGGGTAGCACAGCTTCAGCAGCTGGCAACTTGGTCCGAGTTTGTCTGCGCTAAAAGAGGAATAGTTTGCCGCAAAACGTTTTTCTATATGCAAATACACATTTGAGCCACAAACGTTTCTCTGTGTTTGCGTATACCACCAAGTCACAAATTGTCTTCTTGTATTTAAATAGGTCCCAAATTCAACCCATACGTTTCCAGTCATTATCACCCCATTATCCTTTCTCTTTTTTGCTATTTTTCTCACCAAGCAGTGGTAAACCCCAGACCCTTTCTCAAATATGTGGTTGATATAAGAGGAAAGGAAAGTTCTTTTCAAATATTAAAATGTTTTTAAATACTGTTTTATAGCAATCATGGTCATCTGCAAGAAATCAGTTTTCAAAGAGGCATTTGATGGACTGGCAATCATTTGAGCCCAGGATGAGATTAAATGGTCCAATTCAAGCCGGATTGGGACTCACTGTTCTGGAGAGCACATGAGTTTAGAAGAGACTGATGAGGCTGACTTTTGAAACTACCAGTTTGGCTTTTGAAGCGTGTTGGGATCCAGACTGGCAATAGTAAAATAGACTTTTACACCACGAAGTGGTCACCCCGATTTGACAATGATGAAAAGTTGTGGCTGTTCGATAGCTGTTGGAGCGCCTGAAGCATCCATATTACAGCATTTGTCACCACCGTTAGCACAACTGGGTTGGTAATCAGGGTTAAGAACGGAAAGAGTCTTGTGGTGACCAAGGCTGGAGGAGACCTTGTTAGATCGCATCAAATAAGCTTGGAGAGGGGGAGCACGCGGAGAGCTCACCTTGATGGTGCGTGGGATAAGTTCAGGGCTCTGATATCTCGGGTGACTGCAGCAGACGCGTGAATGTGAAATCAGTTCCTAGAGGAAAAAATTCTCCTTTCTGCCTTTAGGTCAGTGGGTTTTGCTTAGGGCAACCTCATCATTTAGGTGGGGGTTTTTTGTCTGTCTCTGTTTCGCTTTTTTTTTTTTTTTTTTTAGCATGGCAATTTTGTAGGGACTAATGTGACGCGGGGCATTGCTCATGACAGAAGGCTGCATGCATCCTAGGTGTCTGCTTTGGGAGGATGAGAGCTAGCTGAGAGCTTAAGAATATCTTAAGAGTGTGGAAGAAGGTGGCATGCTTTGTATAGAGGGCAGCAGTAAGGAGAAATGATAAATGTATCAGACAAGTCATCCCATCTTTCATTGCACAGAGGGACAAATCCGATTGTGACCTCTCATCCTCTTGATTAAAGCTCTAAAGTTTTTACTACCTCCACTCAGTATTTCTGGTGCATTTGTTATATAGCTTCCTGTAACAACGTTTATTGCTCTCCAGTGCACGCAGGATGTTTGTTTCCTACATACTTGTATTTATGTTTTTTGCCATTAGCTGTGGATATTGTTTTGTTTGTGTTTTTAGAGAACTTCCAGTATTACATTTCAATGTGTTAATATGGAAGGAACTAGAAAAAACTCTTTCTTGGCTGGAATTCATCAGGTTCTCAGCAGAACGGTTCCATTTCAAGTTGCTATATTCACTGTGCCGCATGGCTGGTGAACCCCCAGTATGAGCTAGCTGCTGAATTTTCCACCGTTTATATTGTCTTTACTGGATGTCCAGGTTCAGAAAGAGCAGTAACTTGGGGTTGGTTTGGGTTTTTTTAGTTTTCTTTTTTATTTTTTTTCGATGTTGGTAAGGAACAGTCAAGGCTTTGGTGATCAAGAGCCGACACTGGAGCTGCTTTAAAAATCATTCATGCTTTTCAGGTGTCCAGCTTCCAAACTACTTAGGGCACAAGGGGAAATGTAAACATTGTTCTGTTATTCAACCTACTACATAAGAGCATTGAGTTTGACAAGGCTCCAGGTACCCCTGTGTCCCGTCCTTACCTAGATCAGACGCTGATATCCCTCCCCAGTGACATCTAATCTGGCAGGCTTCTTTTCACTATAACAATTGCCCACTGTAAATGTTGGGTATGCATCTTCGTGCCTGCCCTGCCGAGGCTGCTTCCAGGAGCTTCTTGCTGCATTTCTCAGGATTCAAGCTTGTAGCAGGTTTTTTAAAAATACAGTTCAGGTGTATTTAAACGCAAGTTCAGGTGTGTGCTGTATTTACTTAATCTGTGCAAGGAGGGAGGTGATTTCAGATATTCTTTTGAACCTCCTATCAAAAGCCTATCCAGACTTTTTTTTTCTTTTTTCCTTTATTATTTCCCTTATTATTTCCCTTCTTTTTTACCTTCTTTTTTACCTTCTTTTTTCCCCCTTAGATATATGTGGTATTAAAAATTGTGAAACCTCTTGGTAGGGCATGGGCCACGTTGGATGAGTCTGTCTGTAGAGCCCAAAGTTGGCTGCAGAGCGTGAGATGACTATCAGGGTGTGCCATTGATAGACTTTACGCTGGACACAGAACAGATAACGGAGCTAACGAAGATGAAAGTGCTCGTTGCAGAAACTACATATGCACCAAGGGCCGCGGCAGAGGAGAGGAGCGATGAACGCAAGGTTCGTTACTGAGAGCAAAACTTGGTGTCTTTTTTTCCTCACTGACCTTGCAGGGAAAGCGGAGCGGGAACCATCCCCTCTGCCCCCGCCATCGGTACGCCCTGCTCTGCCTTTGATGAACGTGATTCATATTTATATCCAGGCCAGCAGAGGTTGTGAGGCCAGGTCTGGCAAATACTAACGGTCTGACTTTGCAACAGCGTAAGAGCATTCAAAATGCTAATTTAAAGTATGAGACGTATATAAGACTTATAAGCAGTAATAAATATGCTCCAACCCAGGCAGGAGAGAATCACTTCTTCTGATCAGCTGGCAGAGCTGGATTTAGAACAGGACTCTGGACTTTGGTGTAGTTTGAATTAAGCTGGATTTCTGCATTGTATTATTTTTATAGTCTCTTCCCATCCGACAGAGATCTCTATTTCTTTACTAACATAAAGCGTATGAGTCTGTGTTGCGTACACTGTACATAGCTCAGACAAGAAGGCGGCAGCAGCCCACTGCTCTGCCAGGGAATAGCCGTGCCGTGATGGCTCAGGGCTCTCCAGGCTGGTGGATGTGACGGTCCTCCCCGGCATCCCGACATCTGAGGTGAGACAGCTCCTTCCCAAAAGCCCACCCTCTCTCTTGCTGCACTGAAAGACCTTCTCCACTGCTCCCAAAAGCAGCAGGGAAGCGTTCCCATCTAGAGCAGTTTGCTTCTCTTTACTTACCTTTGGCCTCCGGGTCAGGAAACCTTAATAATTTCCTTTTTATTAATTTAATCCATAGTTCCTAGTAATTACCATAAATTAAGCCTGCTGGGGGGAAAAACACAGCCAATAAACTACAGAAACTGCTAGCTTTATTTGGGTAACGTCAGTACCTAGAGGATTGTTTCCTGTAGGTCAGTCCCTTGGTTGTCGTGATTAACTTGACATCAGACCAAAAGGCAGAGAGTTTCCCATCCACCTTTTAAATGAGGCTCGGACGTGCCAGGAATTCTGTGAATACACAGGGTCCTATTAAACGCTTAACCTTGGTGTGAAATGAACTTATTCCTGCCCCTGTGCAGGTACCACATACTTCCCGAGGACCATTTCTCTCCAGTTTGAATGGACTTGTCTCCAGACTCTGGGTTGTTCTTCCTTATGGTGTTCACACCGGTGAGATGACAGCAGCGGGCACGGTTCTCCTTTTAATGCCCCGGAGCTCAGAGTATGGATGTAAATCATGCATTACCTCCCGAGAACAAAAAAAAATAATAAATCTGGATTTGCAGTGGGAAAATTTTGCAAAGACCCTTCTTTGGTCCTCCTTAGCAGCACCTTTGGAAATGATGAAGAAAGTGGGAATTATAATAAGCCCGTGGGATGAGAGGCTGACTCCAGGAGCCCGCAGAGGCCCTGCTAGTAAAGGGTTGCTGGTTTCCTTTTCTAACTGGGCTGAAGCCAGGCATTCCTGAGTGGCACCGGTCCTCCCAGCACTGGAAAGGAAACGTTCCCGTTTGTTAGCTGTGGAAGTGCACGCCTAAGCCAAAGGTTACCAGGCTGAGGTGATATTTTTGCATTCCTACAATGTCTTAGCTTTTTTAAATTAAATTCTTGCAACATGAGGATTTAATCCCTTCTGGTGTATACAGCGTGTGTGTGTGTATGCGTGTGTGCGCATATATTTTTTTTTTTCTCTACAAAAATTTCATCAGGCAAGTTATTTGTGTTTTTGAAAATTGGCTCAGATACAGGGTCAGTAACTTTCCACCCAGAGCCCGTGGAAAGGTTTGGGGTTTGAGACTGAATAGAGGGTCAAGTTTTAGGGTTGTACTTGAGTTGAAACTAGATCTGGGGTTGAGAGCCACTAGGGATGAAATCTGTTGCATTGTTCTTGAAATTTTTTTATTAAAAATAATGGAAATAAGCAGTTTGCCTGTGCCCAAGTCTTTTAAAAGCAGAGTTCTACCACATCGAAAATGGTACTAAGAAAATTAGTGGTTTCCAATATGGAATTGGGTTCGAAATCCAATCCCAGAAGGGTAAGTTTGGAGTCATAGACTGAAAATTAAGCTCCAGCAAAACAAAAAGCATTTTGATTATAGTACTGTGATGGGTGGGGGAAGAACACAGCCTGTACCCTCTTCCTGCTAGCAAGGAGTCAGAAATCGCTTGGGACCAGATAGGTGCCCCAGGACGGGGCTGCGAAGCAGTGAAGGCAGCTGCAGGCAAAGCCCAGGCTCTGTGACGTGGGCTCCAGGAGCAGATATTCAAGCCCAGAGTTATTTAAATCAACTCAAAGCTTTGGCTTCAGAGCACGGGCTTTCTCTCTGGTTGCTTTGAGCTTGCATGCTCTCTGCCCTGCTTCTGTCGCCAGGAGATGAAGGTAGCGGTTTTTTCTTGGGGAGGGGGGAAAGAAGTTAATAACTCAGGCTGTGATATAGTTTATTTTCCCTTCTGCTGAGCTGCTTTGCCAGCAGACCAGGCTGATCTAAACCCATCTACACCAATGCCCTAGAGAAAATACCCGCAGCCTGCTTCTGTAAAGTCAAGGAACCCGCAGCTCTGGCCGTGCAAAGGGGACGGCACTGCAGCCTGATTTGCACCATAGGGTAAACACGAACCAGGCCCACAGCACTGGGAAATAAGTGCCCAATTGCTCTAAGGCAGGGTCCAGATTTTAAGCATTGTCCTTCTACTGAGGTGCCCTTAAAAATCTGGCTGTGACGTGCTGGGGAACCATGGTGTTTCATTTCTGTGAGGGCTTTTTTCCACTGAAGCTTTTAGCTTGAGCTAAAATCTGTGTTAATGCCAGGGGAAGTGCCCATGCGTGCACTGCTAAGAAGACCTGGACAAGGCAGGTTTGTCTGTTTCCTGGCTGAAAGTGTCTTGGAGTGAAGATGCTCAGCTGAAACGAGGGTCGTGGTGCTCCAGGAGCTGGTTCTCTTCTGGTGGCTGCGCAGCTGGGGACATCCCACAGAGCGGCCGTCGTGGCTAGCTCAGGTTTGCTCAGTGATGGGAGGTGGTTTCCTGAGCTCTTCCCTTGCATTGGCTCAGAGGAGCTGATGTGATGGGAGAGAATGCAGGTTTTGCTCAATGAAGGTTTCTTTTTTTTTTTTTTTTTTTTTGTCACTGCTTCCTTCTTTGGAAAAAAAATGATTCCTCCAGGTCTTGACATCTGCTGCTATTTAAAGGAACATCATCATCACCAATCCATTCCTCCTGGAGTCTCAAGGTATATAAAGCCTTATTCTTCCCAAATTTGTGATTGAAAACAGATATTGCATGATGGTGTCCCTTTAAATGCCACATCAGTGGTGGGAAGCTTATTAATTAATGGTTCTGCAAGACAGAAGCTGGCGATGAATGGGGGAAGGCAGATGGAAGGTTTTAGGCAGCATTTAGCACCCCAGGGCAGGTGGGTGGTGGCCACCTGTGGACATCCTGCAAGAGAAATCTGCAGTGCTTGCAGCTCTCCGCTTGTGCTGTTATTTGCGTTATCCAGGGATTCCCTCATGACCTCTAGCAGTTTTTCTTTGGGCTCTGGTGAATGACCGAGTCAGAGGAAGAATTTCTCAGGTTAGCAGCCCCCCCTGCTACTTGCCACCCCTGTCGTACGCCCACGTGCACGCCCCTGCGGTTGTGGAACCAAGAGAGCAATGGAAAAGTGCACCTGGAAGCTTCTCAGAGGGTCCAAGCTGTGGAAAAAGCCCATAAAACACCTCCTTGAAGCCTGTCTCTTGCAAGAGGCTGTGTGTAACCTCCATCCTCACCCTCTGTCAGATGGCTCGTACGGGGGAAGGCTACAGCTACAGAAACGCTCTCACCGTAAGCACCCCCGTGCTGGTAGGGAGCAGACAGCTCTTGCTCTGTATTTAGATTTTGCAGGTTCAGTGGTAATTATTTCTTCTAATTGTGAGCCACTGAGAAGTGAAGTAGCGCTCTGAAGCCAATAAAAGGAGACTGCTGTCTGCGTGATTAGCCTGTTGTTCTGATCTCCTCCTTTAGCAATACCTTTCATTAATTAAAATTTGAATTGCTCAGCTTAGTGCAAGGAGAGCTGCCCCTGCCTTTCTCTGCTCTCCCTCCCTGCCGTGCGCATGCATCCACAGGCACACAGAGCAAATTTAATGACTTTGCTGATTGCAAAGTAATTGTGCTCGGCACTGGTCGGTTCTGTTACAGTGTTTTGACACGGAGACATGGACCTTCACCTTTAGGGATATTTGGTTCCTTTCTCTTTCCACATCTGAAACGTTTGCCTTGTGTGGTTTTGTCCTTAGGAAGCAGATCCCTTCGAAAGGCAACAGGAACAGTTCAAAGCAGAGGGCGACGGATGGGATAGCACTCTGATACTCTGTCATTTTTATCTTCCTCCGCAGGCTCCCAGCAAATAACCTTTCAATTGCCAGGGCAATAAAAAATGTCAAGGGTGATTAAAGGTGTAACAGCTGGTGCATATATCTCAATGCAGTCAAGTCCTTCAAATTTTCCTTGCTCCTGCTGGGACAGACTCTCCCAATATTCGTTGTCGGTCTCCAGTGCTCCCCACGGTCGCTGCCTGAGCAAGCTGACGGTGTTGAGCACCCGGCAGGCTTTGGTCCAAATTCAGCACATCTCTCCGAGCTTCGTATTCGCTTCACTCTGAAGCGCGTCCGTGCCTGCAGTGCTGGGTGTCCTGCCTGCCGGCTAAGCTGGGGACCATGCGGTCCTTATGCAGTGCCTCAAATATTTGTTACATCTGGTATGTTTTCTACGTAAAATGTTTTTTTAAGAAATAAGGTTTTTTTTAAACGGACTAAAAATTTTTACTGGGGCATCTGGTTTTGCAAATATTTGAAAAAGTCGAAATTTTTTCATTCTTGGCAGTAAAAATAACCCAGCTTCTTACCCACTACAATCAAAAACTATTGAACGAATGTTAAAGCAGATCATTTGGGGGGTTTATATAACTATTTTATGGGACTGAATGAACAGAAGATACTTTTCTCATTAGAACTGGTTCAGTATTCTAAATTATAGTTGCCAATTTCTTGGCTTATGTAGAGCTGTGTGATTTATACCAGTTAAGAATTTGTCACAAAGTTTCAAGAAACCTTTAAAAGCGTGAACCACGAGAGGAGGAGTTTTTGTTTTCCTTCTGAGATATTAATATTCTTGTTGAAGACTATGCCCGGATTCACTCCACTGCTATTTTTAACCAGCAGACTTTAACCAGTCTCCCCCAGGACACAGGTAGCTGAAGCCAGACGCTGCGGAGAGTAGCTCGAAGGTTCCCCGAGCGAATTGAAAGGATCTGAGGGAATTCAACCCCAGTGATGGGGATGAACCCGACCACCACAGCTGCTTCAAGCTTTTTCCAGTTATTGCTTCCTGGGAATGATCATAAGGTCACAGGATCTGGCTTATTTGTGTGTTGCTTTCTGACCTAGCCCTGATGCCTGTGTATGGTACAGAAGGATAACACAAATGCTTTTTTTTTTTTTTTTTTTTTTTAAAAGGTAGAAGAATAGGAATGGAAAAAATCCCAGAAGCGGCAGCATTTTATCTGAAACTGATCCTGTACCTGTGCGCTAGAAAACCCTCTGCATGTGTTAGCTCCCAGTGCCCAGGTGGCAAACCATCTTAGGAAAATTCAGATCCAGCTGAGAGAGAATCTTGCCCACCAAAACCAGATGGGCTCTCAGCTTTTTGTGTGGCTGGGCAAGTTTTGATGCTGGCAGGAGGAAGGTGGCAGGAATAGGGATCAAGGGATGGGGCTGGCAGAGCCCCGCAGAAACAGCTCGTGCCTAGCCTTGCTCAGGGCCATCATTGCAGTCACCGTAGTTGGGGTTTGCTGATCCATAAAATTCAGTGGAGCAGTGGCTCTGCTGAAGGGTCCATCACCCATCTGACCCAGGGTGAGATGGCTCAGGGACCTAAATGACCAGAAATCCAGCCCTGTGCAGGAAGGGAAGGGGTTTACGCTGGTTTAGCTGGGCAAAGCGGCTCTCGGCAAGGCTGGGCCGACGGCGGTGCCACGGTACGGTGCTGGTGGAGGATCCAGCCTGGCCCTTGGGGTCACAGCGGCCATCGCCTTGGCACAGCTGCAGCACCAAACCGCACCCCTGGACAGTCCCGCTTTGCAGTCTGGCCTCGTGCCTGGATTGTGAAAGTGCGGTAAAGGGCAGAGATGTTGTTTTGGCCTTAATGTTTGTCCCACAGCATTTTTAAAAAGAAAAAAAAGAAAAGAATTCTGGAAAAGCACACAAGGACAAAGTCCTGAGATATTTGGTTTATTTAGATTTACTGAAGTGCTGCTGGGCTTGTCTCTGCCTGCTGCTGGTGCCAGTGTTTCTGTAACCCTCCCTGGCTCTGGTTCGCACATGCATATACACACGCGTGTGTGATTAGTCACATATATGACCTGTTCAGTGAAACTTTACAGCATCCAGTACGCACGCAGCACAAGCTGGACACTTGAAGATTTCGACCATTTGGTCCGACCGCTGACAGCCCCATGGGCTTGGAGTAGCTGAGCAAGCCGCCTCCCCCACCGGCCTTGGTAACCCGTAGCTGCACTGGATCACATCGTTCCAGAAGAGAAATTCACTCTTTACTTTGAAGACAGCAAGGGCTGAGGCATCCGCCGCATTCCTTCCTGACGTGTTCCAGTGGTTGGCTGCCCTCGTTCAAAACCAGATGTCTCCTCTCCGATTTGAATGCTGCTGACTTCAGATTCCTGCCATTAGACCTTCTTCTGCCTGTTCCTGAGGGAGGCGAAGAGCCCCAGGTTATCAGATATCTAGGCTGCCACTACCACCCAACGAAGCATGCACCTCAGCTGTCCTAAGCCAGCTTGCTTTCCCTCGGTGTTACTAAAGCAGAGCTATTGGGGTCAGAAAGATCAACAACATCATAAAACACTTCAAGCATATTCCTTTGCCTTGAGTCTTGGCTGTGATGACCATCTAGTGGAAGCAAGGCTTTAATGTGCACAGCCCTGGTCTGGTTTTCCCATTGCTCACTCTTCTTTGACCTACCTGCTTGGTAAAATGATGTGGTTTTGTCCTTAGTTCAATTTTCCTCCTCTTAGAAAGTGATAAATCTCTTAGAACGCAATTTCCCCCCCTCCCCCCCGCTTTTTTTTTATTTATTGCTTTATAGCTTGCCATAAATATTCCATAGTATCATCTTACGACGATGCTGGTTGAGGCTAAGGGGTTGATCCAGTTTCTGACTGAGCAATGGATGTTACTTCCACAAGAAGCTCCCGGCGGGGCGCGGGGAAGGCAATGCACAGCCTGACCACCGGTGCCGGTGAAGCCAGCACACGAGTCCTCACAAACAAGAAACTAGGCATTTTCTTCTTATCGATATTTTAAAGGTCAGGCTTGTTTTTGTTTCTCAGCTGCATGTACAGAACAATTTAGCTGTTCTCTGTGGTGCTATCCTTCCACCTCCTTCCCCTGTAGATTTTGCTCTTAATTTAATTTGCTTGCAGCCCCACCTTTTGTAACCAAGGCAGAAACACTGGTAGGACAGCGTGTGAGACCAGAAAATTTCCCAGAGGGCTCTGATCTTGCAAAACGCTGGGGCTTTGCTTTTGGGATTGATTGCTGGGCTCTTCTAAATGGAGGGGCCACCTGGTCTCAGCTCATTTTAAGCAAGATTGGCATTTTCTGAAGCAATTTAGAAAGATTGAAAGGAAGTGAAGTTGTGTCCATAGAGCTAATGGAAGTACTGGGGCTCTCTCCCAACCCCATAAGGACATCACGGTAATTCAGAGGAGTAGCGCGTGCTCATTTACAGAATATGTGCTACAGAAGAATTATCTCTCATCAGAGGAGATATGTGCTTAATGCAAAAAAGAGCCCAAGATTGCAAAGCTGCTCTGCGCAGCCCATAGCTGAAGCATGTTGTGATACCCCTGGGTAAAGATCAAACTGGAAAGGACTTACCGACATCTGATTCTCCTCAATTTTAGTTGGATCCAAATCCAGCAAAAGGGCATTTTTCTGTCTGGTCACAGTCCAAAAAGATATAGCAAAATCACCTGGAGTAACAAATGTGTTGCAGAACCTGTCCCTAATCACATTAAGAGCTCTAAACTGTAAGGCTCAGTTGTTTGCCAAATGAAATATTCTCCTCCGGTATTTGCAGAAAGGAATTACAGTCTGTGAGTAATGGTTTTCATTTGGTATCGAAGTACGGTTTCTGTTTTATGGACCCAATCCTGAGCTTGGGGAAGGAGTCATTAAAAAGGCTTTGTTTTGTTGGGGTGAGGTTACCCCATATTCACATCCACCTTGGGACCTGGGGGATGACCCACCGGTTGTCCCCATCACGCTGGTGCTACCTACTTTGCGTGGAGCCGCGGTGTTGGTGACCCCCAACGGCAGTGGGTCTCAGACAACATATTTTGGGCTCTCGGTTTCCAGCCGGGCTTCTGAGCCCTTGAGGTTCACGGTCTCAAGCCTTCTTCTGCAGTTCTGAGAGAAATGGTGGTTGTTGTGGGATTTGAGGTTGTGCTTACAAGGATGGGAACGCCATGTAATCACAGGGCTCCAGTCTCCAGAGCTTAAATGACAGCCCCTGAGGTTGCAAGGCTTGCTGCAGAAATGTCTGGCAGCTGCCTGGGGTGCGCTGGTGTCCCTCCGGCTGCTTTGAGGTGTTACGGTGACCAGTGGACTCTTGCTCCAAGCTTCAAGGGCAGCTAGCCCTTTTTTTTTGGCCCACTCTGATGTTAGCAGCCATTGGCCACCAGCCGTAGACTCTGGTCTGCTGGTTGCCCCTGACTTGTGCACGAACTCCTGGACTCGCTATCCCCTAATAAACCGATGAATCAGGTGACGTGGAGCTCTTGCAGCAGGTAGGAGGAGGGGACAGGGAAATCCAAGAAAGCAAAATATTCAAAGCACCAAGTCAATTGCTGAGAGGAGAAGCAAGGTGAGATGGTTTAGAGAGCTCCAATCTCCCTGCTGTCATGGATGCCCCTCGCCCAGACTTTGTAAGTATAAGACCAGAGCTGCGAGAGCTGAGTCAGCTCCAGGGGCAGCGGGGAGACGTGGTTTGCTTAAACCAGTGCTGCCGCCGAAGGAACTGCCCATCACGCTGCACTTAATTACATTTACACTGAAGGAGATGCTTGCCAAGAGTCACCCCATGTCCCAGGGGAAGGAGAACCCAAACTGGCTTTATACCACCTCATATTTTAAGCTGTGGGCAGGATGGGGAAGCACCATAATCCCTTGGGAAAAGTGGAGCACTCCCTCCCGGACTGCCCGGCATGCAGCAGCCTGCCCCCAGCATGCCCCCTCCTCGTCCCAGGGGAGGAAGCACAGGGCCGAGTTAGCAGCCATGCCCTGGGGATTTTGGCCTGACTTCTTGCAGTGCCTTAATATGCCACAGCTGGCAGCAATAATTGGAGAGTTATTAAATAACTGTCTGCAGTGACATACAATCTGCAGAGCACTGTACCAATTATTTTTCATTTGCTTCCCTCTATCTCAACATGTCTCTATCTACCCCTCCTACCCTGCCGTGGTTCCCATGAACAATTTACTGTAGTGATTGTAGGGTAGCGAGATCTTCTGCAACAAAGAAACTACTTTATTTTCTGCCATGGTTAATGCCCCAATTTAATGAGTCCCTCATATCATTCTCAGCACCCTAAATTAAAGGGTAGCCTATGCAATTAAACTGTTTAGGTTTCAGAATGCCCCTTTCACAGTTATCTGCAAAATGGGTTGAAATGCAGCTGCTGCTAATATTGCTCGTATTAAAACTGGCAAAGGAAAAACCGCTTTCATCTCTTTATTTTTAGTAGCGTGCCTTTACTTTCAATTAAACTAATTATTTGCACCATCTTGTTCCTGATCATTGTCCCATGAGATTTTCCTAGGCAGGAAATATTTTATGCAATACATAACTGTAGATGCTTAGACCTTAATGTTTCTGTCTTTCAGAAATGGGGAGAGAGTTGGGATTTGCAGCCAAATCTTAGCCTAATTTACACCAGTATTAATCCAGAGTAAAGCTGTAGTTTGCAATGGATTTACTCTAGATTTAAGCTTTGTTAAATCAGAATTTGCTCTTTTTTTTTCTTTTTTTTTCCCCTAGATATAATTTTAATGAGGAAAAGAAGTTCCCCAAAACCCTTCTCCCCAAATTTCTTCTTTGCAGCTGGAGCCTATTGCTGTATTACCAAGGGTCAGATAATAACCTGCATTAATGGAGCATTCTTGAGGACCCTCAGGTTCTTCCTATCAGGAGTTGCTTCACCCGTCCCTGGTGTCCAGCCCACTTGGGGTGAAAAGCGGCTGCTCTTTAAGGAGTGGAAAGAGGTTTGTCACTGCTTGGGTTGGGAGCAGAGCGGGACCCCCCCTGGCCCCCAGTAGCCCTGAGCAAACAGGGGGCTCGCACCCACAAATCCCTCCCAAACCCTACCTCGTGCTCTGTGGGATTTTATCAGGGTAGGGAAGGTCTGGGCCCATGGAGAGACAAAAGAAAAACACTGAAATAACAGCTGAGGGACGAGAGGGAGTGACTCTGTGTTCATTTCTAGGCAAAATGTAATTACTCTCTGGATTTAGCTGAGTCAGTGGAGCTACAGACCCAACCTTGCAACCCTTGCAGGGTTCGGGGTTCTTCTGCACCCGAGGTGCGGCACTGAAAGCAGCAGGTTGGGTGCATCGGCTGGGAGGTTCCCTCTTATTTGCATCGGTGTAAGTAGAAGAATCCAGCCCAGCAGCCTCGTCCTCTGAAGCACTCACACAGGTAAATGCTGTCACGTTAGCTGGGTTGCCTCTTGCAGAAAATGCCATAGACTCCAGGAGTCAGAATTTCTTTTTGCCTTTTGTCCCCAAAATGTCAAAACAGAAGTGTGAATAAATGGCATAAGAAAGAGCTCTTTTCTGCTATTTAGCTGAGAGAGACTCTGCAGCAATCCAAGGTATTATATTTGGGATGCATCTGCAGTGAAGTTTCTTCCTGCCCCAAACCTGTCAAGGTCCAATAGTCATTTTAATGATCTCATTTTATAAATAATGGAAAGAAAAACAATACATTCAATAGAAATGAGATTAGAAATGGGAGGGGAATGAATTACAAATGCAAGAGTCTGTAGTTATTCCAAGGAAGATAAATCTCATTTTAAGTGATCTCCAGTGAAACAGTATCTTGCTAAGAATAAAACAAAATAAACCTGTTTTTGTTGATAAAAAAAGGTGTGAGGCAGTGGCAGGGAGTGTTTTCTAACACTAGTTGGCTGTCCTAGTATCTTGGGACTAACGATACCTGGCCTTGCCACTGTCTCTCTGCAGTAAATCATTTAACACCCCATGCTGAAGTTGCAGCACAACCTGGAAAATCAAACTCCAGTGAACAAATGTACAAATGACATCAGTGTGTAACTCTCGGTAAAGTTGTCACTGCCAGGCTTCTACCTCAATAGGATCATGAAGTCTGGAGTGCATAATGAATTGGAAGGTGCAAATTAGTGTCATTTCATCAGCCCACACACAATTTGCTTCAGACTGTTGTGGGAAAGGCTGTCGCTGGGAGAGATATTTTAATCTGGGGCTGGATCTCGCGTGGCGATGAACCTCTTGTACGTCTCCCAATGTAGACATGATGCCAGTGATGGATTGAAAAAGTCTATCTTTTTTTTTTTTTCTTATGTGTATTTGGTCAGATTTTCTGTCTGCATGAGTAGCAGGCAGCAGCAGAAGTGTTTGCTCTGCAGAGCTCTCCCCGAGTCCCTTCTCCATCTGGACCTCGAGCTGTAGCGAGGAAGGACCATATCACGGATTGATAAGAGGGGCTGAGCTGCAAACACCCACCAGCTCAGCAGCGTGGTAACACCACTACGTTTGCTCTCACCTCGAAATCGAAAACAGATTGGCCTTTTCTGTCCCGCACCTATAAGACTGGGAGGGAAGCGCTGGCATGAGCTGTAATGGGATGGGGTGAGGTATCCCTAGAAAGAATGTACACCCCAGAGCTGGCACGCGCTGAGCCGGGGTACATAGGGCTACGCAAAACCACACTGCAATCAGCAGCCGCATGGGCTGGAGCTGGAGAGTGGCTGACCCTCCCAGCTGGGGAGGTAACGATTCCCTTCAGGATTGCATCATTAGATTCAAACTGAGTCATTATGAGGCGATTTGGGAAAACAAGTCAGAAGTCATTCCTGAGGAAACACATTGGAGCTGTTGCAAGAGCCTCCTGTTGGGTAGGTGCATGGCCAGCACCTCACTCCCGGGGCCGTGAGCAGCTCTTCCCTCGGTGGCAGGAGCCGAGATCCATGCCCAGCGTGGGCTGGCACGATTCTCCTCTTACACCACCCACAGCTGCTTTCTGCCTGCCTCCCGCCATCTGCTTTCCCCAAGATACCTGTTATGAGAATAAAGAAGCCCTAGGGCAGAGACACTGAAATCACAAAATTTGCACCTGTGCAATCCTGGGACAAAGCATCAACGTCTGTCCGTGGTTATGGCATCCTATCCTCTGGTGCTCTAGCTGCTCACAACCCCATTGCTCTGGCCAGACGGTGAGATGTTTGCCTGCCCTGCTCGCTATCTGCTGCTGCTGGTGCCTCTGCCAGGTGGGCACAACCTTACATGGCTCTTTGCAGGGTGGGTCTCTTCTGCCATCAGGAAAAGCATGTTTGGCAGGCATAGTGGAGGGGCTGGAAAGGGGTTAGCTGCCAGCTGTCAGCCGTTTTGTAGCAGGTTCAGCATTTATCTTGGAAACCCAACAAAACTGGACAGCTGGTATCATCAGCATTTGGGCTACAACTTGTTTTGCAAAGCCATCGCTGAGCCACAGGAGAATTTCTACCCCAAGGTTGCAAAGTGTTGGCTTCAAAACACTAGGTGAGGACAGCAACATCCTCGGTGAGGGGAGGGAACACGGTGCGAAGGATGGCCAAAGGTTTCAGAGAGTGGCAAGAGAATAGGAGCCTGGGGAACAATCCAAGGCTTGATTGTACGTTGGTATGAAGACCAACACTGACACACTTATCTGATTGTCAGTAAGCAGAGATCAATTATTCAGGAAGTTTAAACATGTACTAGGAGCACATAGTAACATCAGCTCAATGACCAAGAAAACAAGGGTATGGATACAGACGAGGGGTGGATGGATACAGGCCCACTACTTTCCTCTGCAGAAAGGTTTTATTCCAAAATAATTGCTGTGAGAGACCAAGCTGTGGCCACTGAAGATGAGCTGGGGTCTTTGCTAATGTTTATAAAGATGTGAGGCCTGGATGTTTGCTGAAAAAGAAGATACTGATGTCTTTGCAAATAAAATAAGCAAATGTTTGCCTCGTGAGGGAGGAAAATTAATTCAGAAATGCATTGAATAATGGGGAAACTCCTCAAGAATCAAATATGGTGAAGAGAGTGAAACCCCAGTAAGGTGAGCCAGCCGGTGGGTAGTGAAGACAATAGAGGACAGACCCACTAAGCATCTCCCATGAGTCATTTTCTGGGGAGCTCCACGCCACGGCTGCTTGAAGAGATGATGGGTAGGTGATCCCAGGTAAAACCTCTGCCATCTCAGCGTGACTCAGCAGGAATGAGGAGGTTTAGGAGAACAGAAGAACATCCAGGGTGCAGAAGAGGTTTTCAAACACAGGGCTTGGGGCATCGCAGCCCTCATTACTACCGCCCCACGTGGTACTTACCATAGGCCTGGTAACAGAAAAGGCTTTGCATGTCCTCACAGCTGCATCTGCCCATGATGCCAAAGCCACGCAGCACCGGTGACAGCCTGGGGCACCGGGGTGGCTGTCCACCCTCTGCCCAGTGGCTGCAGGCTCAGGACTGGCTGTACAGGGTCGACCCTTTGAAGCTAGTGCCAGAAAAAATCAGGTCATCTTTGTGAATTAGAGTTTGCACCTCAGAGAGGTTTTTTTCCCCCAAACTCCTGGTAAAAAGCAGCAGCTCCCCATAGGGTCAGTTGTTTGTGTGAGGGAGAAACTCGGTAAAAACTTGGTGAATTTGGGTATAAAGGCTTTCCTCTGCTTCCTCAGCAAACAATGTCTTACTACAAATAACTGCATACCCCCAGCCTTGTTCTGTCCTGGGCGATGCTTAAACTGTCAATAATCATAAGGCTGCTGTCACAGTGCTGCTCAATGGGGTTGACAGATTATATCTCTAAAGTCCCTTTATTGGACCTTGTTCCCAGAAAAGCTTGCAAATTGCTCTGATCTTACCAGACAAAGGCGTTGCTCACTCTCGGAGTCCCTGGATATCCTACACAATAAGGTAGGAATTGGTGAGAATTACCTGAGATAAAATATCCCTTACAACATCAAAGTTCCTGATCCCTTAGCTGTCAGCCGCAGGTATGTGAAAGTCCTGACAGGCTGAAGATAGAAGGAAGAGATAAAGCAAAAGAGAAGGGGGGGCGGCGGAAATGGAGAAATTCTCTGAATGAAACGTTATATCATTGGATTTGGCACAAAGATTTCAGTGCAACGGGTCTATACGGCTACCTGCGGTGTGAGCAAGGCATGGGGCTTTCGCCTTTTGAAATGAATAAGCAGCAGCTGATACCAGGTGACGAAGGACGGATCCTGATCTTCGTTACACCAATGGATAAAAGAAGCAGGAGTGACAGAGACCAGGACACGGCTAAATCATAATCGTACAACTCCCCCCACCTCAGTACTCTCAGTTCTTGGCTGCTTTTTCCCAGTAAAATGGCTGAAGTGGGTCAGCTCCTGAGGGGGATATGCTGATGTAACACAAGACACCATCTTTTTGCCATCTTTGCTCTGTGCATTTAATAACAAGGCTCCCTGTGGAGGGTTGACCCCCCCGGGCTATTAGCAGTAGCTATGGCAGGAGAGCTGGCGTTGGACTTTTACCCAATGCGGCCCGACCTGGATTAGTAATCTGATTGCAAAAGCCCAGGTTTTTGGCAGTAAAACCACAGGTAAGTCTGAAATCATTTCACTGACACAGATTCAAAGAGGTTGAGCTGAAACAAGATCTGGCTTGTTCGTTTAAAATCCTGCCCTTTCACACTGCAAAGACTGGACAGACCTTCCCTCTACCCACGACTCCCGCACACCTAATCCTCCTCGCAGCACTATGTTTTAGAGCAGATCAAAATACCTTTAGGTTCTTAGAAAGGATTGGTTTTTGGCAAATGCACAAAATACTTTTCTCAAATGACATAAATATTGTATGTTATTTGCTGCCTTGCCAAAATGCAAACACACGCATGCACTCCTAACTAAGCAACATTCTTTAAAAGTTAAGATCATTGCTTAGAAAGAAATATATAGCATTTTATAAATCCAAATTGATCACGCACTGCGTGTGTTGAAAATATGTACAAAAATGGGACCCCAAAACTCCATTAAACCACTTCTGAGACAATACATCACTGCACCTTTATATTGCACAGAGGGGTTTAACAACCCTTCTCCAGGAAAATATTTTACTAGGTAACAAAAAAAAAAGTTATTGAAAACACATATATTTGATACTTTTGGCAATTCATTTTACTACTTGCATTTCCAATTCATTGGTATAGTTCATGAAAAAAAATATTTTCGCTGTTGGGTCATGTTATTATTTCTCTAATTTTTTTTTCTACTTGAAAGTCACGATACGATTTCTTTCTGTGAAACAACAAAGACAGACAAAAGCTGCTTGCCTGCTTTGAGGATCCTGTAGATGTTTCAGGGAAACAGGGTCTGCTGGAAGTGTAGAATACACACAAACATGCCTACAGGAAATTATGGCATCTTTCTGCGTTTCTGTATAACCAACGTTATATCTGAACCAGCTAAAATGAGCCAGGGGAAGAAGTAGTATATTGAATCTTCTAAGGAACAAAAGGAAGGCATCATTTACTAGGCAATATTAAAATCTTTAAAAAAAATCAGATATTTTTGCATCCTATCACCTGAACTGCCCCTGGCACTCACCTGTTGCGTGACTTGGATAAATCGCTGCATCTCACCCTCTAGCACTCCTCTTCCCTTGTCTGGTGTGAACGCACCTCTCCAGGTGAAAGCCTGGCTTGAATTTGGCCTGCCCACAAACAATCCCAGAAAGGGACAAAGGAAGGGAGAGAAGGAGATAAGCTCTTCCTAGATCAGACTAACAGCACATCCACACTACAAACCTGATTTAGGCTCAGATTCAAGTCTGCTACATCCTTTTCCTATCTCGAGAATGACTTTTCACCCAAAGCTGCTTGTGCCTTAAGCCCATTTTAGCTGGCCCTCATGGAAACGTGGACATGTGCTGGGCTTTTTCTTTTCCTTGGGCAGATAACACACCCATTTTGAAACAAACGTAAACCATAGGCATGACCCTTCAGTGCCTGCCTGCGTTCCACCCTCCCATCTCCCTCTCCACCTGCCTCTTTCCTTCACATATCTCCAGGAAGACTTTGATGGAGAGGCTCCATTTACTAATGTGCAAAGAACCAAGTAACATATGCCCTCGGAAGCACTGATGACGTGCAGACCTGGTGACAGCAGAAGCATAGAGCCGCTTTGCGGGCAGTGGCTCCCCAGGGTGGTCTCTGATTCCTGAATCCAAATGCTGGTCTTCTATGAAGACCAAACTGAACATTCACACAAGGATTTCAGCTTATTTCACCAAATTTGTTCCGGACCATGTGTGTGCTTACTTCTGAAGAGCTTACTTCTTACAACACTACAGGTAAGTCTAACCTTCACTTTGAGAGAGATACTCTAAGTACTCGTGGGAATGATGTGTCCGTGTTTGTCTGAAGAACAGTGATTTTCCATTTTAATTGCTTCCTGCGTGACACGTTTCATTAGGTCCCAGCTTCCTGCCAGTTGATCTTCTCCTCACTGCATTTGTTTCCTGCTATGCATGTAATTATGATCGTGAAAGTCCACCAGCAAAAGTGCAATCAATTTGAAAGATTAATGAATCTCACGCTTTCCCTCTCTTCTCCCCTCAAAATTAGAAAGCCCACTGTGTAGTTTCCAGCACACTTCTATCATTACATACTCCTGGGTCGCAGGTAAATTAGCAACCTGATTCTTTTCCCTGCTGTCACTTAGAAGAAAAGGGCTTCTTATTTGCCATCCAAGGAAAAGTACAGTAAACCCAGAACTAGATAAAAGGGAAGTAATCAAATATATTTAACTGTACTCAGCCAAATCCCATTATTTGTATAGAAGTTAGCTGGTGCATTTGAAGAACTAGGATAGCCTTGTCTCTAATAGGAAATAGTACTGCTTGATTGAAGAGCGCAATTTCTGAGCTAGTGTTTTTCTACTCACTTAAAATGAGAAGTTCAGCTTTATATATACATACATATATGTATGAATTGCCACGGTGAGCTTGGCAGATACTGAAAAAAGAAAAGTTACATGTCCTTGCTCTTCCACTAAGCATGTGCATTTGGGGCGAACACAGCACCCCTCTGTTTTTCTTTCATAGATGGCAAATGCCTCCTCGGTGTGGGAACTTTCCTTGGATCATCCTTCTCACTTCTACCTGAAGGAAGTGGGGAAAATAATTTTAAATAAGTCACATCCTACATATCAGCGGGCACCACATCTCCACTGTTGTGGAGGAGAACAGCTTATGGGGTATAGGGAAAACGTAGGGGCAGACTGACCAGCCACGGTAAAGGAACATGCTGGGAGTATCTCATGGAGATAATAACCACGGTGAGGGTTGCGGGAGAACACAGGAAGCCTTCAGCTGGTGCTAGGATGACAGGTTTTGAAAATATATGGACAACATCACGGCAGTGCTTATGCAAGGAGTACTCCTTCCCTTGGCAGCTGGCTGCGTGGGAAAGGAAGAATGCGCCACCTCTAGACGGCTGCGATCGATGGTCGCATGCACAAGTACCTTCCTCTTCAGAAATCCCTCCGGTGCCAAAGCACACAGAGTACACGGATCACGGCTAATCTAATTGGGAAATATAGCAAAACCACCTCCTTAGCCTCATCCACAGGACCAAGTTATCTTTCAGGTTTCCCTGTGCAAACAGTGCGGGTTTTGCTGTGAAACCATTTGATTAAGATGTTCCAACACAAGCATTGAAATTCAGATCCACAGATTGAGGCAAAGTCTCCCCCGGACTGTGCTCATGCCAGCACACAGCTTTTCTCAGCTCAGTTTTGTGCTCAGAAGACACTGGTTTGTGTGCTAACCAGCCAGGTAAGTAACTGTGGCTCTGCAGGAAGCCCTGTATCTTCAGGATGATGAACTATCTCACCCTGATGTAAACGGGCATAGCAAGATGAGACACATTCTGGTCCCAGACTGCAGTTCTACTTTGCTTAGATGAAACATTACAACTCAATGTTGTTTCAGTACTTTGGGAAGAAGAAGGAGGGAGACAAGAGTCCCCACAATGGTTTTTTACATGCCTGAGTCAAATTACCCTCCCTTCTGCAGGGCTTCTTCTGAAATAACAGATCTTACTGTAACCAAATATTGCCATCCATGAAAGCCATTTTGCAACCAGCAAGGAGGCTTCTTCCTTCTCAGCAGCCACTGAAAAGGCCCTTTGTTCTCGGGCTGAACACCTGGAGAGTGTTATCAGCAGTGGCCTCTTCGGGCCGGCGCACTGAGCAGCTGCGACAAGACCCAGTGACATTGGCATCGGCGGCAGCACCTGGGAGCTGCTGGCACCTGAAAACGATCCCACCTGGGCCATCACATGGGCAACTTTGGGTTGTCCTCCTCTTCCATGGGGACCAGGGAAACTAGCCCAGCCTGTGTTTTCTTTCTTTTCCCATCCTAAAATGAACAGCCTCACTCCAAATGGTCTTTAGACAACCTCGAGGAGGTGACACCTGTCAAGAACAGAGAACAAGCCTTGGGGATTACCGTGCCTTACTGGAGAAGCTGGTAATGTGAGCAGTGAAGGGCTGACACAGAGCACTGGCATCCCGGGCACGTGGTTTGAAACTACACTTGAAGAGTACAAGGTGGAACTGTTGTCTGGCATGAGGTGTGGGGCATCCACCAGAGAGGGAATGGCCTGATGTGACCCAGGACAAGACTGCACGCCAGGCTGGCCCTGGGCACAGCTTTCTGCTCTGTCCGTGCAGTCAGCACCACTTCTGTTTGTGTCCATGAAAAGACAGTCAGACCCATGTCTGCTCAGAAACTCAAGGAAACCCAACTCATTCAACCCAGCAGGTAATTCCCCAAGGGCAGAGGGTCCTCTTCTATACACCTGATGGTAGAACTGGACTGTATAAACCACCACTGCCAGGCACGTCAGCTTCAAAAACCAAAAGGTTTTCATTCTTTTGCTGCATTTTACATGATTAAAAGGGGGGAGGAAAGCTGGAGAGTCAGAAAGCAGGGGCTGTCAGACATAGATCTGCTGTGGGGTAACCTGGAGAGTTGCCTACACCAGCTGAGTCTTTGCTGGGTCTGTGAGGAATTTACCAGTGGCCTCAGTGGAAATTGTATCTGCAACCTATGGGTTATTTAGCAGGTCCAGGCCTACAGGCCTTTCTCTGCGTATTGATTTTCCACTAAAGTCACAGGCCAGACAGCCCATGTCCCAAAAAAACCCACCCCACATCATTCTTCCTTTCCTGATAATCCAGATAAAATACTGACTCCTACAAGGGAGTCATATGTTGGGGGATTTCAGCAATGCCTCATCACAGGATGCACAGCTCTGCAAAGTATCCGTTCTGGAGTAGTTCTGCCAAATACTAAAAGCAAATTGCATAATGTGAGAAGGGGCAGACCACAGCTGAAGCTTCATCATCTGCAGTGGCAGTTCAGTGCTAACGTCACAAGTTCTTCCACACATGACGGCATCGTTTCCATTTTCTTTGGACTGTAGCAGTGAAAGAACAAACATTTCAAAACGTTCAAATGAGACCTTTGAGCGCCAGCGCTGAGTCCCTGTGAGGTTCAGATTAATTGACAAAATAACATCTTGCAAAAGGTTTACCTGGGACAAACCATGATTTCTGTGTTAGTGTTCAGGCAGTTTGCAGCATATGGGCCACTTTAAACCTGGGTCTCCGTCCAGACACCAGTACTAGCTCTCCCATGACTTTATGTTTGCATCGCTTTCTAATATTCCTCCCTTTCTTCCTCCCAAAGGGAAAATTTCCAGGTTTGTTCCTTTTAACTTTGTTCACAGTAGCACTCTTGACAGAAGGATTTAGTGTCTATTTGCAAGGAAAAGGGAGAAACTTCTCGGTTACATAAAAGTTTGTATCAAAATTCAAGAATCCGGATTAATTATAGGAGACTCGCCTTGTATCATTCAATTTGTTTGAATAGCTTTAAAGATTAAGCAGATCCAAGGCCTAACAGAACCAGAGCCAGTAAGACAATAGCTGAGATTTTCCTTTGAAACAAAATATACAGGTGGTTTCTGTGAGTTTCTGTGTCTATCTGCCCGGCTTTTTTATTTTTATGTCGTATCCAATATCACAGAACCTGGCAGTAGAAATCATATAGCAATTTGTGAAAGCTTGTTGCTGTTCTAGATATCATATAGTCTGTTCCACACCAGCAAAGACAAGCCAATGCCTTTACTCCTCGAGTTTTCGTTCAAAGGATAATGATCTCTGGTAACAAAATATTTGGCAGTAGCATTATTTAAAATGCACAGAGGAAATGTTTGTCCCTAATTCAAGGGACTGTGGTCACACAGTCTCTATTCGCTTCGTATTTACCAACGAATGCCAAAGGCTAATCTGCAAAAAGCCCAGGAACAGAGTCAAGTTTATCACACTCCATCCTTAACCCATCCTATTGTATGGGAGAAAAAACGTAATTACCGAATTTCTTTGCGGCCAGAGAACTTATAAACTCTGTGTTATACCCAGCAGGCTGTAATGGCTCCTTCGGTAAATATCTAATTAAGTGGTTGGGGTTGGGTTTTTTTTTTTCTTTCACCACATACTTTTGTGTTTTAAAATCCCTTTGCATTAAACGACTTCTCGAGTTTTCCAAATTTCTCACACGCACAGAAGAGGGAAGTAAGAAAAAAAGCAGAGGGTAGATTTCGGTCGTGGGAACAGGAGTCAGAGACGGGGATTTGCAAAGGCTAAAGGCAAATCCTCCCCGAAATCTCCATCCACAACACCGAAAACCGCAGCCACG
>WAAD01009591.1:91365-131178 GCA_013389945.1 Fregata magnificens
CGGGCTGTCAGCGGCAGAGGGCGGCGCGGGCTCGACGGCGCGGCCATGGCCGCCCTCAACGGCGCCGTGGAGAACGGGCAGCCTGACAGGAAGGTGCCGCCGCTGCCGCGGCCCCTGCGCAGCCTGGAGGTGAAGTACACCAAGGTGAGCTGGCGAGGGGAGGCGGGCAGCGGGCTTCACCGCGGTGTCGCGGGTACTTGGTGGAATCGGGCCGCTGGTGAAGTATTTTTTTTAATACAACATTTTCTCCCTTGCTGTCTTTTTTTTTTTTTTTTAATTCTTCCTACTGCCCTAGACAGTAGGCTTCTGGGGGGGTAAGGGTGGCTGGGTGACTGGCGCAAGCAGACAACTGTGGCATTTCTAGGGGAGCTGCAGTTGCACCGAACCCTGAAGTCCAAGAAAACAACTTTTTTTAGAGAAAAAAAAAAATTAAAATATTTGTGGTGCTGCCCCAGGTGCCTCACGGGCACCTCTCCCTGGCTGTGTGCAGGCCCTGGCGCTGATCAGCAGCAGGCCCGCTGTCTGAGGGCTGTGGTGCCACGCTGGCCTGTCCCCTGACGGCCATCTTCCCAAGGGCCCAGCGCAGCGCTCACAAACCCACCTGGTAAATGCTTTTAGCATCACCTTAGCGCTCAGCAAAACCAGATTCGGATGGGGCGTGCCTGCGCGGAGGTGAGAAGGGGTTCATCCGCGAGGCAGCTGCTTGCCTGGGTTGCATTCAGCTGTCCTTGACCCAGCGTGAAGCCCCTCTGCGGTGGGATGGGGCCCTGCTGGGAGAGGGTTCGGTGCCGAGGCTGGTTTTGGGTCCTGGTGAATGCAGGGAGGGTGGAGGAGGTCCAGCGTCCTGCAGGACTGGGCCTCGCGGAAGGGCTCTGTGATGGGACTGGGACCACCCTGCAGCTCCCAAAGAGGAGTGGTGTTCATGCACATCTTGTTGGTGGTTTGCCATCCCAACGGAGCTCCTCCACGGCCTTCCTGTGGGATGAGGAATCAGGCAGCAAGCCCACATAAACCCGTATCTCTGCTCTCCATCAATCTTCCCTTTAAATGGTCACTCCTGACCTTCTGGGTTTAACTGAAGGCTCCTGAGCTTGATAACTCTGTCCCTCAGAGATGAGAATGGTGTTGGTGTGGAGCTGAGCACTGCTGCAGAAATCCCCGCTCCCTAACACAGCCGTAGCTCTGCGACAGCCGAGTCGCTTTTTGTTCCACAACAGCCTGACCTGCTGTCCTGCGCAGTGGGGAAAATATCCTGGCTGGTTATGCTGCTAGGCAGCCTTGACTGCCATAATTTGAACTATGTGGCTGGACTAAAAGAGCTGGAGGGTCTGAGTGAGCGTATTAATTACTGTCACATTTCTGTACGAAGTATTAAAAGGAAAAAAAAGCAGAACTTGAAGTTCATTCTCTTGCAGTGAGAAGGAGTGAACAGCAATAGCTTATTCACTGAGGTATTGACTCGAATTAGGCATCCAAAGTACTGAAATAGATTAGCAATTAGTGGTAATCACTGGACTAGATTAATTTTTAACATTCCGAATTTATCTACTTTTTCTTTGTGAGATAAACTTATCATTTAGCAGCAAATTGGATCTGCAGCGGCTGAGTGCAGAATGGTGTAATGCTGCACAAACAGCTCTTTCCTGCATCCAAAATGGACACAACCATTAGAGTTCTTCTTAAACATCCAAATGTTCTGGGTTTTGTTATTTTTATTGTTGTGAACACTTTTAAATACTCCTTTGGGATCTGATCCTGCAGCCATGTATGCTTTAAACGACATGTTTTTTATTCTCTAGAGTTTTGCCAGAGACTCTGTGCACTAAAGGTATCAAGGTAGTCTCTTAATAGTGGAAACCAATGTTAATTAAAAGTGTGAATTTGACATTTGATCTGATGCTCCCGGTGCATCTGAGAAAATAATGAGCCACAGTCAGTTTTCATAAAACTGTGAGGGGTTTTCTACAAGCTCTGAGTTTCACCAGATGTTTACAGCTGACGGCACACTTTCCTCTGCTTAGCGGAGATTTTTATTTTCAATTCTACCAGTTACAGGGCTGGGGGAGAGGAAAAATTTTCAACAAAGATCTTACTTATAGAGCAGCTTAATGCTTGTCATGGATGTGTGATGGAAGTGATCCGTCCACAAGCCCATGTCCCAAATCCTCGGTATGAAGCATGAATGGCTGATACGCTGTTCTGTTGGATTTCAAGTCCTGGCACCAAATACTCAGGCTATGTGGTGTGATTCCCAGAGTGATGCCAGCATATATGTTACACTTAAAGCAGCCTGATCCTGTCACTCTTGTGTTTTCACTATTTCTTATAGGAACATCGCTTTGCCATCCCAACCCTTTCACATAGAATTCATGTCGAATGCGGAGTAAAAACGGTATCCTTCCCCAATCCTTAGTTTGTGAGCATATACCTGATGCTGTAATCTTACAGTTCCTGTCATATCTCCCACATTTATAATATGACTTTCTTCATTACTGAAACAAAGGAAAACTGAAGTTAAAATGTGTAACGGTTAAAATGCAGCACTTGGATAATAGAGGTAGTCTGGGAGCATTAGTGTCAAGTTAGTTAATATTTCTAACATTGTATCTTTTCTTGTGACTTCACTTGACAACTTTTTTGCCAAAATTTTCTTTTTCTCTGCCTGCCTGAAACAGGTGGGTCCAAAAGTGCAGCTTCTACACCAGTTACATCTCAGATGCTTTTTGCAGAAATAGTCAGGAGAAACTCCTTTCAGGAAAAAAGCTGCCCAAGGAAAGAAAACTATGACCCAAAGCAGTGGGAATTCCAAATGTAAGGGATGCAACGTTAATCTCCTGGTGGTGTGTAGAGACTCATAAATAAGATTGCAAATGTGGATGACTTCCAAGTAAAAGTACTAGCTTACAGCCGCTAACAGGCTACTAATAAAGATTACTTCATCTAATCTTACTTACAGTATAGTTATAAAATATAACACTGCCAAGTTAGATCACAGTGTGGATAAGATGCATGTTGAATCAATTAATTGTATATAGGTATTCATGTTCTGTTTACAGTGAGTAACAACACTCTAGTATTTAATGCATTTTCAGTTACGCAACACTGGGACTGTTTGTTCTTGCTCTGGAAATGCAATATTTTGAAACACTTAAATCTTGTCACAGATGACTCCAAGTGACGTGGGAGGCTTGATCTAGCCTGTGACAAGGCATGGTGGGGTAGAACTGAGCCAGTACTTACCCTCCTCTGGACAGTGCTGGTGGCGGGGGGGGGGCAAGTTGTGGAAGCAGCCCAGGGCAGGATACAAACAACCAAGTAATATTGTACACTGACGTTTCATTTGTAGTGTGTAACAAGGGGCTCGTTTTGCCTGAACCATACGAGTTTCTCTTGGTGTCTGCTTGCTGTTCCCATGGAGATGTATTTAAAAAACTGTCTGTTTCTCATTGCCAAATTATGGTGTTATACTGTGTGGGCTCCATCCTCTGTCTTCCTTTTGCTCAAAACTAACTGGGTGCATGAAGGCTTTTTCTCCTGTTCTCTGGCTCAGGTTTTAGTTTGGATAAATGCTGTCCGTATCGCAAACGGTCTCTCTGGGAGAGAGACCGAACATGCTTGACTCCGCCATCAATGGAAACTGAAGAGCCTCAGGACCTTTGAGGAGTACTTGTGGTTTTTTGCATTGTCTATATCACTTTTTTTTCTTTCTCTTCCCCATTCCACTCCCCTTGCTCTCCCTTCAGATATTTATTAACAATGAATGGCATGAGTCCACAAGTGGAAAGAAGTTCCCCACCTACAACCCTTCAACGCTGGCGAAAATCTGTGATATTGAGGAAGGAGACAAGGTAAGTGTTGTTGGAAAGGCAATGCAAAAGACAGTTTCCAAGGGACTTCCTTTTGTAAGGAAGCACACAGAGGAAAAGCTGGCTTTTAATGACAACGTACATCTGGCCAAACTGAGCTGGAGGTCTGGGACGCTAGATGTGCTGCTCAAGAATTACATGGGGTGGGTGGGATCAATCCTGTCCAACTCGGCAGAGTCACTTTGCCCGGTAGGAACTGCCTGCTGAACACTGTCAGAGGAATGAGATTCAGCATCGTTTTTGTGTCATAGACTGGAAGGATGCAGCCAGTCTGAGGAAATAGCAATGAAGGTGTGTGCACATCCCTGACAGAACTTGGGCCTCGTGTTGGGAGTGGCTTATACACAAGCTGCATGGCAGCCTGTTGGAGATGCTGAACTGGAACTCACCCTTTTTTAAACACAATCAACAAATAACCTGAGTGCTTGGGGGAATTTAAGCTCAGTCATGCAAACACTGCCCACTTTCTGCTAGAGAGGTGGTGCTGCTGCTTTTTCAACTGATATCATGGGTTCTGGCCTCCTGCACAAATGTGGCAACTCTCAGTTAAAACCAAATCAGTATCTCTCAAGAACTTTAGTAGTCCCTGGCCCTGGTGTGCTGTAGGGTAGCCTGGAACATAACTGCTTGGTTTTGGTAACAGTCTGAGGTGAGGAACAATTAGATGTGACGCTCTCTGTCCAAAACAGCTCATCATGTGTGAGCCAACTGGCCTGATCTATGGGAAAGAGCTGGCCCAAAAGCTAGCTTTTTGCAGTATATCATGGGAAGGTGATTCACAGCTTCTCTGCTGTACCAGGGCTCTGGCTGCTCATTGCTGGTGACAGGCAGTGTGGGCATTTCTGTCTGTACTGTGGTATCTTTTTCTTGGTATCTAAGCTTGTCCAACACTTGTGAGGCCCAATGCCTGGTTTCCAGCCAGGTAGCTGCCTTGGGGATCCTTTCCTAGTAGGAGCGATACTAGTTGAGCAGGGGCAACGTGTTTTCTGGTATTATGCTGTGTAGTGTAGAGCCTGTCCTGCCTGGAGATGGGAGCAAACTTGTTTGACAGTACAAATCTCCAGCCTGCACGCAGATAGTGTGTAAGGTAACTGTTCTTTTTGGATGGCACTAAAGCAGCCTCTGAGACCTATTGCCATGGGGGATCTGTGCATCCATGGGGCAATTACAGATTGAGGCAGAACCAAACATTATGAGTAATTCCTTTATACTAACTGGGTAGGAGACAACTCTGTTTAATTGCAGTGGCATGTAAACAGTAGAGTTGAAGCTAACTCTGATGCAACTGTATTTTGTTAGGCAGAAACCATGACGTTGCTATTGTTCCCTGAGCTAAGTGTCTCCTCAAGCAGTTACAGAGCATTACATGAGTATTTCAAGCCTGCTTCTTGATGATTTGGTTAAAGAAAATTGTTATGCAGATCTGAAAGGCCAGTTTTGCAGCTTGCCTCCTTGAGAGTTGTCCCTGCCTGAATTCAGGGATAGCTTTCAGCTTCTAGCTTGCCAGAGAGTCACTATAAACCTTTCCTTGGGGCCAGTCAGTGGAGCCCTCTGCCCATGGATACTCGGCATACGTGTCTGATTCCTCAGTGCATAGAATAATTGCAGGCAAGAATGTAAGTTAGCTGCACCTTTGGTGCCAAAAGCTGCTTCTTCCACCCTTTTACATCACACAGATTTTTTTTTAATTTTATTGTTTGATCTAAGTAGGTTTTTGTGAAGGACTGAGTGGGATTAGACCTGGATCTGGATCAGTTAGAAGGCAGTCAGGGGTGAGAAGCATGCCAAACTAGCTGTTTGGTTACTGGTGACACTTGACCATGTCCCACTGCCCTCTGGGCAAACTGAGTCCCCTGAAACTTCCTTTGCCCTGCTTGAACATCCCCTCCTAGGTCTGTAACTCCAGTCTGTTGGAGTTACTACAGAAAGTGGTGAGCTGTGTTTGGTGGTGCTTTCCAGCCCGCATCTTGTTTCCATGTGCCACCATACTTGATTGTGCTGGTCAGTACTACCACAGGGGTGGCAGTTCCTGGTACTGGCTCTGGCTTCAGCTGTGCTGTGCCAGGGTTGGCTCTGCCTTCACAGCAGGCTGGGAGCAGGACTCCACTTCCCTAGCCCGGAACAGAAACCTGCCCCTCCCTGGCCGTGCAGAGTGTGTTTTGCTTAGCCTGCACGTGAGGGGTGGGAATTTGGCAGCCGATATCTCAGCGATGACAATTTAGTCTGGTGCTGAAACTTGGCCAATGCTTTATGAGGCTAGGAGCAAAGGTTTTGTTGTTTGTTCTTTAGTTACAGAATTTAAGACAGAATTGCCCTTGACGGGATAGTTGGGGGATAAAGGGAAGTCTTGTGTGGAAAAAGAAGCACTGAAAATAAAATTGCAAATGCTTCCACTGGATGCTTGGAGGCTTTTTGCCTCCCAAATGATGGCTTAGTGTCCAGGTGTTTGCCAGGTTGATAATGGAGAAGGAACAACTTTCTTCATTACACTTCTGCCGCCATTGAATAGAGCCCCAGAACGTCCACCCTGTCTTGGTGTTACCATGTGAAGGTAAAAATACTTGTGTCATTGTAACTTCTCTGGTGCTGTTGATAACACTTAAAGACAGGCTTTTTTCTTCTAGCAGCTTGCTAACATCCATCAAGGGCAGGGGGAAAGGTGCTCCTTCCTCAAAGGAGTGCCCAGCTCAGGTGGCTGCCACAGCTGTGGACCTGCTGCCCATGCTCTGTGACTGTTGAGCAGACTCGATGCTGTGGAGCATCTGTCATGATCATTTCTAAGCAGTTCACTCTCCCATGTGGATCTCTGAAGAGTTGTAAGAGGGTTTTGTTCACAGGTTGCACCTCAATTGCAGCAACAGGCTGAGGTAAGAGACTGCAGGAATATTATTCCCTACAGCAGACTTGCAATGCCCTCAATAATGGTCTTGGACACTTTGGGCTGTTAAGATGTTGTTTGTAGCTGTTTTGAACTTTGGTTCAAAAGTTACAGCAATGCAATGTGTAGACTGTTTGCAGAGGACTTGCAGGGGAGCACGGCAGCTCTGAACCTCTTCTAATTGAGAAACTGTGGCATGCTCATGCCACAGAAAAGTGCCTTTCCAAAGATGTGCATGAAGAAGTTTGTAATTGAGTTGAAGAAAGACGGTTGCTACTGGGTGTGCTCCATCCCTGGTCTGTCTCCTTACTGGCCAAACTGAAGCAGTGTTCTGCACACTGAGCCTGAAGCAGAGCAAGGCTTTTTTGAAGGTGTTTTCCCTACTCACAGAGCCAGTGGGGTGATGGTCTCTACTGTTCTCTGCAGCCTGCTGCTGAGGCAGGAGAGAGGAAAAAGGGACAGGATAGAAATGGAGCAGCTATGAGCAGGACTTGATGTAGAGGAGGAAGGTGGAGGAGGTAGCTTAGAACAAAGAACGCTGTGAGTTTGTTCAGGGGAAAATGGTATGCAGTTGTGTAACTGGGGGTTGTATCATAATGCAAACATCCAGGGTGGGTATGAAGGTTTGCAGGCATTTCCCAATGCTGCAATGCTTGACTTTGCAATCTTAATATTCTCTTAGCAGAGCTTTTTATGTAATACTCAATAAATCTGTATATATCAGAACTGAGCACCAGGATGCACGGACCTCCTCCTCCTTGTGGTTTTGTATACCACAGTGTGTCCCTGGCACCTTGACAGTTATGAGTCTCTTTGTCATGCATTGTGCCTACCTATTGCAACATGCCTGCAATGAACATGCCATTCAGACTCCCCTAATGCCTAGTCATAACAGGATGGATTAAGAATGGCATTTCAGCCTTCCTGAAGAATTTCCTTGTTTTTGCTGGTCTCTTGGGCCTAGTGAGGCTGTGCAGGCTCACAAGATCTCCCTTGGTGGTGCTACCCCTGAGGGTGTTTTGGGAAAGCCTTTTTGCTTGTGTGATAGTGACTGCAGTCTCCAAGCCGCTATGTGTACCCAGCATGTCCGAGAAAAGAGGCAAGAATGAAGACAACTAGTATTTTCAGGAGCTGCAGCAGGGTGCAGGTGCTCCCATGTTTAGAGGATGGGGGAAGATCTGGGCATGCACTGAAGTCCTCTGCCCACATAGCCGTCTCATCCCTGTTGCTGTGAGTGCCAGGGTGGTGGGAAGTTCCTCAGTACAAAGGGCATGCTCTCCTGTGGCCTGTGCCACTGCAGACCCAGTGCTTTGCACGTCAGTGCTCCCAGCCTGGTCACAGAAGCTAATTAATTGCTGCTAAGGGAAGACTTGTTTAAACCTGACACACTTCTGGTGTTTCTTTGTCTGCTTTGTCACATAAAATATTGCCTTCTTTCAGCTTGAGTCTTCATTCCAGCAGGCAGGATGGGGAGTACATAAGCGTGCAGCGGCTGGTGGTGCCTTCTGGCTTTTGTAATGTGCCAGTTTGAATCCAGATCAACTCAACTGAAGCAAACCATTCTGAAGGCCCGTTCTGCCTGTGGGTGATGGGCCCCAAGCAAGATATGCCTGCCTGCACATAGCAGCTGCTTGCTACCTCTGCCTCGCCAGCACCCTTGCTTGACCAGAGCCATTCTTAACCCCTTGTAAAAGCACAAGTTTCCTCCAATGGTTTTCCCATCAGTGCCCTTCCAAAAGGGTGGGCTTCTTTTCCTGGCAGTGTAGGTCAGACTGCTTTAAAGCTGTGTAATCTCCTTGTAAAGAAAAGGAGACAAATTTAGTGTAAGGTGCCATTTCAGTTGGTGATGACTTACTGTTTTCCCCGTGAACTTTTGCTGTAAGAAGGCAACATGTCTCCCCATAACATTTTTCTTGGTTGAGCACCACACATTTCCCCATAAGGGGAGAATGGCCAGACCTTGTTGGATCAGTGCAGAGGCTTACTTTGTAATTGTATCCAGACAAGACTTGAGATAAGACATAAATGAGAGCAACTGGTGAAGTGCTGTGAGGAACAATCAAGGCCTGAAACCCGCCCTCTTTTCCCACCCCCTTGAGCCACATATTGCGGTGGGGTGCAAGCTCTCCATCAGCTAGAGAGAGGCATGGGCTGTGCCAGACATTACGTAGAGTAGGATTCTGTCCAAAGCCAGGGTGAAATATGCTTTATGTATGCTTGGGGTACAGTCTTGGCCTCGCAGATGTTGATGGCAGTGTTCCCATTGACTTTATTGGGTCGGGAGGTTGCCCTTGGCTTCACTTTTTTAATCAATGTATGTGGGGAGAAGGGAGGAGTCCAGGGCATACTGTGGCCAGAGCAAATGCATGAAGCTTCTCTGGGGGTGGTCATGTGGAAAGAGAGAGAATTCGCTGCCCACCTGAGTAGTAACTTGGGTAAACAGAGTTAGATTTGGTCCAGAGCGCGGTAAAGCAGTTGGGAGACGAAGGGAGAGTGGCACTAAGTTTGTGTAGGTGAAATGCCTTTGTCAACAAAACCCTTCCCATCTGGTAGAAATTTCTGGAAGTGTGATCTAGGATCTAAGGGAGCTTTCTGAGTGTGCTAACTGTTACTGACATGGGTTCCAGTGGGACTGAATGGTGGGATCTGAGCTGTGATTGTTCCCCTGGATAAAACTGTGACCTCTCTCATGGGGGACTTTCCTTCCCACGCTTGTTCAGAGGGGAGGATGATTCATGCAGGCCAATGGCCTGTCACGCTTAGGGAAGCTGTAACGGGAACAGAATTGGGATCTTGTTTCTCCATCATCCCCCAGGATCACTTACATCCTGTATCAGCAGGAACATGATTCTGGATTATTGTATAAACAAACCAGTTGCATAAAATTACCCTCAAAAGACCCTATTGGTACTCTGACCCCAAGGTTGTTTATCAGCCCAGGCCAAACTCAAAACTTACTGCAGGCTTGGGTCCAAATCCAGGAGTAAAATGGAAGTGGTTTTGTTAGACAACTTGGTTTTAGGCACCACAGCATCATCTAGGAAGCAGCCTGATGGGGTTTCTGTGCCATTGTCCAACTCCTTCTTTGTAACCTAAGGTTTTCTTGTGTATGTGGCTGCTCTAGCCTGATGTGGATAATGCGGTGGAAGCAGCGAAGGCAGCATTCCAGAGGGGGGCTCCATGGAGACAGATGGATGCCCTAAGCAGAGGACGACTCCTGCACAAGCTGGCTGATCTTCTCGAGCGAGACAGAGTCATCCTGGCAGTAAGTACTGTGATTGGTGAGCAGTGATAAACCAACATCTGTTGGCTGATACTCAGCTCCATCCATCTGATTTTGCTGCATCCATATCTACCTAATGTTTTTTTTTCTCTCCCTTTATGAAGGGTAGAAGAGTCCATGCAGGAGTCATGTCTTATCTTCCTCTTTCTGCAGGATGGTTTTAGGGGTCTTAGAAGAAGGCTGTTAGTTCTCCTAGATAGTTGACTTCTTCTCCAAAACTTTAGCTAGTTATTGAAGTGATAATAGATATTAATACTTAAATTTTCAAAGCAATAAACATTCTTTCTTAGTTTAACAGTCATCAATGTTCACAGCTGTCTCCCAGCTCTTATCTTTAAAAAAGCAAACAAAAACTGCAAAACAACCAACAATCAAACCCAAAGCAAACAACAACAAAAACCAAACAAAAAAAAAAACAAACCCCAAACGACCACAACTGACTCGGTCCTTCTTTATTACAAAAATGCAAGGCCAGTTTGACTTCTATGCAAACTGCTTCCCGTAAAATGGGGGGCTGGAAACAGAATCTTTCTCTTGCTGGATGTCATCCAAAGCTTAAAATGTGTGTAAGTGGGAACTGTTTCTTTCCCTACTGAATGTACTGGCTCAGGAAAATCTCTTTATAGCCATGAAGCTGTGTTAACTTGGACTTCTGCACTGAAGAACTATTGCTAATGATTCCCCATCCCATCCTGAAGGAGCCCTTCTGGTGCAGAACAAGGGGAGTAGGACCCTAGCTAAAATGTGCTGCAGTTGGTAGAAGCCTTTAGACTCTATGGGCCTTGGACATCTTTACAAATTGTGCCCACAGATCCTAGCATCTCTTAGCTTAGAGCTGCTGTCAGTCCATACCTAAGATCTTGGACCTGAGCACTCACCAGCTGAATGCTGCACTTTGGCTCTGCTTATCTTCAGGGGAATGGTGTTTATGATGTTTAGTGCTGTTAGATGTGTAAGCTCCTGAGCTGATGTCCCACTGAGGTCAGTAGAACTTAACATACATGGGATGTGCTTAGGAGCCTGTACTTGTATGACTATTTTGAGCTGGGTCTCCTTCCCCAACACAGTGTCTCTTAACCGCATGACAGCTTCCAGTTTCAGCAGGACGAAACCAAAAAATACAGGTCTGAAGGCAGTTCTGGCCAGCAAATAAAAGGGAAACAAATGTGTGTATGCGTGTGTGTGTGAATACACCCTGTTCATTTTCTGCTCACTTTTTGATGTGACTTCAGAGGACCCTCCTTTTTCCATAACCAGGACACTCATTTCAAGCTTTCTGCTGCCCTTCTGATCTGGGAGGGCTTGTTTGGCATTGTTATTTTCACTGCAGAAAACCAGCCGTAGCTGCCTTGGCTGCATGCTAAGTAATGACTTATAAAAATCAGTTGTTTTAGCAGACATTCAGAGTGGATAACAATCCTAGACATTCCAAGGGGAATGTCTGTTTGAGTGCTGTTTGGACCCTAATGTCTGTGGAAGATGACAGGGTATGACTTCATGTGTAAACAAAGATGTTTCAATCTACCAAGGGATAGTACTTCCTTTATGGATGTGCTGGCCATTTGCACCAATATCCCATTTAACGACCTGAGTAGAGAACAAAGCATTCACTGAGCTAATGTCCAGAACAGTGAGGACAACACAGGCCGAGACTGGACTTCATTTAGAGCTGCTCAGCATCAGTGCAGCTTTAGTGAAGCAACTTCTCCTGTGTCTTAGTCTCAGCACAGCTCTGAGCCCAAAGGTTACTTTACCAGAACTCTGTAAAAAATGTGTTTTCTATCATCCTGTGGACAAAAGAGGCTTTTTAGAGGTTGGTTTTAGGGCTGTGAAGCAGAAAAAATAAATTTCCAAATAAAAGCAAAATGGGTCTGACTGATTTCAGTGACACCATCTGGAACCCAGAACATCTGCGTCGGAGGGTCAGTTACGGTGAAGTCATGACACTCACATCATTTCTGACCAGTGCCCCAGGCCACAGCCCTGCATCCCACGCACAGCCACCTTCTGGGGGCTTCTGGAAGATGCACTTTCATTGCAATCACTGAACAAAGCAACTTGTGTATGCATGAGGGTTATTGGGTCTAGTCTCCCTTCTGCCTTATCTGTATTAATGAGCTCATTCCTTAAATAGAAGATGAGGGAAGGAAACCCCATGTCTGCAGCAAAAGGCAAAAGAAAATTGAGAAGGAGTTTCTCTAAAAGCTTTTTTTAAGAACAAAACATTGACTTGTCTAACAGTGCATGCAATTTATTTTTTCAGACTCTGGAAACAATGGACACAGGAAAACCTTTTCTGCAGGCTTATTTCATTGACCTGGAAGGTTGTATAAAAACACTCCGATATTATGCTGGATGGGCTGATAAAATTCAGGGCAGAACTATCCCAGTGGGTAAGTTCCTTCAGACCCAGTTTCAGAGCTGGGATCGGATCAGGGAGGCAGGCCTGCTGGGAGGGAGATGCATGGAAAGGCTGGCTTCTGAAAACCTGCAAAAATAGCTTTGCATTTCCTTTCTGTCTCGGGATGCATTTTAAGTAGATGTGTTTCAAGATTTAAACTACTGGGACAACGATGTGAATGCCTGGATAGATCTCTGGAAAATAATGGATGGGCTCTTTTTTTGCTTTTTTGACAGAGAAACCTTTTTGGTTTTAAATTCAGACTAATTCTTAAAGAAAAAACCCCACACATTATAAGGGAGTTTATTCATTAGGTATCACTGAAATGAATTAAGATACTGGAGAGTGGAAGGACAGAGGTTTCTAGGAAGAATTGTGTGAAGGCAGCAGAGGTTGTGCTGTCCTAGATGCCACAGGGAAGTGGCAGAGGGTTGATGTGGAATCTGCCAGTGCCTCCCACCTCATTGACGTTCCTGCATCCCTGACAGCGCTGGCTCACAGCTGTTTAGAGAGATCATGTAGTGCTTTTTCTTGACTTTCATTAAAGAGAAGGTCTGAGATGTTGACTCCTCTCAGGAGCTATAGCACTGAGCTCTTGGAGGCACCCTGTCAAGTTTTCTGACACTTGAAAGATGTTTTTCAAAATGTTTCCTAGGCTGCAGGACCAGAGCAGTCACACTGCACTGTTGTGGCAGGGACAGAGAGAACACTTCGGTTCAGCTGTATAAATTCAAATATGGTTTTGGGAAGAACAAATTAAGACAATCGGTGTCCATGTGGCACCATGAGTAATATGGTGTATTTTCAAAATCAGCCTGTTTTGTCCCTGCATGTGGGTGATCACTGAGGCTGTATGAAGGACAGGCACTGCAGACAAAAATTAGTCACCAGAGGAAGGGCTCTGAAGGGCTGAACTAGTTCAGTCTGTGCAGGCAGCAAAGGGAGCGATGTCAGTCATATAAACTGAGATCTGTCACCCTCATTCAGAATAATGTGAAGCTTTTCTTGCCTGGACACTGCTCATTGGTCTTGATTTGAGATCACTTCTGAAAACTGTAATTAGAAATGTTCACGTTTTCTGTCAGATCTTCCCAATGAAACTAGATTTTTGGCAAGACTGAATTTGTAAGGAAAATGTCCTTCCTGCTTTCTCTTTGAAAGAGTAATAGCAGTATTTTAAGATGAATGGTATTACTTTACTCCCAGAGTTTCATCTTTTTGTGATTTCTTACCAGAAGTGAAATTCCTGCTACACTGAATATGATTCCTGCACAAAGTGAGTCTAAAAACTCTCCCCCTCAGGGAAACAAGTGCTTTGCCTCTTTCAGTGAGACACAATCTGAATGAAATTTGTGCTTGCTCTTCAGTGTGGTAGGGAGTTATCCTCCACCTTAGCCTCAACACAGGGAGATTGCAGAAGGAATTGAACCCCTGGTTTTAAAAGGCTCCACTGCAAACATGAGCAGTGTTTGGCTTTTGAGCTAATCAAGACCTGTTCTCAAACAGATCTTCATCTACCTGGGGTGTCCCAAAGGCATGAGTTAAGATGAACAGATACAGGGTTCTTTGTCTAATATGGTTTTAGTTCTGTCCCCAACCTGTTAGTCTGCAGTCGTCTTACACTCTTTCTGTAGAAGCAAGGATTTTGACTGTTTTGTCTTCCTTTATTCTTTTGTCTTGCAGATGAGAATTTTGTCTGTTTCACCAGACATGAACCGATGGGTGTCTGTGGAGCTATAACTCCAGTAAGTAGCAGTGATGGTGCCCTGCATCTCCCTTAGAACTGGAAGAAGTACATGTGCACTCCCCATCTTAAACTGCAGCCACTTGCTTCCTAGTTAAGTACAGCTGTTCTGTAGGGAACTCCCATCTCAGTTGCCTGATGTAGTTTCTTGTTTTACCCCCATGCCAATTGCTCTTGGCAACACAAAGTCCTCTGCAATGGAAGGGTGGGTCTCCTAATCAGATGCTCTGTTCCTCTCTAAGGCTGACACCAGTCACCAGAGACCAGTCAGAGCTCTCTGACTCTTGCACTGCTGGGACAACCTTCTTGTCATTACGTGTGCTAGCTTTTTGCTGCCTAGTGCTGATGTATAGTTTTGAGGTTTAAATCATATCCATTATTAATAATCCCCGGCTGTTCTTTCAGCTTTTTGTGATTAAATCTCGCTGGAACAGAGTTTTCTTTTCCTTGAGGTCTCATTCTCTGCTGAGGGGACAGTGTGGCTAGTTCTTGGAATACCTCCAGTTTTAGTGTGTGTTGCTTGCTCTGTTTAAACAGACAGCCAGGAAGACTTTACAGCTACATGGGAGACATAGTTTTTTCCTTTCTGGTTGTAAAATGCTTTGAATGTGGTATCCTACAGGCCATGAGCCAAATGGTGATGTGCCAAGGTTCTCTGTTTGGATACTTGGATCAATAAGAGTCCATGAAGGATTTTGATCTTTGGGATAAGGTTATAGGAGAGACTGAAAAAAATGCATATTGGGTATTGGATTTGCTGGATCCTGGGAATACCAGGTCTGGACGAGTGTCCCAAAGATATCTGGGGAAATTTTGCTTTTTCCTTCAGCAGGAGTGAGCTTATATCCCTGGTGATAAGATCGTATGGTCTATTTAGCAATGTCAGGATGAGGCAAAGTGGGAGATGCTTGGTACCAGTTATCAGACGTTTGGCTTGATGACTTCTGCACAGCTTTTCTGGCTGAACAACCAATATGACTGCTTGTGAGCAACTAGAATTTGTGACTTGAGATCAAAACATCAGGTTCCTCACATTGATCACCAATGAAAAGGTATCTCTTGGTCACACTTCAGCCACCTTTGACACTCAGCAATGCTTTTGGAAACCATCCCTTTAAAAGCCTACACGTAGGCTGCTTTGGAGGGCCACTGTAAGGGGACATAGTGGGACTTCTAATATTTCAGGTTAACCCTACATCAGCAGTAAATACAATAGAAAGTACAGAACCAAATTTGACTCAAGTTCAACACTGTGTTTGTGAAAAGGATGATTGGGGTCAACAAAACCACATCTGTCTTCAGTTTACTTAGAACAAATCCCCTACCATTTTTTTTCCCCAGTTTGATCTCTAACACCAACAGTCCGTGACTTTGTATATTCCTACTTGATTTAAAGAGATTCTGTCACTATTCTGCATATGTCTCCCTAGACCGATTAACAATCCTTCCTTTTTCCTGTTTGACTGGATGGCTTGACTATATTTAAAGCAACTTTCTTAGCAAGGGAAGTTCTCAAAGTGCAATGTATGACTGAGCTTTATCCCAAGGTGATGTCATGAGGCAGCCCTGGAGTCCTTTACTGTTGCTTTCACCAGCCATTCTGCAATGGAAATCTCCTAATGGACTTATGTCATGCTCTGAAAGTGTAGAAAAGTAGTGTAGGTGTGGATGGCTCAAGCTGCAAAGTCAGGCCTTTCAAGAAGGCTTAGGAGAAAAAGACAAATGGGCAAATCACAGGATGTGGCCATTGGAGAAGATCACAGAAATGAAACAGGTCTGGAAAAGAGGGAGAGGCAAGTTGAAGAATAGCACATTAGACTAAATTCTGCTTTGTCTCAGAGCTGCTGCGTTAGAACAGAACTCATCTCTTACAAATAAATTAGCAGTGTAGCTTTTAAGTGTGAATTTGTGGATTCCTAACATATTTGGCTGCTTTGTTGATAGCTGAAGGCCCTTGGCTTGAGCCTTGACAAGAAGTCCCCTTACTGTTGGCCTGCTTCCATCATTCCTAAAGCAGCATTAATTATTTTTAATGAAGAAATCCTTTCTGCTGCCAAATGACCTTTCCGAGATTCAGTGTGAGCTAGATTTTCCACTTCTTGCTTAGGTTCCAAGATCTACAAATACACATGACCATGAAAGAGATTAGCACAGAGGAAACTGATGTGGACTGCTTCCTAATTCCAAATAAGAAAACTAATTGGAAAGGAGCAATTTACAATTTGAAGGGAGTATAAGACTTCCCCTGGATTTCCATGACTGAACAACCCACTGCAGTTTCCTAGTTATAAACCTGGTATTGAGTTATATTGTATAACTCCTAACTATTCAGCCAATACCTAACACAGAAAAATGAGGGTTTTTTCAATGAGCAGTTGCACCCTGTAATTCCCCCACATAAGGATGCTGTACAAAAGTGATGCATCAGGACGCTGCCTCCAACACAATTTCTGTGAACAGCCAAAATCCTATCACAAAGTGTGATCAAACTCCTGTAAAGAACTAGGTCACATCATGCAGAGGTTTGTCCAACTTACAGGATTAGCTTGAGGACTGCCAGCAATATTTGGGCTCTCAGGAGGAAATCAAGGAAGTTATACCGCGTTCGCTTGGACTACGGAGTATCGTAAGCAGCTGCTTCTCTTTGTGGCTGTCCCAGTTGCTTCTTTCTCCCTGAGCTGTGTGAAGGTGGGGGAAATGCTGCGTGGAAGTGAGTAGGTGACTCTGCTGGGCTGATCTGACCAGCCTTGTGTTCTTGCAGTGGAACTTCCCATTGCTAATGCTCGTTTGGAAGATGGCACCAGCACTGTGCTGTGGAAACACTTTGGTTATTAAGCCAGCTGAACAAACTCCTCTCACGTCGCTGTACATTGGCTCGCTGATCAAGGAGGTAAGGAAATCTGAACATCCCGTCTAGGTACTGTTCTTTTAAGGTCATAAGCAAGACTGCATTTTGAATTGGCTGTGTGGGTTTTTGGTTTTAAAGATGCTAAAGCCTCACAGAGGAAAGTGAGAACAACCTCTGTCTTCAGTCTTTTCTTACAAAGGCCTTTGTGACTGGCAGTGGCTAGCTGGGAGGTAGCAAAGATCACAAAACCTGTAGGTTTTTCTTCTTTCTCAGGAAGCTGCAGAGAGAAAAAAGGGTGCTTTTATTTTTCTGCCTTGTCTTCCCCTCTCCCAAATGAGGGAAAGACTACAGCTCAGTTTTATTAGACAATGGGACAAAAAAGAGTGTGATTAGACAGCAGTGTTGAGTTTGTACCATTTTTAAGTGGGATAATTCAACCAAGACAGAGTGCCATGGGAAACAATTCTTCATAATTTCTGCGGTTCGTAGAACACTTTACTATGTACGGCCTTGAAAGCCAACTCAATACTGACATAAAGGGAAGATCATAGATTAGGATTTCAAAATGTTGGTTTAGGGCTTGTCAGGTAGGATCTCAGGTGTCCTGAGATTAATAATATGGAGGCGGTGGGAGGTGTACCTTCCAGGACTGGTCAGTACGTCAGCTTCCTATGTCTATGCATGTGACTAATTGTCAAGAAAACAGTTCTCTTGGCTTAGCCTGGGAGAAAATAGAAGGATACCTTGGTAACTGACACTTAGGGCTCCTCTGTCAGGAAAGGCAGTACAAAAATACTACCAGTTAAGTATGTCCTGCAGTTAATTGACGTAATAAGATTACACAAGACAAGTGAGGATAGGGTGCAGTTTTCATGACTTCTAGTTAGCCCTGCTGCACCACTGCTTTTTTCACTCTGACATACAGCTCCCCAAACACGGGTGTAGCATTCCCCGCAAAAAGCCATTCAATTCTGATTAAATCAATTTCTTTAGCTGAAATTCTAAGCTGCCTGTTTCTCACAGTTGCCCTTCAAGGCAGAAGTGTAATTAGAGCAGAATAATTTTATTTGAAGATGCTCCTTTCTCCACCCAAAATTAGCTAAATTCTTTGCAGTTTTTCATAAGAATAAGTTAATTTTTTTTTCATCTTTAAAAGGATGCAGAAGCTGTTAACACACAAGCAAAGCTATGTGTTAGGTTCAATGAAATAATTTTGGGCCAACCAAAATATTTTGGCTTTCATTTTTGCTGAAAAACAGAAAAAACATTTTGGCTCAGGGTGAACCAATTTTTTGCTTCCTTGTGGCTTTGCTGCTGACTCCAAACACCATTACTTGCACAGCTTGACATGCAGTATTTTTTTGAAAACTCATTAGCCAAGATGCAAACTCTATTAAACTTGCTTTTATCATTGTCACATCCATAGAAGAAATCAGGCTGCCCTTCCGATTTATGAGGGGAAAAAAAAAAAAAAAAGAAAAAAAACTTATGAAGATAATTTTTTGCAAGATAGTACATGAGCAATTACTTCCATTTTTTCTGTATTAGGAAGGAGCAACTGCATTTACTGAGATTTTATATTAAAAAGCCACAAGAAATTAAGTGAATGCTTAATATCCTGCAATTCCATTGTTACAAAATGCAGGGAAAACAACCTTGTGCAATCAGTAGTAGGGGAGGGCTAGCCTAGAAAAGCATAATCCTTGAAACTCTTGTTTCAGGAAGTAAAAACAGACCAGTAAGTCCTGCACTTCTCCTCGCACTAGAATTGCACCTAAAGTTTTGCCATTTGTCTCTTTTGGCAAAATTACTAGTTGGCTAAACTAGGTTGTAAATGTGGTGGAAACTGGCATAAGTCTGTTACCATCTGCTCTTGTATTTCTGTTTTATTAGCCCCATCATCTAGTGAGGTTTTACTGACTTCTTAATCCCTCTGGCCCCTGAAGAACCACAAATGTCAACCTTTGTTCAAAACAAACTTTCATTCAGTTACCCCTTGGCTCCAGCTGCACAGCAGTAGCTGGGGGCCAAGTTTGGCCAAAAGACTCTCTCTCTTTTGACTTGGAACTGGGACTCCTCCAAGAATTCTTACTGAAACTTGGCATTTCCTAAGTATGGCTGTTACTTTCACCCATGTTTACTCCAGCTGGTAGCACGCAGCCATGTTACTGGAAAGTCTGGAAAACAGTGATGTATCTGGTACGGGCTCCTTGTCTGCAACTTGCAATTTTTAATTGCAATGAATATACTGCAACTAATTCAAGATTCCTGAGAACTGAACTGCAGCTCTCAGGACTGCAGATCAGCTCCAAAGTGCTCAAAATCTCTCTTTACAGAGCTGTATTTAACCTCTGTTTTAGGTGGGTTTCCCTCCAGGTGTGGTGAATATTGTGCCAGGCTACGGCCCCACAGCTGGAGCTGCTATTTCTACACATCATAGCATTGATAAAATTGCTTTTACTGGATCAACAAAGGTTGGTGATGGATTTCTCATAACACCTGCTGTTCCTCTTTGCATTCTCTTCTAAAACTGCTGTCCATGTAAGACTGGACCAATGAAATATCGATGCTTTCTGTATTGTCAACACCATTTTCCATCACATTCCATGTGACAGGATTTCTCAGATGTGTTTGGGATTTGTCTAATTCAGGTCCTTGTGCTTGTGATAATCCCACATCTCTGTAAGCTGAGTTTTGCCAAACTGCCACATTTCTGTAAGAACTGTAAGTAATAGATGCTTTGACATAAGGTAAGAGTCTAGAGGAGAGACTGGCAGTGACTTAACATCATGTCATTGATCTGATGGAGCTTCTGGGCAAGTTTGCCTGCCAGTCCTGCCCTGCAAGCGTGTGCAACTGGAAAACATGTCAGTCAGAGCCCTGAACTATTCTTCCTTGGCTTTAGTTACCTCTGAGGAACTAGGACTTAAGTAAAAACATGGCCCTGTGCCCAAGGCTTCCTCTGCTGACATGGGTGGGATTAACATTTGAGCTTCTTTTGAGACCTGCACAGTAAAGCACCTTCTATTCAGTTTTATCCTGTAAATAGCTAAGGCTGCCTTGCTTAGGAGAGGGAGACCTCTGCACTATCGGACACCTACAGCCATCCTCTTCTGTACCTACATGGGGGAAAGGAGTGTGTGGCTCGGCCTAGTCCATGGAATTGAACACAGCTGTGGCATGCAAACAAATTTGTCTCTAGTAATCACTGCTGCAAATTCTCTAACAAAAGCTTGCTTAGAAATGTGAATGTTTTTCCACTCACTGATCTAGATTTTTTCTTGCAATATAAACGCACCCCCTGAAGAGGGGCTGTGTCCAAAGAATGGAAATGCTGACACCAATGGGTGCAGTTGAGGCAAATATAGTCTCTTCTCTCTTATCTCCTTGAGTAACATTATTCTTGCTGAGCATTTGCCGAATTCATCCATTCTTATGTCTGTCTTCACAATTGCAGAGTGTAATCTAATTGCATAATGATGACAAATTACCTTCAATGGTATTCTTGGTCGGTAAAGGTAACTCACTAAACACTCAAAAGCTGCTGCATTTAACAACAGTACCATCTAGTGGCTTTGGGTACATGCTAACTGCTTTGCTTATCCCATAAGAGAAGGTGTTTTAAGCCTCTGTTTCTGTATAGGGATCATGGGAACAAACATCAATGCAATAAAGTAAAAGTTCACAATGAGCTTTTGCTCTCTTGATAGTTCATCTGATCTAGGAGTTTACCCAGCTACGTACTTCCCTCCAAATCCTAGATCAGAAACTTTTAGCCCAGATTAGATGCTGGCTGTGAGAAAACAATAGAGCTTATAGACTCATCCAGCCCACATGGGTCTGTTTGGGTTTTTAATGAAAAAGGAGTATCCAGTGGATTAGGTGCAGAAGGAAAATCTCAGCTGCTGGAGCCTGTAGGCAAAAAAACTCCTATAGACGCTGTGCTTGTCTTCTTAATCCATGGGTGTGCAGGAAACAGAGGGAGTCAGATTCTTCGCTAATGCATGTGTAATTTAGAAGTGTTTTCTTCCCCCTCCACCCATCTGTGAGTTCAGCTGCATCTCTGTGGTATTTGCACCATAATGCTACTGTTTCTGAGCCAGGAAGTGAAGTTAATTCAAAATACATTTTGACTTAGTTTTTAAGCTCCAGCTTGGGCTCAGTGCCAGCCTGGAAATACTGATCTTAAACTCCACAAAAATTTTCCCATCTAGATTTCTTGCTTTCTCTTAGTTTATTAACTTATTCCTCTTTGGCCAGCTAGCTTGTAGTAATGCTTCTTGCGAAGCTATGTGTGTCTGCAGCACAATGCATTACTTATTTCTGCTGTCTCTAGGACTAGGCTGCTGAGTGACTAGAGGTGATCTGCACTGCTAGGTTCAGGAGTCTTCCTAAAGTTACAAAGGCAAAGCATAAGAAATGCAGACCTATAATGGCCAGCCAGCTGCCCCATGCTTTCCTTGCTCACAGCTCCACTCCAGGGCAACAGTGTTTTTAGGAAGAAATGAAGTTAAGATTGCCATATGCAAAGGTAAAATACAAGAAAACCAGTTACAAAATGAGGAAATTCAAATATAAGGTCACACTTAAAATCATAACCTGCCTTAATAATTGAAGCTCCCAAATAGTTTTAACTCATACTGTTTCTAACAAAATTAGATTACTAAATGATTCTTGATGCTTGATTTATGCTCTTCTTGTGAGGAATTCCATTTTTTAAAACAGAAAGAGAAATTGCTGTTTTGATGCTACCCGTATAAAAAAGAAATAGCATAGTCAGTCAGAATTTGGGGAAAACATTTGATATGAAACAATTTTTCTGTGGGGGGAAAAAAGCCTTAGTTTGACATTACTTAGAGTAAATTCTGGAAGCAGAGTAAATCCTTTCCTTCAGGATAGAGTGGCCAGATAAATTCCACCAGATGGTCAGAGCAGGTTCCTGGGCAGAAAGTGCCACAGCAGAGCTAGATGGAGTTTGTCTGTTGACATCCTCAAGTATTGCCTTGGAAGGAACATGATTCAGCTACTCTTGTGTGTGGAGCAGCTCAGCCTAAACTGTCAGAAAGGAGTAGTTTTCTCCTAAATGTCAAAATCTCTACATGGCTTTCTGGTATGGGAGTGGTAACAGATAGTAACAGTGAGTTTCTATCATTGCCTTGGCAAGATCTGCTCTAACAAGTTGAATTCCCCATTTTTAAAAGTAAAACTCGTAAACCTTGGAGCCCCATTGATTGCCAGTGTTGCTCACTAGCTTGCACTGGGTGGGAAATGCCTTGTTCTGCAACTCTGGGTAGCAGATAACTTCAGGATACAGTTCCTGTAGCTCTCTCACATAGCACACCCTTTCAGATCTGCCTAAACCAGACATTAATTCTGGGGCTGCTTTTGGCCCAACACATCACAGCAGTAGGAAACTCAAATCATTTAAGAATGTTATCCCTGACTTCTACCTGATTCAGCCACCCACCAGGCTCTTCTACCCGTGTTAGCATCACACTTGACATGCTGAGTTAAGATTTTCAGGGGAAACAGCTCATGTCCTCTTTGTGTCTCAATGCTACAGGTTGGAAAACTGATCAAGGAAGCTGCTTCTAAAAGCAACCTCAAAAGAGTGACATTAGAGCTTGGAGGGAAAAACCCCTGCATTGTGTGTGCAGATGCAGACTGTAAGTATTGGCTGCTGTGTTTATTTGCTGTAAGGCACTATGAGTCTGGTGCTTTTCTGTGCCTCTGCTGTCCTTCGGCAGCTAACAGGGCTCGTGTTTGCCACTGTATCCAGCCCAAAGGCTGCAGGAAACCCCTGTCAAAGAGCAGGATGCAGTTCTGCTTCGCTGGAGCTCTTGCCTAGCACAGGGACCATTCCCATGGCAAATGAGCAGACCATTATACTGTTGCCTTCCCTGGGGATGGCTGCAGTTGCAGATGAATCTTGCGTTTGTGCAATTCTGCTGTTGTGGTGCCTTCTTTCTGGTTGGCGGTACTGCAGAGCCTGAGCCAAGCAGTGGGGAATAAAATGCAGCCCCTCTGCAGGCATTCCTGTGACAAGAGAGTTTTGTAGGACCTGATCTAACCCAGCCTTCACCTCTGTCCTGGAGGTCTGCAGGACTCATTTTGCATGTTCTGTTGTGACTTTGTTGCATTAGCAAGTAGCGCTAGGAGATATGTGTAACCTGTGACCACCAAAGTGGTTGGAAAATCCAGTTTGGCTTGGGGAAAACACTCTCCTGCACAGCACAGAGGAGGTTGAAAGTCAGAGGTATTTGTACCATCTGCTAACAGTGAACATTGCAAGGACCTGGTCCGAGCTGGCTGTGCAGCAGAAGGGCACACTGCCTTCTAAACAGTCACTACTGAAACTAGTCTTCAGGAACCAATGCACAGTATCTAGGAATCCACATCTGAATTCCCACAGCAAGAAAAACTGGTTACTGCCCTCAGTGAGTCCTTGTGGAAGAAACTATCAGGAGCTATGGCAAACTAGACCTTGAGACAAAAGGCAGGAAGGGGGGTGGAAATAATAAGAGATCTGGTTTGGGGGCAGTATAAGGCCTTGTGAGTGCCTTCAATGGGTGTGGACCATTGTCAGCATTTTTTAAGGAGGCTTACAAAAGAGAAAGGGAAAAACAAGCCTGGAAACACTGGAAAGCTGAAACTGTGCATGCTTTTCCCTCCTGGGCCGTGTTGCAGTGGACTTGGCAGTGGAATGTGCCCATCAAGGCGTGTTCTTCAATCAAGGGCAGTGCTGCACGGCTGCCTCGCGAGTGTTCGTGGAGGAGCAGATATATCCAGAGTTTGTCAAGCGCAGCGTGGAGTATGCTAAGAAGCGACTCATCGGAGACCCTTTTGATGCCAGAACTGAACAAGGGCCCCAGGTAACTGTGTGCCTGAGAACAGTTGTTGTTTGGTTTTGGGTTGTGTTTTTGTTTAATTTGCCTTGTGTAAATATTATCCTTGCGAATATGGTCCCAGCAGAAGCGCCGAGGGGTGAGTAATGTATCATGGCTTTATTTTTCTCTCTATTTTAAATACCAATTAATCACAACTGTTGAAATGTTATGTTGTAATTTTTTTTAAACACAAATGTATTTAATTCACTTCATATCCAGCCTTATGGAAGAGCCTGTCTCCCTGGTACAGTAATACAAAGCATGTTGCAGTGAGCAATAGCAACGCACAGAAGAGTGCAGCTGCAGAAACGGCCATTCAGCTACTTGGCTGTGTTGGTGATGACAAGTAGTTAGAGCCCAGGGACTCCTGAGTCCCCACTTCCCTTCTCCTCCTCTGCCCCCTTTCTGATCCTTTGGAGAGGTTTCAGCTGAATTAGGAGGAAGAACCATGCCAAGCTGCTGTCACGACCAGCCTTCTCAATGCTTCCAGAGCCTTCTCTTATTTTTTTCCTTCCAAAGCAATCTACGCTGTGGTGGAGAGCTCTGGAGAAAGATGATTCTTGGGCCAGATCTTCTAACAGGGTCACTGTTTGCTACCAAAAATGAATGGGGAATCCCAGAAATCTATAGCCTAGGCCTCCTGTTCTCAGTACTGCACTGTGAGTTTTTCTCCCTTGATGCTATATAGGATCCCTCAGAGAAGAGATGACTGGGGGGGACATCTGCGTCCCCTTATCTGGATCTAGGCCCATTTACACATGATCTATGCATGGCAAAACCTCATTGTATGTCTGCATGCATGGGGAATAAGGTGATGTACATCCCCTGTTCATGCTGGGGCTGCATCTATCCCTGTAACTTGGCTAGAAAGAGATTTCAAACTGCTCAGCAGTCTTAGGAAAATAATCCCATGCTGGAACTTGCTTCAGCAGAGATGAGCTGACCCTCAAACTGTTTCAAGGTCTGCTCTTACCTTCTCTTAAGGGCTGTTAGCATTTCAGGTTTGGTTTTTGTTTGGTTTTTGCTGTGTTTTTATGTGTTGGTTTTTTTGTTTTGGTTTTTTTTTTTTTTTAACTATAACATTATCCTAAACCTTATCCAGCAGTAGCGGTAAGTGAGATGCATTTATAGTTAGTCCCGTGAGGACCGTGTTCACCTGGCTGCTCTGAGAGAGACCACTGATTTAATGAGAACAGTCCCTGAAATCATAGGGAGTAGTTGTGAGGTTTTAAAGGATGAAACACTCGGCAGTGAGCAGAACATGTAGAACTGGGCTGCTTATTTCAGTTCATCCGTGCTCCCAGCTCTTGCCAGGCTGTCAGAGCACTTCCCAGTGAGCACTATGGCAGAGCACCATGTTCTGGTATCACTGCTGTGGCTTAAGGGAGACTCTTTGCATACAGAGCTATAATTAAGGGTAACAGTAAGTCGGAATAGCAGTGTCTGGTCAGATTCTAAATATGACCCATCTGTCCTCTTTCCCTGTTCTGGCTTACCTGTTACACCTGTAGCTAGGAGAGATAGCACACCCACACACACACCTCAACTTCTCTGCATGCAACTGTCAAACCCAAGATGGGAAGGTGTTGAGAGAGTGGGAGGAAACTGTTAATCCCAAAGCTTTCATGTAGCTGCCAGTGCAAAGGAACAACCACTTCCTCTGCAGCTATGGTTGCTTGCTGTCTGGAAGATGCAACACACAGAAATTCAAGCAGAAGAGAGAAATGATGCAGTGTCACAATGGCTTAAAATGACTCCAAAAGTAGCAAAGATTCACACCTGCCCACAAGTTACTGTTCAAATGTGAAGCTTCCAGATCAAATTTTTCCTCTGTTCCTGAAGTAACCTGCTGCTGTAAGGGTTTTTTTATCTTGAACTGATGGGTAAGGGAAGAATCACCAGGAAAAATAATCTTTCTTCCTCTTGTTCTTCGTCTCTCCCTGTCAGGCCTCAGTTGCTTCAGATAGAGGTCATTGCTTTCATTCTCCTTCTGTGTGGGTCAGGGTGAACATACACAACAGCATTACAAAAATGACCACCTGCTGCTGTGTAGACCCCATTCTGGGATGATCACTGGCTTAGAAGCCAACAGTGGGAAGGAGCTGGAGCCAGCCTTTAGGCTGACAGTGGTTGTAGCCCATGATCTTTTTGGTCCTATGTCAGCTCCAAGTGCTTGTAGCCACACAACAGGACCTGCGACTTATAGAGAGTTCAGAAAGTCTAAAACAGGAGAGCCTCTGCGGTCCAGACTTTGAGCTAGTGCTCTGTGAAACCAAGCTGCACCATGGGTGAGCATAGTGCTCTAAGTAGCTGCTGAGACAACCTCGTGCAGGACAGCATGGGGTGACAGACAATACTGTTCCACAAGAACTTAAAGTTGATGTAAGCTAGTCCCGGAAAAGTGGTTCTGTCTGCAGCTGTTTGTTCCTATATTGCACTGCATTTATGAACTAGATTGGGGAACTGGCTGATTCAGGTCTAATCCAGCCTTCTTGGAAGTGAGGAAGAAAGCTTTTACTCAGGTCAGTCCCCTGATGTGGATTACTGTGCATTGGTGTGGGTGCTCATGGCATGGGTGTGGGGAAAAGACTGTGTCAGCTGCAGGATTGGGTTATGCTGATACAAACTGCACTGCTCTGATCAAAATTAGGTCAAATTTAAACAATATTAAATTTAAACAGAAATGAGGCATGCTTCTGATGAGACTTCTCCAAAACTCACATGTGTCTGACTGTGTTGGCTGGCTGGAATTCAAAGGACACCACAAGAAACCTGAGGGGTGATCAGGACTGTTTGAGTAGAGTGCCAACCTCAAATGCAGACGAAGGGCATTTTTTAACCTTGGATTCCTGTGAGCTGTATCATAGGAAGTAATAAAGCAAATCTGCACAGATGGCAAACTGGTTAACCAGTGCATTATACAATTGTGAACAGCAGACCGCATTAGATGAGACTAATGTCCTGGTGGACTAGAACAGGGATTAGATTAGAACAAGACTAGACTTGTTACTATAGAACTCCAAATACTGGGATTTGTGGACTATACAGTCTGGTCTACAGGAAGGAAATAAGTGGTAAGGCTGTCTTGTGGCACTTGCTAGCCAGAAGTTTTTCAGCCCAAAACGTATTGTTTGATTTTTAAGATGGTGAATATTTTCCTTAGACTGTAGACATTTGTGTACTTTAGGATTAAAGTGTGAAAATAAAACATGTGAGTAGAATGAGTATGTGTCCAACAGTCAGTTGGACACAGTTGTGGGGTTATTTGGTAGGATTACAAATGCTAGGTTTGGAAAAGGAAAAACTGCTCCTTGCAGTCTTGACTTAAATGAAGCAAGATACAAAGATTTGGGGGTTCTCAGCTTTCCAGCATTGCAGTGATCCTTAGAAGCGTTCCTCTTTTGAATTAGATGGACAAATAGTAGAATTTGCTCTAGCAGATCATGTGTTTTTAACAGAAGTCAATGCTTGAACCATAAATAATAGTGGAGTAGGGGACAATTTAAACAAGCCTTGCAAGCTCTAGTTACAATGACAAACAGTTCCACCCTTGCATGTCATTTTTACAAATGTTTTCTTTCCCCAGTGTCTTTTCATCTAACTATAGTTCGCCTTGCAACAAGTTACAGCTGTATAAATATCCTTGTTTTGTTTTCTGTGATGTGAAGTGGATGAACTGGATTGGTCTGGATCACAGACATGCCAGGATGGAAAGCACTTGCAGATATTTTCAAATTATTTACATTTGGCAACTAAGCAACCAGACAAATAGACAATATGTATGACACCTGCCAAACTTACTATGTGACACTCTGTATCCTACATGAGGGCACACATTTCCTTGTGCAGTAGCATGTATCAAGTGTTTTCTTGGGTAGCGTCTTAACACATGAGAGAACATGAGCACTTAGTACAAGCTGTCCACAGTGCATGTAATGATATACACATCTGCATGGCAGGGGATGTGCTGTTCTCTGTTTTCAGTGTGTACCAGAAGTACCCCAAGGACACACTCCTGAAGCTTTGATATTTGTCTAAAAGCATGAGATCTTGGATTGCATGTGGCCAGGATTAACTAGGGACAGGATATAGTCTGTAATCTGGAGAGGTCGGGTGTGGAACACTCCATGTAACAGTCCCAACTGGCAACTGGCCCTGCTGAAATAAAAGCAGATGCCTAGGGACCGGTATTGAACCAGTACAAGCATCTGGAGATATGTGGCATTCAGAATAACCTCCCAGGCTGCCAGGGCACCTTGAACCAGTGGGTGGAGCCTTTTATTTAATCATCTCAATGAATTTGTCAAGGTTTTTGTTAGTTTTGCTTTTTTTAAGTATCTCCATAAGTCTTTTACCATCTGCAGCACGCTGTGATGAGGTGTTTCATCGCTTAATTATGTATCAAGCGAATAGCCACATCTGGTTGTTTGAAATCTGACAATACCTGCAGTACACTGCTGCATGTGGAGCACAAAAGAAGGACCAGTACTGATCAGAAGTGCTGTGGGCTTCTGCATCTCTCCCCAGCACATGACCCACTGTGCTTGTAGAGTACGTGATGCTTCCTCCAAGTCTTGGTGCAGGGCTGCACAGCTGTGTGACTTCAGTGCCCTGTAACTGGACTGGCCTTTTCCTATCTCTACTGAAACCCCTAGTTTAAAGGCTAGTAACACAACAGTACTTGCTATTTGAGATTACTGCATATTTAGGTGTGGGTGGGGAGGAGTTAAACAAGGTTGGTAGTTAAAAGTGAGGATATGGCTCCCAGTCCACAGAACCAAAAAATGCTGGGCTGGTACTAGTCTCTAAGACCCATGAAAGGTGATTCTGATTTTAAAAGTATGGCTTCAGTGCAGTAGTTGTTCTGAAGTCACGCCACTAATAGGGCCTATCTTTGAGGCTGTTTGTATAGCCTGTGTGTGTGGAAAGAGATGGAGGCAGAGCTCGCTGGGTTCTTCCAGCTAGGGACGGATGGCTGCAGGTGAAGCTGCATGTTACAGCAAAGTCGACTTAATAGTTTGTATACCCTGATTCTCCTTCCCTTGCACTGATTCTGTTGCTGGTCAGATCCCTTGCTGAGCTGACTGAGGTTGCTCGTCCAGCAAAACCCATCTCAGGCTGTTCTCATGGTGCTCCTGAGCTAAATCAGTGCATGGAGAAGGTCAGTAAGTCCCAGAGCTGGAGTGACGTGAGCCGTGGGAGCGCATATCCAGGATGCGGAGGAAGGGAAAGTGGGGAGACCCCCTTCATGTGGCAGCAAACTATTAGATCAGATTAAACTATCACATGCAATTTTACCTTCTGTTTTCTGTGGCTCAGGGCTATGCCCACATCCTGTCTTTCAGCCTGCTTATTGCCTGTCTGCCATATCATAGAATGAGATGTAAACTTACCTGGTTTGACAGTGCCCTGCAAATGTGCCCCTGGGCCACATACCAAGACTGTGGTCTCTGGAACAGTGATAATAAGGGTGCTGCTGTCTGTTTCTTTTCCTTTTGTGTCTGACAGATTGACCAAAAACAGTTTGAAAAAATCCTGGAGCTGATAGAAAGTGGGAAGAAAGAAGGGGCTAAGCTGGAGTGTGGAGGTCTTGCCATTGAAGACAGAGGCCTGTTTATAAAACCCACTGTGTTTTCGGAGGTCACTGACAACATGCGTATCGCCAAAGAAGAGGTATGGTACAAGTCACCTGAACCTTTACATGCATTTACTACTGTAAATGGGAAAGAAAAGAGGTATGGTTGTGGTTTGAAGTGAAAACCTGAGAGGAGAATAGAAGTTTCACTTATTTCACTTATTTCAGTGTCCTAACAACTGCCTAATGCTGAAATCCATTCTACTAGTGAAGTATCTGTAAGGTGAGCTTCAATTTGGAGTGTATGTGCCTGTGGGGGAGAATTGTGAGAGGAGAAGGGGCAGAGCAGAACAGGTAAAAAAACTGTCAAAATGTTTTAGCAGCAATTTTCGTGCAATTAATAGGTGCCTGTTTGCCAGCCCTTTCTAACACCTTACTGCTTTCCCCCATTTTGTTTGATTTTCCAAAAGGGAAGTAGCCCTGTGAGTGTAGTCACGGGACAATAACAAACCCAGATAAAAACATAGTAGATAATACTACCCTAAACCTTTTGGGTATCATTTCAGGAGAACTTGATATAATGCAAAATACAAGCATGTGCCTTACCTAGATACAGCCGCTATAAATGCTGCTTCTGAGTAAGAAATAGTGGTGATGGAAGGGTTTCTGTCTGAATCCTTGATTTTAAATATAAATGACTGAATAAAAATAACTGAAACTGTGGCAGGCTGGAGCAATTCTATGTGTTCTTTGCACTGAAGTTTGAAGGTTTTCTGAAGACAGAGTTAAGCTCTCCCACTCTACGCAGGCGGATGGTTGCGCGTGCCATGTGCTGTGTTATGCACCTCCTACTGAGCGGACTTGAAATGGCTCAGCTGTTATACATGCTGATTCAAAGTGGCAGAGGACAGTATAATGTGTGTTCTTGCTTCATTACTTTGTAAAAAAGGAGTTGGTTTATTGCAGAAAGGTGGGACAAGAACTCTGGGACCTGAAGCTGGTGAGGAGGGAAGGAATGGGCCTGCTATACTGCCACTGAAGAACTTTTCTCAAGTAGCCTTAGCATCTGAAGTAATCCCAGATTCCATTCTCGTGGTGAAATCCCCTGAGGCTGACCACTTTTTTCCTATATGAAAACATGGTCGAAGCCAGCAAAGTGCAGATCTAATACTCTGGCTTTCATTATTCATATGCAGAAAAATTGAACAAGCTGCATGTGATTAGATCCTGTGATATTCCTTTTCGTCATGTTCCCCAATGGAAAATAAGTAGTTGCCAAAGTCTAACTGGCACTTGATTTTATAGCTTAGCCTAGTGCTTTTTATGGGGCTGCTTACCGTTCACTGCTGGCAAAATGTTTAGATGTCTCAGATCTGCCACAGAATCTCTAAGGAACCTGGGAAAGATATCAGTCAGTCTCGGCATGAGTTACGTTCTAAAAATAGAGGGAATAAGAGCTGAAAATCTCATGATAGGCCTTTTCTTAATGAACTGACTCCAAATCCCAAGTCATGATTCACGGAGCTTACCCAGTTTCATTCATTTGCAGTTTTGTTGCAAATGCACGTTCGTCCTTTGCCAAGGATCAAGGCTCCAGTTAAGTACCTGGATCTCCCAAAACAAAGAAATTTAGAAACACTTGTATGAGCCTAAAGGCCAGGCAAACTGCTTAGCCTGGCCCTCAAGGTGGCATAAGTGAGATTGTATCTCACCTTCGATGGGGGTTTATTGTACTGCAAGACTGCGCAGGCAAGAAATGGACCCCACCTTTGGTACTGTACTTGATGAGAGACTCCATCCCAGAAGTTGGGAAGTGTTGTGTATGTTGGCTGCCTTTATACTGGCAACCTGGGAAGCCAAGTGTGGTCAAACACATATGTAGTAAATGCACTGCATGCAAATAAACTGTGTACAATGACAAAATCAGAGTTAAAACCAAGGAAGAAAACTTGCAATCCTTGAGATATATTCATTACTTCTTGAGTACACTCAACTTCTGAGTTCAAAAGGAGACTCCTAAACAGAGTGAGGATGAATCATTTGAAACTTGTCCAGGTCTAACTCTGCTTATTTTGGTTGTTATAGATGATCTGCTAGTTGTTGGATCTTAGCATATATTATCTACTATAGCACATCACTGTACTTCCTTTGAAGGCAGTTTAATTAGTAGTTTTTAAGAGACTCTATCAGTGAATTCAAGAAGGCTAGGATATAACGTTTTAAATGTAGTATCCAAACAAAGCATCTGATTCTGATTACTTCAAAATTACCATGATGAGCAAGGCTTTCCTGTACTAATGTTTAATTGATATGTGCAGATTTTTGGGCCAGTTCAGCCAATTATGAAGTTCAAGAGTATAGAAGAGGTCATAAGAAGAGCCAACAGTACCGAGTATGGACTTACAGCTGCAGTATTCACAAAGAATCTGGACAGAGCATTAACGCTAGCTTCTGCATTGCAATCGGGAACTGTCTGGTAAGCAGTGTGGGACCTGAGTGTGGGCTGGGATTTTGTTTCCTGGGAGGGGAGAGGGATGTATGATTTGGAATCATGTGTAAGTGCTGGAGGTAAGAGGTATTAGTAGTCTATTTAATTCTAGATATTCTGCTCAGAAGCAACATCCATTCATCAAAATAAGGTGGTGAGGATCAGACAGTCTGGCAAGAAATGGACTGTTTGTTCATTCAATCGATGTAGTTCTTCATCTGGAAAACTCTGAAAATGTAGGGGTTGTAGTAAGTTCCACCAGACATGATGCCTTTCAAAATCTTGTATGTAGAAAAAAGCAATTCTTATGATCTTTAGATAGCATCAGATGGGGTCTTAGATGCACAAATCCATATGGACAGTAGATGGCATCACACCACTGTCAGAAAGATAAGTAGCTTTTTTTGCTTACAAAATTTCTTATTTTATATTGGAATCATTTTAAAGATGGAATCCTGATTTTTTTTTTCCACTAAAGATAGGAATTTGATCTGATGTCTGATTTTGATGCATACAGAAGATTGATTTCAAGAGTTGGTGCCAGAAGAATCTGCCTCTGAGTAATATTTACTTAAAAATGTGATGTTGGGCTTTGAAGGATACATGCGCTGTACATACGTGAAGGGGCAGTCCTTCAGCACCAAGCCATACCTGTCTCTCTTCAGTCATTTGATCTTACTGAGGTGCTGAGGAAGTATCTGCATTAGCTTTTTCTACTTAGTGTCTATAGAAATGGGGCTAGCGCTTTCATTTTATTGTGACACAATTGTCGAATGCAGTCCAACTTTCTTCTATACCTGGAAGTGGATGGTGGGGCCTGCTTGTGAGTGTTTAGACGGCTTTCTGAGTAAACACATTCATTTCAGAACGTGCTTCATTAAACTAGGGAATAGATTGTACTATTTATTTTAAGCACGACTCTGAACACAGCATAAATTCCAGCTCAAGCATTAGCCATTAGAGACTATGAAGTGAGATGTAGGTCAGACTGACTACCACTCAAATGTTTTCTGTTTCTGTAGCAAAATAAGATATTATTGCTAAAATCTGATTTCTCAAGTGAATGAACTGTATAAAGAGAAACCTGGCAGATTTCAGCCTTTTTTGTAGTGTCGTTGTCATCATCTTGCTTCTCCTTGGTATTGAATTGTCTTTTTACAATTGATGTTTTTATTGTAGGATCAACTGTTACAATGCATTCTATGCACAGGCTCCTTTTGGTGGCTTTAAAATGTCAGGCAATGGCAGAGAACTGTAAGTTTTGCTCAATATTTTGTTTATATGTGGATGGTGACTGCAATAACAATTGTGACTCTCTGAAAATCCCGTTGAATTTGCTTTTAAACTATCAGGCTTGCAGTACGCTACACGGGGAGGTGCTAAGCCAGTACGGTGTGGATGTATAGCACGGATGTGAGAGTGTGAGTGGTGCCTTCGGGAGTACCTTCATCTGCCTCATAAGTTCTTAATAACTCCAGTTCAGTCAATTCCACTTGCAAGCATTTTTCCTTACTAGTTAGGTTTTTAGATCAAGGGAGAAGTATGGCACCTTGGCTGGGGACACTGGTATCCACCTCAAACCTCCTCCATCTTTATATGGCAATATCTGGGCCTCCCTTGACTGCTGTGTCATTGCTCCTAGTTGGACCTCTTCCCACCTCTGACTTTCTAATGTTTGAGCTACAACAACAAGGAATGATGTCCAAGATCATTCTACCTCCCACCTTCCAAGGTTGCTACTAAATTACAGAAGGACCCTCTGTCCCTTTTCCCCAGCCTGACCTGTTGCAGCATGGCTACCAGACATTCCACCTCTACTAACACAGCAATTTTTAAACCAAGGTCACCCTATCAGTTGGAGGTGGAGCTGAGAAATTGACTTAAATCTTAATTTTCTTCTTGTATAGGAGAGAGGCAGGTTTTATTGCACCCTTCAGAAGACTCTTCAGAGGAATCTAATATACCTTTTCTTTTATAAGCCAGATTTATTTCCAGGAACCATTTCCAGTAGCTGTTCTGGTGCATCTGCTGCTCTGAGACATTCAGATGCTAAGGACAGCAAATGAATGAATCCTCAAATGGGACATATATATTGAGACCTTATGGTTTACTTTGCCTGACTAGCCTGGCTAATTAAACAATGTCAGGGGTTTATCCCTTGGGCAAGGCATGGGAATACAGCCAGTTTCCACCAACTAAGACATAATGCAGTGGTGGGGTCCGTCATTAGTATGTGTTTCTGGAGCAGCTGTGCCCTCTTGATTATATGGTATCTTGTAGATAGAAGCCTACTTTCAGTGAAAAAGTAACCTTAATTACTGTCTAGGCACTGATAACTATGTTGACGTGGATGTTTCTTCTAGGGCTTCTCACAATAGTACTCAGTTTTCACTAGGCAGAGAGTCACAAGGTGTCATCTTGTGGGCTACTGTAACCAGAAGCATTCCATGTTTCTTTTACAACAGGATGTAGTTGTGTGTACTTACGCGCATGTACTTAGCGATTATTAGAAGTGGTGGGCCAAATTGATAGCTGGTTTAAGTTAGTTCAGATCTGGTTTTAATGGCCTGATGTCATCTACAGCAGCTGCCGATCAGTGGCTAAAATGCACTTGCGCAGAAATCTCTTATCTTAGGGAAGTACACATTAACATGCTACAACTGTTTGTGCCCTTTCCTCCTCTCTCTTCCAGCGGTGAATATGCTTTGGCAGAATATACTGAAGTGAAAACAGTCACCATTAAACTCTCCCAGAAGAGCCCATGAAAACAGAAGGCCTAAAATGCTGACACTCTGAATGTGACACATGGGGGACATGTTCAGAGCAAGGGGGAGGGGAGGGGTAGGAAGGAAAATGGAAACACCTAACTTTATTCCTCTAGGAACACTGAATCTACTGGACTCCATTTTGTCAACTGGCTCTCCGAAAACTGATTTAACTGACCCTACTGGCAGCACAGCACACACTTGTACTGTACAAGTCCCTGGCTGTACATCTCTCTGCTACCTGTGACTAAAATGCTGGTCAGTCACCATGTTTGCAGGACACCTGCTTTCAAACTGTACCCCTGAAGGACGTGGACATCAATGGCATGTTAGAAAGACTTCTGGTACCATTAGCATGGACTGTTAAACACCATCAGAGGCATATGGGTTTCACTTGGCATAAATGGACTTGAGGGGTAGGGCTAATACAACTTGACTGAAGTTGGTGGAGTTTGTGCGAAGACTGCAGCTGGAGGTTGGGATGGGAGCGCAAGCTTTCATAGAAGGATCTGTGAAGAAATTCTCTTTGAAAGAGCTATCTTGGTCTCTCTAAAGATACAGGCATTCTCCATATTGGTGATATTCTAGCCCTGAATGAGATTTATGGGAGTTTCCTGGAGGACTCCTTTGGGGCCAGTATTTCACCCAACAGAGCTAGACTTTAAAGTGTCCTTTGAACCTGATGTTTTGGTGTGCACACATTACACATGCTGCAAATGCAAGTTACTGACTTGCTAACCCTTCTGGCTCCAAATGAGTCACAATTGTATCTCAAACCTTCACTATAGCACTTTTCGCAAGAGGATTTTGCACTGTACTTACCGTGATGACACAGAGTTGAATGCTAAGCACGAAGCATGGTAGATAACCCACAGAAAACATCCCACGCCAGTCCTTCTGTTCTGGGGGAGGGAGCAGAAGAGCTGCAAGAAGCTGTCCTGCTCTCTCTTTTCTGTAACTTTCAGGCTGTATGAACATCCCTTCACTTTTTGAGCCAGAGCTATTATTATGAGAGTAAAAGTTATAAGCTCTTCTCACTGCTTCTTTATCCCGTATGAATGTAGCTTAAAATAAATTTCTGGAAGTACAGTATGAAAAGGCAGGTGCTCCCAAGCACACACTGAGTGTTAAAGAAGCGGGTGTACAAACCAGTTACCATGGAATAAGCTATGGCTGGACTTAAATGTGTCAGCAGCTTTGCAGTAATTGTCCTCGTGAGTGCTGTCATCTTGTGGCAAGCACAGAGTAGCTGATCCTTCACTGAGGAACAAACTGCCTTGAATTGTCTCTTGCTTACAGTTGTATGAGCATGCACATACATGAATAGCATCCATGGGAGTGGCTGTCACACCAAGTTCATGCTTTAGTATCTCCTGCAGTAACTTCTTTGCATGCCCAGATATTACTATGAGATTAATGACAAGCCACGTGCTGTCTTCAGTTCCTGGGTTCACTACTTTCCCTCCTCCTCCCGATTCTGTGCTGGAGAACCACTGGCAAATGTACGGGAAGTTCCATGTCTGCAGGAGCTGTAAGTATGCAGGAGTCAGTGGTGTCAGCTTGTTAGGAAGTTTAGCTGGTGTCGCTGGGATTGCCCTCTGAGAGCAAACCAATAGTGGCTCCTTATGGCATATCAACAGATCTCTGTGGAGCATTGGTAAAGATTGCTGCCTGGAGTTTTCCAGGTGTCAGGGCTTGAAGCAGAAATGCAGGTCTGACTTCTATTCTCTGATGCAAGCAAAGATTTAACCAGTACCTTCCTTTGCTCAAAGACGTGCCCAGTCAGTAAGAAGTTCTGTTGCATGAGTGGACCTTTTTTTGGAGGGGGAAGGAAGGTGGGTGGTGATAAGTAAGGAAAAAGTTTGCATGAGCCTAAACTTCCTTATTAGTTAGTGAACGTTGAAATTGCACTTCAACACTGCTTAACTTCTTAAATGACATACCTCCAACAGTTGTGTATAACTAGGTGCCTGTCCTCCTCTGGATATGTGAGACAGGTAAATCTCCCCATCCAGTGAAGAAAATGTCCTCCCTTCCCCATGAAAGGCCAAATGGGAACATTGTAAATAAGTTTATATTTTTGTAAAACACTTAGAGCGCAAACATCTTCTCAGACAAACATTTTACTTTTGCCTACTTGATGGTTTTCTAGGGCTGCAGTGAGACAGTAGGGAAGTAAGGCAAACAGTAAAAGGCTGGTTATCTTGATGTATCTCTGTATTAATTTTTGATAAACAGTGGTTGAAACTGAAATCATCTGAAATTCTTAAAATTCTAGTATCCTGGCTTTATATGTATGATACATATTTCACCTCTTTTTTTTTCCCCTTATCAAGTTTTTAAAAAGTCAATGTATCTCTTATTGTATAAATCAGGGTTTGACTCTACACACTGAATTTTCTAAGTTATATAACACTAGACACTAACTTTAAAATAACCCCTTAGAGGGTATATATTCTTTCATTGCACAGTAAGGCTTTCATATGAAATACTACTTTTTTTAAAAAAAAAAAAAAAGAACTATATTTATAAATTAGGATACAGTTAATCTAATGTATTTTTATAGCTAAAGGTACATGAAAATGCTATGTTTAAACCTCATGTATATATTTAGACTATGGGTATCTTTTTGTAATAGTTCTTGTTCCTAATAAATGTTTAACTTTGTGAAATGGTTTCTAAATGCTGCATATTGATATTGCTCAGAAAGGAAGGTGGGGGAAGCAGGAAACTTCTATTGCCTTTACTCATTTTAACGGAGGAGTAACTTGAATGCTTTCTTACTTACACTGATTAGTGCTTTAAGATAATTCCAGCTCCTCTAATGCACATGTTAAGACCCCTTCCATCAGCAAGCAACTTCCACTCAACTCAGTCTTCCTGTCACTGTTTTTTATTGCACTCTGAATTTGGCCCATTGTGTCAATAAAAGTAAACATTGGAAAGGGTTACTGTTTCATGCTTCTAAAACAAAATGGCCCTGTGTTGCTGTAGTTACAGGGGGCTCTTCCTCAAACAGCGTTGTGTCTGTTCCCCTTGATTCAGTGACCCAGCGGTAGTCCCCAAGCAGAAACATGCACTAGGCTCACGTAAGACAACCTAATTTCAAGGTACCTTTTCCACGTGGCAGAACTGAACGCAGAGTGCATGTGTGTATCTGGGGATTCAGTATCTCACTGGGGGACTGTGAAGGAATCTGAACTTGGATTCATTTCTGCAATTTGTGAAGAATTAGCCTATTTTAAAAAAGTGAAGTGCCAAAGTGTGGTCAGTGCTCTACACGTAAAAGCTGGAGCGTGTGTCTGATTGATAGCTTACCCAAAGGCAGTCACTTTTGTAAGTTGTGCCATTTACAGTAAGCGGAGGGAGGAGGAGAGCAGAGCTGCAGCTGGCAGGGGCAAGCACAGCTTCTTCCAGTTCAAAGTCGGATGGATCCTTTTTGCCTTCTGAGGTGAGCCTCAAAATGGAGAACGTGAAGGGACTGTGGACCACACCACCAGATGGGGCTTCCTGCCTTGGTCTGGCTGCTTCCTAAACCCCTTTGGGACACATCCATCACTAGTATGACTCTGCTAAATGTGTTTCCATTCCTGTCTTATTTGCCTTGTCTGCAATGTAGATAGAGAGCAAGAACATACCGAAACCATTGTCTTTTAACTCTCTTCCCATGTATGAGATATACATGTGTGAGAAATGCCTGTCATCTCCCTACACATGCCAAGCCAAACTCCTTGAATTCTCCAGCATCACTCAGAAGCTTTGAGACTTTAGAAGGGGGGAGGCTGGACATACAAAGGAATTACTGTGAGTGACATAATCAATGGAGACATAAGCCAGGAAGAGTGGGATGGGATTTTTGGGGGGAAAAAAGAAGAAAAAAAAAAAATAGCTTGAATGCATGAAGTCTTGCTACAGGAAGTCTCTATCAAAGTAAAGGAAAAAAGATATTTTAGTAGGTTTTCAAACAATGGTACTAAAAAAGCTGTAAGAAAGGTTTGGGTAAGAGCCAGATTGTGAGGCATAAAAGACAGCAGGCTGGGTAGGAGGTGGAAAGGGTGCTAAAGGTAACATTACTATGGCTGCAGCTAAAAGCAGATTAATGGGGACCTGACAGTAAAAGCACCAGTGAAGACCCATCCTCCCTCTGTCTCCATAATCACATCAAAGAAACACCCTAGGCAAATCTCAGACTGCAGCAGCCATTCAGTGAGTGGATATGGCTTTTTCAACCCTCAAGCGATCTTCAGAGATCCATTTCTTGGTACCGACCAGGGAAGAAAAAACCCTCTGTATGTAATTTACAGAACCATTATGAATAACAAAGCAAAAGGCATGGAGAAACGGTCTTTTCTTAGTAGGTTCAATGGGTGGGGAACATAAAGCAGTACCAGGCTTGTTAGAGGTTCCTGGGGACGAACGGGTTTGTGATAGGGAAAAGACGCGCGCAACACCAGCTAGAGCGCAGCACGTCCAACGCCTTCGGAAGAAAGGGGGCAATCGCGCTTTGCTTTTCCAAAGAGGAGCAAACTCACGCCGCGATCTGGGGAAGGAGCAATTTTCAAAGCAAGAAATCCCGGATCAACTCTGTTATCGGTAAGGCCAGGCCTCTGTCGAGAAGCGATGCTGAGAGGAGATGGGTAGCGGTGCTACGTACGCCAGTGCCAGCCTGGTGCCAGTGCCAGCCTGGTGCCCGTGCCTGGGGAGCTACATGGCAGCTGGTTGTGAGGGTGAGGCCATCCGGACACTGCTGTAGCTGAGGGATGGGGTCCTGCTTCAGCCCCCGCAACTCCCACAGCCTGGTTTTTCCTAAAACAAAACCAAAGCCAAAGAGGTAAAGCCGGGGGAGAGGGTGCCTGGCGGATGAGTGCGTCCCGGCTGGGGAAGGAGCCCAGGAGAGGGGCCGCCCTGTGCCCATCCTCACGCCCTCCCTCCGCGTCCCCCTCAGCAGGATGGGCTCCGCGCCCAGGGCACGACGGCGGGCAGCGGGAGAGCTCTGCCCTCAGGAGGAAGGCGAGGGGCCGTGCGAGGCCTGCGGCCCGCGGCCTGTTCCCCTCAGCCGCCCCCCGGCAAGACGCAGC
>WAAD01009591.1:131452-165299 GCA_013389945.1 Fregata magnificens
GAAACACTCGAGACTCGCCCTAAGGAAAAACTCGGTTTTATGTAAGCGGGGCCGCGGGCTGGGCTGGGAGCGGTTCCCCCCGGGCTCCCCCGCCCCGGCCCTGCGGGGGGCCTAGCGCTGCCCTCAGCCCCTCGGCTGAGCTGACAGAGGGGCGGCAACCGAAAAGTGACTAGAAAGGCTTGTGAGACACCCCGAGTCGGGGTGTAACGCCTCATTTCTCCTCAGCTGGCGGTTGTGGTGTGGGGAGAAGAGGGCTGGTTTGCCGCTCTCTGGGCAGAGCTCACCGAAGGACGAAGGATGCGCGTCCCGCCGAGCCGGGGTGTCCCCAGGCGGGCATCAGGCGGGCCGTTTCTGTTCCAGGTCTGGCTTCACCCCGCCTTGTGCGACAGCAGGCAGAAGAGCCCGCGGTGCATTTCCATCCGGCTGGTGTCGTGGGCCTTTCTAGATCCGTGGTGATACCCATCGCAGCACTCAGCCCCAGATGGGCTTCTCCAGAAACAGCAGGTGGTTTGAGCGAAGAACTGAAGTTTTGGCAGGTTTCTTGTGAACTGTGAAGCCATCTTGGGCGAAGCGTGGTGTTTCTGGGTGCCTCGCTGCATTTAGGCACGATGCGCGGGGTGATAGCGGACGAGCTGGCAAAGTGGAGAGGAGGTGCTCGGGATGGTACAGGCGCGGTTGGATGTGCTGGGACCTGACAGCTGGCAGTAGCAGGTCTCAGGAGAGGAACTGGGAATGTGTGAAATGGGACGTAAATCAGCATTCAGGTGTATTCTGCATGGTCCTCCTCCTTCTGAATGAGATTCTGCAGAGCCCATAGGATCCCTCTCCCTAAATCAAATTAAGACATGGCGTTTGCACGTGTTGCAGTTGCGTGTATCTTGCTTAAGGTAAAAGCACTGTAGCATTTTCTTTAATTATATACACAAAGGTCCTGAAATATGGAAATACTGTTTACATGGGTGCTGTGTGGCAGTAATACACATGGCTACAGCATTTAGTGTCCTACTTGCAGTTAAAGGGAACTGATTATCAAAACCACACTATTATTTTTCCTGGAAGTTTTTTCCTTTCACTATATATGAGGAAAGTTTCAGCAGAGTAGAAAGCTAAAAATCAGGAGTGGGATGGTTTTCAAGCCTCTGTGGTCCACACTGACCCCCATTCAGTGTTTCTTGTACTGTTGCTATGAGTGCACATGGTGTGCCCCCATCATACAGCAAGGAAATGCCTCAGAAGCCAGCATGTGCTAAAAAGAGCTAGTCTGTTGGTCTTTGCATGGGGAAGTATTTATTCTTACTGTAGCTGCTCAGTGCATTTATAGCAAGGATGCAGGGGAGGCAGCTGCTGGAAGCATCACATCCCCTCCATTTTCACATTTAACAACCCAGACAGCTTTTGGGAGGCTTGAGAGCCTCCCCGACACCTCTGCCTGTGGTATTGCACCCATGACATGGCAGAGATGTGGGGTCCCAGGGCAGCAGCCATGCCTGCCAGCATGGCCGAGGGAAGCTCGGCCCAGGAGCCGAGCTGACTCCAGTGGGAACTCGGCACATTCCAGGGCAGAATCCTGTCCTCCACCATGGCCCAGTTCACCAGTTCGTGGGCTGGATCTGGGCTTAGGGACCACCTCCATCTCAGCCTCCTGCAGCAGCCCACAGCCTCCCTTCCTTGCGTGGGTGAAAGCTGCCAAATTCAGCCTCTTACATGTGCCCAACCGTTGCTGCATTGGGGTGCGAGAGCTGCCAGGGCCTGGCCTGGGAGACAAGCTGCCGCTGCAGCCTGTGATGTGAAGGGAGGGATGGATGCTCGGCAGCTCAGGCATCTGCAACCGTCTGGAGCTGTAGCCATCCTGCTGCAAAGGAAGTGTTTAGCTGTGCGGTGTGTGTGAAAGTGCTAGCGTGTAGCCTGGCCCGGGTCTCTCAGTCCGTATCATTGTTTGCCATATGGCACTCAAATTATTTTTCCCACCCCTGAAAAACACCAAAGAACCAAACCCGCAGTCTGTGGCAGCACCCAACGCCCAGATTGCAGGGCACAGGGGCGTGTGCAGCGCTTGGGGTGTGAGTTTTGGTTCCTGCTGCCAGGTACCGCAAAGTAGGGGTCATCAGAAGCTGAGTTTTGCTGTAAGTGCACCTAAAATTCAAGTATTTGCCTAGAAACAACTGATGTAGCATGCAGTGATTTTTAACATTGTTTGCTGGTGGTTAAAACCCTATGTAACGAGGGAGGAGCAGAAAGCTTCCTGGAGAGTGGTGATGGATCAGTGTATTTTTATATTGTCCTTGGCCTTTGATCCCAACTCAGGAAGTCATCTCTGCTCAGGGAGAGTTAGGGATACTCTTGGGTCTTGCTGGCAGAAGTGGGAGGTAGGTTACCTGCTTTGTAGAGCCTGCAATCAAAACTTCAGCATCACACACCAGACATAAGAAAAACTAGTGAGATTCAAAGGTGAGGGGCATCATGTTACATCTGAGCAGCGTTTACTGACTGAAACTGAAACCAGAAAATGAAGGAGCGTTGGTGCTGCTTGGGCACACACTGCAAATTCACCCGTAGTTTTAACCTCTGTGGAAGATGCATCAAAAGAGAGAAAATTACGGGTGTGCAGCTTTGAAGAGGTAAGGAGTTGGAAATGCCCTGGGAGACTGAGCTGTGCAGTTTTCTGCTGGCTGTTATGCAAGACAGTTCAAAAGAAGCCAACCTTTAAGAGCTACTAAGGGCCTGATTTGCCTCCCTGAACATGTTTGAAGAAGCCTGACGCTTCTAGGGTAGTAGAGTTCTCTAACAGGACTGGGCAAAGGGGAAAGAAGCTGGTGTGTTGCTCTTAGCCCCCTTTTCTTTTCTACAGAGGATCGTCTCAGTAACCACATCAGTATTTTTCAGTGTCTCGCAGTGGAGTCTTACAAGAGCCACAGTCGTCTTTGTGGATGGGAAAGGTTTTGAGGTTGCATTTAGGATTTTTCCAGCTGCACTGCATGGTTTCAATGCTCTGCCTTTACAGTAGCTTGTGGAGAATCTGAAACTGCAGCTGTGACCCCTGCCCACCCCCCACCCCCTCTGCCCAAAGACTGAGTGGCTCTGGTGGAGAAAAATTGGGAACATTATCTTTTCTATAGTGGAGACATTGTTAGTCTCCTCTGTTAATTCATGTTATGCTCTTAACAAAGCTATTATGAAAATAATTGTATTTATATTTGCATGGGATGGTGTGTGCCTTTCTGCAAAGTAATATTTAGACAGCTGTGTTAGAGTGCAGAGGAATAAGCATCTTGCAATTTCTGTACTAGAACGATTAATTTGGTTTACTATTTATTTTTAAACAGGATAAATGATGTTCCTTCAGGATGGGGCTTACTAGCAGTCACTCTGCTCCTGCGTTTACTTGACGGAGATCATTCAGCTTTGACAACACTATTCAATTTTAAGTGCTGCAGAAAGTTTGTCTGTTGGATCTTCACAACTGCGGCCCAGAATGTACTGGTGTGTGGGAACTGAGGAATCCGCTATTTGCAGAGAGAGCAACATGGATTCACAAAATGGTAAATAGGACTATTTCTTTTCTTTCCTGTTCAGATTGGGAGCGAAAGGTTTTAAGAGAACTCAGTAGCCAGCTGCCACGGACTTTCAATGAAATTTAAATATGTGAAAGATCTCTCAGTGATTTGAGCCCTAATCTTTGAAAATCTACAGTATATAACAACGAATTTTACTTGCAGGGAGAATGATGTTGAACTGCTCAGGTGGTAAGAATAGCATTCCTCTGAAGACCGATTTTCTCCAAAGGCCTACGGAATTAGTCAATATATGTATCACATCTCACCAGTTCCTAAATATGTTTTACAAGATCTGTGCTTTTTCAGCATGTGAATGCAAATATGTTCCCAGCCACTGATGCAGCGTGTATTCAGGCTATGAAAGCTGCTAAAATCAGAGCATCATTTCTCAGGCTGAACAGATATTAACCTGCTCCAGTTTTACTGTCAGCTTTGATTCAGCGGCTTGCAGTGATTTATGGTTGGGCTAGATTAGAAGGTCTGCATTTCTGTAATGTAACAAATACACAGGTGGAGTTTTCTCTTTCAGAAGGGATATATGCTTCAGGTTGCTTCCTGTTAAATTTTTTTCTGAACAGCCAAATTATTTTTGGATGATTTTTATCGCTGAAACCCTCAGCTCCTAGGCACTGCTGCGTTTCTCTGAGTCAAAACCCAGTTATGTTTCTGCATCAAGAAATAGCCTTCTGGTTATTGTATAATGGTATTCCCCTCTTGGAACAAGCAGTCCATTAGGAAGCAGCATCTGCGTTTTAAGTGTGGGATGAAGGTGTGTTTGACGCTTTGTAGTGAGTAAGCAGGCTTCAGTAGAAGCTAATGTTTTTGCAGCCTTATTTTGGATTTTATCAGCAACTATGAAGCAAAACCTGATACTTTATTCAGAGGCCGCCTTATCTTGTTTGAAGACGTTTCTCACCAGCGTCACAGGGAGCTCTGGGAACTCTTTCCTTTCTCCGTATGTATTCTGCTCATTCTGTGCTACTGATTTTTTTTGTTGGTTTTTGTTAATTAGCATTGTATCTTTCTATAATAATCAGGGACATTTCTTTATTGAATATTCTTAAAATTCTTAAATTCTATCTTCTGAATTTCTCTCTGGAAGAAATTATCTCCACTTGAATACTAAGCTATAAACCATGAGAAGAATTTTAATCTGCGCTAATGATTCGCAAGTGTTAAGAATTGCTAAATTTTTATTCTGCAATAGTAATTTGACAAGTTTTTCTCACTGTTTAAAGATACAGTAAATAAACATATTAGTTTGTGAGTGAATAATGAAGTGAAAAGTGAAAAAGGTGTATTTTCTACATTGTGAGTTCAGTTTTTCTTCTGAGAACTTTATTGCATGTTTCTGTTATGTAAATATATTCACTTAAACTGGTTAACTGAAGGCATACAAATCTTACTGGTATAACTCTTCTATACATACATGTCTGGGTTATTTTATTTGATAAACAGTTTTGGAAGACTGGCAAAGGAATCCTAGGGAAGCTTAAGATCCAGGACTGCCCTGGTGGATTTGCTCCTTATAAGCATACTGTACATGTTTAAACTCATTTTTATTTCGGGATTGTTTGAGTTCTGCCAAGAATAATTGTCATTAGCTAGCTGGTCCACTCCCTAAGTTAGCTGGTCCTTGTTCTGCATTTGGATCCTATTACACAGCTTGACCGCAGGAACGCAGTGACTCATTCAGCCTCCACATTTGAACCTATTGTCTACGCGCATTTATTAACAATCTAGATGCAGCCTCCTGCTTCCATTCAGTGGGAACCACTGGGAAGTAGAGTGAGATCACAGATAATTTCTTTAACGCTAATGACCTCATTAGTGCTCGCAAAGCTTGGCATCTTTTTTTTTGGGCAGGAAGGACTGGCATGTGGATGTGAGTGGTTTAACAAACAGCACGGTGGTGCTTGTGGCTCTGTGACAGGTCAGTTGGATCAGTGTTACGTTACGGCCAGCACAGTGCTGGAAGCACCTTCCAGCAAGTACCATGTGCACCTGGTGCCTTGATCATTTGAAAGCCTTTAAGATTTTTAGCGCTTTTTTTTTTTTTCTCCTGACAGCTGTACATTTGGCCGGGTCTTCATGTGGAGAATAGGTTCACAGCATCATTGACTGTAGTTAGCAAACGTAATATATGATGCAAGGGCTCACCTTACTGCTCGTGCCTCCTCTGCTATTCCTCTTGGCTGAGGCAGTGATCTTCCCTGTATCCCAGCAGGACGCCCACTTACCTTGAGAGCAGGCGAACTGTGTTTCAGAACTGGACCCTGTCTACCCTCCAAGGATGGTGCTGGGCTTGACTCGATGATGCTGGTGAGCACCTGCTGGTCCACAGAGAGGATTTGTCACTGGAGTGCAGAATAATGCCCCATTTTAGGTGCAGTCAGCATCACCCTTGCCTCCTCAAACCCTGCTTCCCCTCTCCTAGATTTGTTCGTCTTGTCCTAATTAAAAGAAAGAAGGCGAGCAGAGGTACGGGGGTGGCTGCAGTTTCTCATGAAACACGGGGTTTGGGGTTTTTTAAACTTGGTTAAAGAGCTCTACGTAATATAGTGGAGGTGACATAATGTGAATCTTGTAGGAAATACAGTGGAAACCCAAAGATATCACTGTATGAATGCCTAGAACAGAATAGAGATTCATCTCCTTTCTATGGGCTGGTTGGTTTCTTTGAATCTTATGAAAATTTACAGCTAGGATTTAATTCTCACATGAGTTTCTAGGAGACAGTTCAGCAAAGATGTAGAAAAGCAATCATTGTCTTCTGAAATGTAAGGGTACTTTTGTTAAAGAACTTATTGCTCTCTTATTGAGAATTTTATTCCAAGTCACAGAGCATTCATATGCCACTTCTGTGTCTCGGAGGTGGAATTGGATTATCCTTCAAACATGCCAGAGGGTGTCTCTTATCTCCTGCTAAATCTAGAAATGAGCATTGAAAAGGGGTGTTATGTTGTAATGTATATAATATTACATAATTAGGGGCAACGATGCCAATGACAGTTGTTTGAAATTTTATAGTAGCTTTACAGATGTTAACTAAATGGACCTTCACAACTTTTTTTGAGGCAAATCTGTTGTAAGCTGGTGACTTTCAACTGTGCAGGGAAGCACAGATAGACATGTGCAGTATGCCTGGGAAAGAGACCTAAATATTAAAATGAGGGAGCAAAGAAGTAACCAGAATGTAATGGCCTGAGTTGGCATTTGGAGCGGACCAGAGGCTCTTAAAGCTGTGGTTCAGAAGTGCCGTGGTGACCCTGCAGCTCACAGGGCTTTATATTTTATCAGAAAGAAGCTACCCATGGTGGTAGTGACCTTTGCAACCCCATCTGGGCCATGGCTCAGCTCAGTACTGACTCAGAGGGAAAGCTGCTGCCTGCATCACCGCTTCCTGAATCGTAGAAAAGTCTTCAGTGCAAGTAAGAAGAGTTTAAATGGAAGAGTTAAAGAGTCATTTTAACAGGAGGGACTGCTCAGGAGCTAGTGCAATTTTATATGGAAAGTTTCACAACGGATTGAATGGTGACAGCTTGAGGTTAGCTAATAGCAAATGAAACAGCTTATTCTCCTGGGACATCGCTTTGTGCATCCAGCATCACTCCCCTGCTTGCATGAGGGCAGGACATTTGCAAATGTGGTCGAGGCCTTCGTTGTAGGGCGGCAGTTTGAGGAGGTGACGGGACTGTAGGTGGAGGGATGGAAATTTTCACAGACCCTGCCCTTGCTCTCTGTTTTGTACTTACTGGATAACCCGAGCCTTCCAGGCTGTCAGTCTGGCAGTGTGAAGTCCACTTAAAAAATAAAGGTCTACGGGAAGAACCTAACTTCTTCATAGCAATAAAAGCAGGCAGAGCTCACCCGCTCCTCGGTGTGCATGTGCATGGCCTCCAGATAAGATCTTTGCTGTTGTTTGCTCATAGTTCTGCACAGTTGATTTTGTTGCCTTAAATGTGAAGGGCAGGAACTTGCATTTGGTAGTGTGAATATTTTTGCTTCTGAATCTTTCCTGCTGACTAGCGGAGGAAGGGAAAATCAGTGTTGGCAGCACCACTGATAACACATTGTTCCTCATGAAATCACCATGTAAACCTTAAAATCTTTACATCAGCTGTGTGCCTGGGGCTAGGGCCAGCAGCTAGGTCTCAGGGCACATTGACTTACCCTGTCTGTGGCAGGTTATGCTGTATAACAGGGAAGAAGTACTTGCACGCTCTGTCCTGCTTTTTCCATCTGCATATTACCCTGTAGTAACGTTACCCTGAGTCTGCTGTGACAGCATGGTGGTGAGAAGGACAAGGAGAGCATCTGAGGGGTGATCTGAGCGCACAGAGCACTAGAGACCTGCAAAGTGTGTTGGTTGCTTGAAGTTCCGTATAATCAAACTAAATGACCATTGAAGGTTTTCTGTTTTTCCTCCTGCTCGTTAAGTTGCGAGTTAATTTGAGTCCAGTGAATTGAAAGTATTCGTACAAGGGAAAAAAAAAAAAACAAAACGAAAAACCTCCCAAATAAAACAGGTATCTTATGTGGTTTAGTCTTACTGCATAATGCCCTGCAGAAGGAGAAGTAGGAAATGCTAGGCAGGAATAGGAAGTACACTAGTAAAGCAGTAATAGGCTTGTATTTTTAACATATTTAAATACACACTTCATAGAGAAGTGGTACAGTCTCACATGGGGCCAAAAACTAATGCGGAAGGCTGGTCTGCAGCAGAAAATGCATGTGGTTAAGGCTGCTCTCCGGTGCAGACTGTAGCACAGCCGCATGTTGTACCATCTCACTGAGCCTGGATTTCCAAAAAGAGCAATGAATACCAGGGCATTTACAATTAGGTGCCTAATTTAAGACACTCTGAACTGATTTTCAGAGTCTGGATACTAAGCAATGTTCTTCAGACATACCCTTAGAAGATGTCCCTTGTATTTTGAAACAGAGTCATCCAGAAGAACCATTTGTCTTTGAAAATGTGTTCTTATGCATCTGGAAAGTGGTAGTTTGGCTTGTGGATGCTGTGCCCCTCAGGAGTTAAGGGAATATAAAGGAGCGCTTAGGTCTTAGTAGTGGCAGCACCAGCTTTTTCCCGATAAAGACCATCAAAGCCAGCCTGCGTTTGAACTTGAGGGCTGTAGCAAGGAGGGCAGAGCTGCTGGGAGTGCCAGCGGTGTGGTGCTAATTGAGCAGACAGTCCAACCTGAGAGCCAGTTTGATTTACAGACAGTAGTAAAACATTGATCTTTATCTGAGCTGTGTCTGGCATTATCTGCTGCTTTATTTTTCCACCTTTCACTTAAAATGTATTTGTGGTGTATTACATTAATATGTAACTTATGACAACTCTATCAAAAAGCCTAGAAAAGAACAAAGAGAAGGTGATAAGGTAGTAAAGAAAATCCTTTGCCTTTAGAACCTGTACGCAAGGGACTCCTTAACGACGTTATTAATGTGTGATTATAAGGTGGTGCTCAGGTGAGGGTTGACACTGTGGTCATAGAACTGTTGTCCTCCGTTTCAGTGGGAAAATGCAATTGATAGTGTTCACACCAACTCAGTCTTTACCAGACCTGTAATTGATTTACTGTTTTGTCAGTGACGTTGCGGGCGATTTTATACTTGCATGAAAGAAAGTGCTATGAATTTATTTTTGTTTTATCCTCTCCAAAGCCTATGGGGGCCTTATCCAAAACCCATTAAAGACTTTGCACTGACACAACAGGCTTGGGATCAGATCTTCAGGGATCCTTAGAGCATTAAGTCTGCGGTTTGTTTGTTTTTCATTTCTCTGATCGATAAAGGGGCTGCCAGGGCTCTGCTTGGCAGAAGGCAGCTAACTGGGAGGAAATGTTTGCATTGCGGATGAGGGTGTGGGGGATGGATTTTATACCATTCAGATCCCAGCCTGCTGTATAGGTGAAGTCTGTCTCTTAATAGGTTCTGTTTCAGATTTTACATCAAGTTAGGTTGGTATTTAATTCCTTTCCTTAATCCAAGTCTGTGTGCTCATTAGTGGGTCAGCAATTGCTTATTTGCATGATTATGTATCACCACAGTAGCAGGCCTTTTATGTAAGCTGCTGATAGTTTCGCAACAGAAGTGTGTCCATGCTTTGAATTTGTGCCTTGCTCTTACTTAGAGGGGGGACTTATAAAAGAAGTCTTTAAGTATTAGGGAAGGCCCTCAGCCTTCAAAAAGCCATCCTGCAGTCAGAGGGGCTCTGGGGTTTGGCAGTTTCTGGTTAAAAAAAAAGGTGCGCTTTCAGAAATTACAAACTGCCCTTAAAATATGTACAGCTACATGCAGGCAAACTTGGTGAGTCTGATCATAAATCTGAATTGGAGTCAGCAAGGACATATTCAGACCATGTTAAAATATGACAGTTGAAAAAGGTTCCCATTGAACAATAGCAAAGTTGATGTAGTAAAATCTTAGGGGTTATGCCACAGTTTTTGCAAATACGCAGTCCTTCCCAGTAGGATAATTGGCCACCCTGTGTGTGTTGGAAGAGAGGGTGAAACCCAGTGATGTCTTTGTAGATTACGTATTTTTTGCAGGGACGTGTGTCTGCTTGGTGAAGGTGCCTAGACAGCCTTCGCTAGCCTGAGCTCTCCTGGCACGGGTACTTGTGGTGGTGGGACATGTTGCTCTGGACAGGCAGGCAGGGCTTGGGGTCTGCCACGGAGCTGCACAGAGCAGTGGGAAACCTGGTGCAGGTCGTCTCTTTTTTGGCTCTCCCTCTCCGGTTGGGGAGGGCGGCAGATCTGTGGTCAGCTTTGGGAACTTCTTGGTTGCAAAGACAAGCCCCATGTTGTGTCATCCAAGGGTGAGGGAAAGGGTCAGTCTGCTACAGGAAGGGCGGAAGGAAGGCGAAGGGTGGAAGGAGCAGGGACTTGGGGTTGGGAGCTGGAGGAGCAGCTTAATTTTGTTTCTAATAGTCAATATGTGGATCCCAAGCATAAAAGTTGGCATTTCAGATACTGCTGGGGAAAGCTCCATCCCAGGCTGTCCACAACTCCTTTTCTGTGCATAGTTGAAAATCATGGAAAAATAATGAACCAAAGCAATGACTCAAACAAGAAGTCTGGATAAATTTAGCTCAAATATTCTTGGTATGTTTGTGGTCGCTGTGGAAATTACATCACTGTTTGTTTTAGTGATCAGAATATTGCTTGGAAAAGTGGCATGGCTACCCGAGAAGAGCTCAAAATGAAATCTTTTGAAAGCATGTATGTCTTTGGAATTGCTTCACCTGCAGTTAGTTGGTTTTGGGGTTATTTGTTTTATTCCCATCTTGGTTAAGGAGTATTTTGACTAGAGGTTAGTGCTGCTTAATTGAAAAGCCACAAGGTTTAGAGCTGATACACTCTGCAGTGTGATTATCTACTTCACATAAAAATTCTGTCTGGGGAGTAAGATTCAAGAGGAGTGCTGAAGACAAGACCTCCTCCAGAATCTGCCTGCATGTCTTTCTGTCTTGCACATCAAAGAGCCTTTGAAACTGCTTTTATTTTTGCATCAAACAGCAACGTGCTGGGTTTTTTTTTTGTAATGCTGATGGACTGGATCCCTTTTCAGATCTCAAATGTAGCTTGAAAAGCAAAAAAGTCTAGGTCCTTAAGTGTGCTTGTAATCATGGTCACAATTCTCCAATGTTTTGTACCTTGGACCTTTCACACGATGGCAGGGTGAGAATAAAAGCTGTCAAATCAAAGTCATTTGCATGGATTGGACCAAGTTCTCGGATGCAGTGGATCAGAGTTCATCATAGGTTGGTGTGAAGGGAATGAAACGTTCCTTGCCTAATTTTGCTGTCTCTACCTTGGAGCAGCCATCTAAAAATGCTGTGGGCTGCAGCGGGTTCACAGCATGTACCTTTGTTTCAACGTAGCATCCTCCCAGACAGAGTCCTTGTCCTCTCTCCACTAAAATGAATGCTGATATTCCCAGACATCAGAGAGACAAAATGGAAATATCTCCCCATTCCCCCTCTCTCCAAATGCAGGCGCTTCTGCCACTTGTAGGTTTTGTCACAAGTGAGGGAAGGTTTTATTTTTTTTTGTAGCCCCCATTAAAGCTTTGGCAGCACATCGCTACACAGCCTGATTCAGGATCGGCACTGTCTTGGCCAACAGCAGAGGTCTTTTCATCAGGCTTTCTCTTCTGCTTCAGACACAGCTGTTAAGGTAATCTTCCCTCTGAGATACTCTGTCCCGGAAACCAGCATCTTGGAGGATCTGCTCCCACTCTCATGGAAGCTGGTGGAAGTGCTCACGTTGACTTCAGCAGAAACTGGAGTGGAGCCTCACTTTTGCCACTGTTTTCTCTTTTTTTTTTTTTTCCTTTTCCAGAGTATTGTATTCATCTCTTTCCTCTGATGCTCTTCCCAGCTCTGCACTTCCCTTGGCTCTGCTGTTGCCAAATTGCCCGTTCAACTCTCCTGCTGCCAACCATATCCAATATCTTGATTGCATTTTCTTTTCCTCTGCATGCAACACTTTTACTAGAGTAAAACTAGAGTTTTACTAGTTTACTAGTTTACTAGAGTACAGAGTACTACTTTTACTTTTTCTAGAGTTGTTGTTGTCTTGGTGATAAATGAGAAGTAAGGATAGCAAAGAGTAAGGTATTTTATTAGGCTAGCAGACACAGTTAAAGAAGCACATTGAACTGTGTCTAACGTACTAAGCTTGGATTTTGCTGCATGGACTGTTTACCCCCTCAAATCTCTTGAAGGGCTCTTTCCCTTAGATGTGTCTGCTTTTTCCTAGATCTATTAGTTTGTTTAATAAAAGGTATTCTCTCTTTCTACAAACACCCCTCCAAGTAGCCTGTGAAGCTGTTATCATCTCATGTGTTATGACTGTTAGTGCCTGGTAGGTGGGTTAACTTCTGCACACGTGTAAAATGGGAACACAGGCTGTAGGACTGGAAGGAGTGTGTGGGTCAGTGTCCTGGTGTCACACTCCTAAACCTTATGCAAAGCCTGTTTTAAGCAAGTTGACTTGTCTGTTGCTTCTGCTTTTTCTAGAGGACTGTTCCAAAGCCTCATTTCTCCAATGTTTTAAACTTTCTTCTAATTGGCAGCCAAAATGTATTCATACCCTGTACATAAATAGCTCTTCTCCTTCCCTGGTGTCTCCCTCTGGATGTATTTATAGACAGTACTCCCATCGCTGTCCAGCATTCATTTTTCCATGCTCAACAAGCCAAGCTCTTTCCATCTGTAGTCTTGTAATTAGACTGGCCATTTCTTCGATTTGTCTTCTCTACCTCTTCCAGATTCTCTTAATCTTCCTTGAACATGATAAACTGGAGTCGTGCGAGGTATTTTACATATTTTTTTAATGTTGCCTTCCCTTTTTTCTTCCTCTTTGGCCAACCTTTCCAAAATCCTTGTATGTCCAGGCTCTATAAGAGACCTGCTGTGCTCCTTGGGGAAGGGAGGAGGGACACTGGTGGCCACGCAGGTGACAGCAGGTACCCAGGACCCTGCCATGTGATGGAGGGAAGGAGAACTGGGCTTGCTGCTGTGGCCCAAGGTGACCTGATGGAGCAGCTATGAGCTTCATCCTACCACTTTCATCACCTTTCTCTGAAAGCCCCACTGGGGCTTGTCTTTCCCGATAGCGTCCATGGAGTTTCATGGGGCTGGAGAGACAGATGTTGGCTGCTTCTGTGCTATTATTTTTGACCAGCAGTTGGGTTGGAGTGTCGTAAATGGGTTTTCCATTTAGGAGGGTGTTTACGTGTGTTATTAAAATGAAACATAAGCTTAGGAGCCGCTTTTCTCAACTCAGACAAGCTGTGGAATCGCTGGATGTGTCTTTGGTGGAGCCAGTAGAGGACTCTGACTGAGAAGAGACCTGAGCAGAGACCTTGGGCCCGTCCTCCCCTCACGTGCACACAGGGAGTCCCTCCCTGAACTCTTCCAGACGTAGCCTCTCACAGCTGGGGCTAAAGCATTTGCTTCTTTCTAAAGCTAGCTTTAAATACATGTCTAAGGAGGATGTAGCAGAAGAGGGCTGGCCATGTCTTGGTGCTTCCCCAATGTGAATAAGCAATGACTTTTTTTTTAGAAGAATGTTGAGCAAATTATTTGTTTGAAAGAGAGAAAACATTGATGCATGGAATTTTTTCCCTTCTGATGAAAGCTTGAACATTAGGGAAAAGGAAAAGTTTCAAAAGAAACCAGAGTTAGCCATGAAATTTTATTTTACGAAGTTTCAAATGAAATCCAATCTTGGTTTGGTTTCATGGCTATAATATTTGATTCAGTCAGACAGGAATGGTCTCAGTAGAGACACCTTTCATCATTTAATAATAGCCTCTTTCCAGCCATGCCTGGAAATGAACACAAAGAAAATCCAAAAGTGTAGTCATACTTGTGCATGCTAATGTATATCTACCAATTTAAGATTTGGAAAGCAAGAGTGGCATAGCTGGCCTTGCATGCAAAAGCATATTTCTGAGTGATTCAAGCTGTAGGATTGGAACCAAATCACTGAGGCCAAAAGACAAAAATAGAAACCTTCACTTAGAGCTGAGTCATTTGTATTTTCAATATGGCAATAGGCGCTCTGACCATTTGGAGCTTTCTTGGTTCCCTCAATCCCTCTCTCTTGGGGGTGGAAATTAGCGCCATCGTTATTGTCCATGTTTTTTGCTGATCCTTTGTACCCCGAAGAGGGCAGTATGGGAGGGATCCGGGGCATCTCACTTCACTGCAAGACCCAGCCTTTGCCCTGTGCTTGCCAGAGTCAGCCCCTTCCCATTCCCTCCCTGCCCAAAGGCTAGTAGTGTGTCTACCAGCGGTGATGGTGCCTTCATGAGACAGTCTGTCCACTGAGAAATGTGTTGTGGCCACTGATGATCTGAGTGCTCCTACAGATCAAAAGGAATGAACATGTGCACGTGAAGCTGCTTAGGCCTGAGACGTGTACTCAGGGGAGAGAGTAAAACCATCACTGTCATCAACAACGGCCCAGTTCATCATGCTGGTAAGCTGGGAATGGCAGGGTTAGTGAAGGGCTGCCTGCTTGTGTTCAATACCCAGCTGCTTGGTGAAAAGTCAGAAGAAGAGAGAGGAGGAGGAGGAGGAGGAAGAAGAGGAGGAGGCAGCAGCCCTGTGTTTGCTGTTGGCTGCTGCTGTTTGTTCAGGATGTGGAGGTTGTCTTGGTGTTATCTATTGCAGCTGAGGAAGCTTTATAAGAAACTAAAGGTAGGGTGTGGAGCAATGGGAGCCTTGCATGCTGGTATGCATGGCCAGCTGTGGATTTGTGTAGGGTTTAGCAGTACCCAAGAGGCTGGCTGCAGCCCTTGGAGCCCAGGTGGGAGGAAGGGGTGCCCAGTCACAGTGCTGATGAGCTGCCTCCACTCTGACTCTGCAGTGAGGATTCCAGTCCTGCTGCCTCCCTTCCATCAGGTATAGCCCAGGGTAGCGGAAGTGGTGCATGCACTTTTAAAACAGCCTGTGGGGAGCATCGTGTCTAAGGTAGAGCTGTCCTCCTGCAGAGCACAAGAGAAGAGGCACGTCCCAGGCCGTCACATGTAGTAGCCCTTGTTCCTTTTCCCTGGATAGCTGCAGGTAACATTGTTGACCCCGAAGCTACCTTGCACTTTCCAGTGTGATTTGCACACTGACGTGATGGGTTTGCTCTGATGGCCATATTCCAGTGTGTATTTCTTTGTGCTCTCTCTAAGCTCATTGCCTTGTAATGGCTTTGTGTAGCCTCTTTTGTACTTCAACAAAGTAAGAATAACCAGCTCAGTTTCATTTGAACTTCTTGGACAATGCAAATAATTTCCAGAATCCCAGGGATCTGGGAGGTGCATGCACAAATGCAGGAGTCCGCTCAGATCTGGTAGAGCTTTTCAGCTCCAGCTTAGTGCTGGCTCTGACAGCCATTCAGGGATCTGTGATACTGCCCACTAAAGGCTGCTGAGTCTCAATGTTACTAGTATTTGAGGCTCTTCTGCCCCTCTTCCCCTATTATCCTGGATGATGAAGAAACGATTGTGTAAGTGTAGAGCTAAAGCTTTTGGAGGCGTCTGTTTTTTTGTAATTCAGTTCTGGAGCCCCTTAAAAAGGCAGGAGTCCAGGGCATTTTTCCATCCAGGACTTAATATTTTCCTTTCAGGTTTGCATTAGCAAATATTTTTTTCCTTGCAGGTTAATAGTGTTTCTAAATAGAAAATTTCCAATGGTTCTGGTGATAATTGGTCACTTTGTGTTGCTGTACCTAAAATTGTCAGCATGCCCTTTACAAGATCCTGTATGCTTGCTGGAAAATGTTTAATGCAGATCAGCACTTTGCATGCGTGGTACTGGCATGTAAACGATTTAAAAATAATTCCAGATTATGCAATAGTGAAAAAGATCCCTTTAGTACTGGATTTTTGTCTTTGAAGTGTTCTTCTGTGTTTCAGATCTGGTGTTCTGTAGGGTTATAAGTTTCCTTTTGGGGCAGTGAGCATTGATTGTAAGCTATGTTGTAGGTGCGGGTTTCTTTTGTACACAATACATCATCTTTTCCACTGCCTTGGCAGGCAGATCTTAGTGTGGAGCCACTCCTTTAATTAGCTGAAATAATGGATGTTTGGGTGAAATAAAACCACAAAAAATAGGCAGGAAAAGCGTGTGGAGGGTTCCCTCTCTGTCCTGAGAAGCTGGCATGTCTCACTCGTTGAGATGAGATATTAATCAGGGCCAGAGGGACATGGCCCAATTCTGGTGTGGTCTCCCCAGTGGGGATGCTGAATTTCCCAGATAAACCATCCTGTTATCTCTCAGTTGGATTTACCATAACTTTCTCTCCTTGTCTTCTCACAGGGGGGCGGGTTAAGTGGTTCTGACCGTTTCTGAATCCTGCTGGGGGCGTTTTATAGCGGAATTGGTTGGGCCATATGTATTTTGCCTAATTCTGAGAACAAGGTGAAATAGATCATAGGGTTCTTGCTGCAGGACCCTCCTTTGCATGGTTCTGGGCCAGGTCCTGGCTATGGGGCCATGTGGACCAAGCGTATGTGGGCAGGCAGGGGGAGCAACTTCCTTCCCGGGGACAGACCTTGTTCCATGACCGTATCTTTTAAGAAATGAATGATTGAAATAAATGAATGAAACCTTTTAACTTTTTTAAACAACAAATGAAACCCTGTTCTGAAGTGTCAGCTAATTAGAGAGGGAACACAAAAGGTATCTTTGTTTCATAAAACATTTTTACTGACTTGGGCTGATTTAAATTTTTTTTTTTTTTTTTTTAATTAAAGAACCCAGGGTTTTGTTTTTTCTTCCTGGTTTGGGATAGGAATTATTTTTCAGTATCTCAAAGATTTCCATAGGATTTAAATTTTTTTCTTACCCATCTAAGTGGAAAGCATAATGTAGGGCAGATCCATCATCCTTTGAAATCACTGGAGGCTTCCTGTTGGCTGTTGTTCGGTTTATTAATCTGAAGTTTCTCAAAGCAGCAGAAGATACATGAGTCTGTTACAGAGACTCTAGTTCTGTGCCTTAGAAATAACATGGCTTTCCATTAATTTTGCAAACCAGCCTGCCAAAGCTTCCGTAGGGTAGTACTGAAAAATATTCAGTGACGCTTTTGAGTTTTTAAGTGTTTGGGGGGGTTGGCTTTGAATATCCAGCACATTTTAAACCTCATCTCTGTCCCGTTTTTTATTTGCTCTGTGGCAGTGCTCAGAAGTCAAAATGGCAAAAGATTAAGCTGGTAAAGGTTAGCTGTAGCCATCTGGTGCTGTTGAGGAATTAATGTCTGAGCTCAGCTTGGAGAGGCGGCCTCCCTGCCCACCCCCATCATGAGATTCTCTCTGGACCAGAGGCTTGGATTTCGCTGTAATGGGACATGGAGATGAAAATAACTGTCAAGGCTAAAATGTAGTAGTTAATTCAGACAAAGAAGCAGCCAGCCAGCCAAAAGACATTACATCCAGTGGCCGCTGTAAGAGCTGCTTGTGCTGAAGCAGAGGTGGGTGGCTAACAGTCCAAGTAATTAATAGCTTAATTGAGCATTGCTGAATGGAATGCTGTGTTAAAGTCATCATCTTGATTTGCTCCCGTCTCTGGAAATACCTGCACACATTATGACAAGGTCAGTAGCAGTTTTAAAGTTTTGTTATTGTTGTAATTCTGTTTTGGAGTAAGTTAGCTTCCTGCCCTATTTTATCCTTTGTTAAGCATCTCATTTATATCTTTCTCTGCTAAATAAAAAAAACCTGGTTAGTTGCCGAAGAACTGCTGCCTTATCAAAGGGACTAATGTAGCACTTACAAACTCTGTGAGGTTATGTGTCAGAGACAGGAATACAGCGATTTGGGATATAAAGATAATAATAATCTATACAGTGTGCTCTTTTGTTATGCAGCCATTTGTTGATTCACAGCATTGACCTGCAAACCCTCAGCTTTTTGCTGGTAATGCCAGACTGTCAATTTAGAAAGTTTAGATTTTTTTTTTTCACCGGCTATAATAACAAGGCCTGAGACAGGGTGTAACTACATATATCTCTGAAATTCTCATGGTACCCTTTATTATTAATAAGACTTGGTGTTGTTTTGTTTCTCTGAGCTGGGACAGCAGTCTGTTGCACTTTAAAATTTATACTCTTGTAACCTTTGAATGGCAATAAAATAACACTGCTTTTTTATTGCTAACCACTGTTTCCATTGGAATATTTTTTTAAAGAAAATTAGTCTTGCCTTTAGCTTTTGTAAAAAGCTGTTACTGCAAAACCAAGCTTGAAGTCTACTTCCAAAGTATAAAACATTGAAATCAAGAGTGGGAAATATTTCCAAAGTTAGTTGCTTTGATACAAGCTGTTAAGTTGTGCGAGGAATAGATGAAGGATGCGTTTTTAACGTCGGCAAATGCCTCCTGATGTCCCCTTACAGACAGCACTTGGTTTGCTTACAGTCATTAGAAAGCAAGCAAAGAAAAGAAGCCATGGATCTACAGAGAAGTTAAATAAAGATGATGCAGAGATGATCTGAATGATGGGGGGTAAACCCCATGACCTTATTTTCATTAACATTCAAACGTGTTAGAGAAATGAACCCACACCATACCACCTCAGTTAAAATAGGCTTCATTTATCTGTTATCCTGCTGAAAGCTCAGAAGAGGGATGCTGATTTGGGGCAGTGGTTTTAGAGGAATCTGTACCAACACAGACACTCTGTCCCAGATCTGTGTGCAATAAAGCAAAAACTAAAGGAAATCATAACAGGTGTATAAGCGCTTCTGGAGTTTTTAGTAGCCTTTTATTACACAAATATCCAAGAAAGAATATCATAACTTGCTATGCTGTTTTGCATATAGCAATGTCCATTGTCAAACAGTAATGTAGACCCTGTTGTGCAAAGTGCAGAAGCCAGTCCCTAAATCCGTGCAATCTAAGTATTAAAAACACTTTGTTACATCCAGGCTTAAATGCTCAGCATGTTGCATGATCAAGTCCAAAAATACAGGTTCAATATTGTTCAACTTCAGTATTGCTCTTGTACCTTGTTGTTCAAGGCTATATGCAAGTGAGGTGACCCTATTATGAAAGCCATGAAGAGCTCAGGTAAAGTGCATGAGATTTGTAGGGTTAAAAGCATAGGCAGAATTTCTTTGGATTTCGGCCCAGATTTTTGCTAAAAATGGCTGATGCATGTATTGGCAAAACTTTATTCCCAGCCTACGTGAATGCCAGTACTGATGATAGTTCAGCCTTGCGTCTTGTAGAAATAAAACAGTCTTTAGTCAGTAGAATGTAATTTTCCTCATTTTTTTTTCCTACTGGTGAGTATAAATTAAGCTTAAAAAACATGTTGCTGCTTATTTTCCATTTGTATTTCAGAAGTCAGTATATCATTTACTAAGTCACCAGGAAGCCTTTTGTGAATTGGGTGATTTGGTTGGCGAGGTGCTTAGCTTTACAATGGATGGCTTCTGCATTTCTGGGGAACTTAGGAATGGATGGCCCACCTTCTCTCATTTAACCTTTGAAAGCTCAAGTTAACTTTGACAGTCATGTGACTACAGCTGTTGGCTGAGGGCAAGCTTTTTTATCACTCTGTATCTCACCAGTTTTGCTCTTTTCAGACTTGTAATTAGTTCAGTTGCAAGGTCTTTTTTTGCTGAAGACCTTTGGCAGCTTTTTTCCTCAGGTCTTAGGCAGGAGGTCAATTTACTCTGCAGAGCGCAATCATAGAAGTTTTGATGACAGTTACATGAGAAACTTGAATGATGAGTAGCATTATCTTTCTGCCAAGAATATTTAAATATAAATATATTGGTTTCAAACAGTAGAATTGCCCAGATTTCTTACATTCAGTGAAGCTTTATTGGATTCTAATTGATAGATGTTCAAATGTTCAAAACTGGGCAGTTTTGGTTAGATCAATAAAAAGTTCTTATTTGCCTAAGACAAGACTAAAATTGAGTTTAGGGACTAAAATTAGTGTGCCAAAGACTCTGATTAAACTACCAGCTGACTCTGGGAGCATGTAAACTCCAGGAAGCCAGCCATTTGTGATGTTCCCGTTCCTGGAATGCCCAGAATTCTACACCTAATGTATATGAGCAGAACGCGATGGTTGATGGCCAGCCCATGTTCTCCAAACAGTGGTGATGGTCGCAGTGGTTGTAACTAAGCCATTACACTACAAGGGACTAAAAAAATTTTGAGGGGGCCAAAAATGTAAGAGGAAGCATGACACATTAGCCAAGTAGTTTTGTGAAGTAGGCATTCGGTAAAACACAGAAGCGGTCTTGGGATTAGGGTCTAGCTTGCGGAGTTCCTCCTTCCCTCAGTTACAACATTGTGGTCCTTCTTGTGCTCCCTGGCCAACTGATTTGGTAGTCCTCCCTGCACGCTGGGGCAGTTCCAATAGGAGAGGACGAAAATGCTCCCGTAAGAAGAGCCCTGGTGTGCAGGATGCGTGAGGGGTTGGCTGGAGACCTCTCTAATAGATGAGGAAGTGACACTGGGATCTCCCAGATCCTGAATGAATCTCTGACCGTGAGATACCTCCACCTTCCCTGCCCATGATTTAAAAAGAAAAAAAGATGGCCCTGCTCAATTCTTTGGCAGAAAGGATGTGCCTTTACGTGTGGAATGGCTGCAGATGTGGGTCTTGAGGGATAGTCCCCAAAATCAGGATTGAGGCAGGCAGGAAGTAAAATTTGTCCCTCCTTTCAGCATTTTTTTAGTAACCAGATTAAAGTTGCTGTGCTCTGTCAGCCCTGATTTGCAGTGCTTCCTGCTCAGCTTTCCAGCTGTTTTGTATCTCCGATGTGAGGCATTTTTTCCTCCAAGGGGAATTCCAGTGCTTCTCTCTAGGTTCAGGATTTCATCACAGGGCGCCAAGCGTGGGGAGGCTGCATGTTCCAGTAACTGCACTGTTTGCTTGGATCTGTACTTGATTTTACTTAATCCAGTTCTGAGTTGTTTAGGCTGGAGAACTATTTTGCTTTAAAGTTCCCTCTTCTATCACCTTTTAAACAGTTACTTGCCTAAGAATCATTTGCATTTCCTACCTTGGTGTCCATTGAAAAGAGAATTAAATCATATGTGATATTCTTAGAGATCCCTTACAGGTGTGTGGTCTGCTCTAAAAGACTGGACCAAATACTGAATGAATTTCTTTTCCCATGTACCCCCTAAACCCACAGAATTATGAAGGCACTGCACCTATTAACATGAACTCTGAGATTCTGTTTATTATGCTGTAATTTAACACCACATTCATCTGCCTTGATTTCTGCTGCTTGTCCTTCACACGTTCTGCATCATCTGAGAAAGGTTATTGATGTGGGCACATTTTTAATGGCACGAATCTCTGGAGCCGTCTCCGATGTCTGAGTGATTTGAGCTTCATTTAAATAATTGATGAGAAGTATTAGTCAGAATCTATTGGTGATTCAGACTGCATTATTCAAAGGTATTTACTGACAGTTATAGTTTAGTCCAAATTTACTTATTTTTCCAAGCTGCATTAAACTAGGCCCTGCATGATGTATATGCCTATTTAAAAAAAACCCAAAACACCCTTGTTAACATATGTGAAAATCTGTGGCCTTAAGGGCTTTTTTTAACCAGTTGCAAGTAAACAATAATAATTAATAATGTTTTAGTGGGGAAAAAGTGAGTAGGAAATGGTCTCTTTTCAAGTGAAAAGTGCTTCTTTTCTCTGTCTTGCATGTTGTTCAGGAGCGGACCTGAACATCTTACTCGCAATTCAGTGACTTTCCTGCAGCTTTCCCTGTCCTGGTAGTCGGGGGCATGGGTGAGAGGGTGGGAGACTTCATGATCCCGTCTTTGTTAGCCACCCACCGCAAGCATCTTCTCTAATGGTTTGCAGCTTTTAATCTTTGACATGTAAAAACTCTTCTGGTTCCTAATGGCACTTAAAAAAAAAAAAAAGTCTAGCCTAGGAGACTCTCCAGGATTGATCAGGGTGACACTGGGCATCTTGCATAATCTCCTTTTACTCTGTTTTTCCAGAGTAAAAATATTCCCAATTTCTTTTCTTTCATGTTCACTGAGGTGTATAAAGCTCTGGTTGAAAGTGTTGGAGAAGTACAGTGGGGTTTTATTAGACTGTTGTCAGGGGGTGAATGAAGAGTGACTGAAGCAAGGCTAATAATACCAGAATGGCTTTGCAGGTCCTGCAGACTCCTTGGTCCTTCAGAAGTACTGCAGGTGCCAATCTCATGTACGCCCTTCTCTTCCCTGCCTCCTGCAGCAGGAGGTGGAGTGTGGCAGGCTGTTGCAAAGCATACGTGTCTCTGTGTGTGCGAGCTTTCACACTGTCCTTTGGAAACCACCTCTGTGAGTGGTTGGGGAACTCACTGTCCATTTTAGTTTCATGTCCCTGTTGGAAAGTACTTTAACATATTATGACTTTCTTTTATCAGGCAACTGAGTATTAAGGTTTTTCCTTCTTTTTTTAATTGTGTGCAGTAAATATTCCACTGAAAATAATTTACCCCCTTTTTTGTTGCCAGGATGTATTGACATTGCAGCTGTGCATGCGTAATGAACAAGTACTTCTTCCTGACCCCTCTTTTCTATTTTTACTGCAGGAACTGTGGACATGGGTGGCAAACAGTCCACAGTCGGCGAAGTCTCCATAATTCAGACACCTGTGACAGAAAGCATTCAGGATGCTTACAAAGCTGGAGACACCAGTAAGGCCCAAGAGTTGATTAAGTTGTCGTGTGAGGAGACTGCACTGCAAGTGGAAAAGGTAGGGTTAGGTTACTACTCTTTCTCAAATTTTATCAGGAAAGAAACCAAAATGCCAAGCTGCTTTCTTCTGTTGTTTCTCATGCAGAAAATCCATTCAGTTATATATGTTGCGCTGGTGCTGCAGGGTCCCAGAGATGGCTGGTTGTGTGGGGCACTTCAGGAACATATGCTCAGGGACAGTATTTGCCCTTGAAAGCACTGATCAGAAAGATGAGACCACAGGAACAGCGTATGTAGGAACAGGAGGCTGTGCGAGGAAGGGTGCTGGTGCTGTGGTCACTAAAACAGGGAAATAGGTTTTTCCCCATAAAAAGGAAGCAGTTTATAGACTTAGCAAAAAAATGTATTCCCCCATCAGTACAAAGATGGTTAATGGCCCCCTGGGAGGATTTTGTTGCTTGTGTTTGGAACTATATCCTCTGCGCCAGCTTCTGCACTGCTTTGCCTTCAGAGCCCTCATTTTGAGCCTGCTCTTTGCACAGAGCTTATCTTAGTGTGTTGGGAGAGTACCTGCGTGCCAAGTCCAGGCATATTGGCCATCTCCAAAACTGAAGATACTGCACCTTGTAGCACAGCTGTGCAAATACTTTTCTGTTGGTCCATGAAAAATGGTTTTACACTCACTGTTCTGTGCCTTGGGCACTTTTGTGGTAAAACCATAGAAAAAACTATAAAGCAAAACCCAACAAATTAATATAATTAATATATCAACAGCAATGATTATAATGGCTACTAGTGTTTATGACATTCTCAGTTAACCACAATGACAGCGGGTGTGCATTTGCATGGGCACAAATAAATACGTGGCTCTAGAAATGCTTTCTTTCTCTGCCAGCTCCCTTTACAGAGAGTTTATTTTGCTGTGTTTTCTTTACCAGTGCCAGCTTTTAGGTATTGCCGCAGCATATGGAGATCTTCAGGCGGTGAGGTATTTACTGAAGGAAGCATTAGTGGTGTTACCAACAGAACCTAATGATGACAATGCAGCTGTGGTGGCTGCGTATTTTGGACATAAGGACGTTGTGAAAGAGCTTCTGGATTCCTTGCATGGTAAGCCTATTGGGTTGCCTCTGCCTTTCCTCCAGCTTTTCAGTAGTTGTGTGCTATAGCTTCAAGCAGGCATTTATTTATTTTTTTCACATCCCTTGAAATGGGAGGGACATAGTCATGGAGAAGTGTGTGGAGGGATCTAATCTCTGCTGCGTTTGAAGAAAACTTTCCCCATGGGGGGAAAAACACATGCATAAAAATATTCCATGTTTGCAAATTGGAAGTGGAGGAAGATGCCATTTAGACAATTCATTCCCATCAGTCCTCACAGCTGGGTAACGTCCCAGACCCCACAGAGAAATCAGGGGATTTTCAGGAAACAGCATCATCCCACTCTGCTGATCCAGCAGATACAGTGGTGCTGGGAGTGAGAGTGCAGCATGACTGTCTGGCAAGTAATAGTTTGGGTGCACAGCTGGCAACACGCTCTACGCTCTCTTGTTGGCATTTTGTTTTGACTTTCAGGGGAATTCCTTATTTAGAGTCATCATTATATTTTAGTTACATTTTATTTTAAAAATTGTTTTATAGCAGAACAGAGACGGTTTTAGACCCAGACACAATTTTCAAGGCAGCTGTGGTGGCGGGGGCAAGAGCATTACTCTGAGTCAGGACCAGGAACTGTGTTTGGGTCCCCTGTTGCTCTCTTAGTGCACTGCAGGCATGGCAGCTGCTTCTCACTGGCACCCTCTGTGGATTCAGGGTCTGGCGGTCCTGCACAGCAGTCAGGGTGACTCGCTGTCTTGACCTCAGACACCGCAGTACCCGCAACAGCTAAGCTAGGCCGCTGCAATATTTGACCTGAATACAGCTCTAGCTCCTCAGTGGAGCTATGTACTTGCCAGTGACCTCAGTCAGAACAGGAATAACCTGTTGGGAAACCTGCTTATTTGATGTTCTTAAACTGTTAGAGCACTAATAAGCAAAAGAAACATTCCAGTTTGGGGGATGCAATTAAACATAATATTTCATTCAGCCAGAAAGGAGGCTGACAATGCTGGTTTTGTAACCTAGTGGCAAAAATTTAAATTATGTTAATATAATACTCTCAGTAATGAAAAGTGACTTGAGTAGTTTCTGGAAACTTAGCTCAGTTTAGAACTGACCAAATTCCCTTAAACACTTGCTTCAGGGAGTCAGGGGAGGTGCTCTATACAAACAGCAGCTTTCAGAAGTTTTTATGCAGGACTTTCCATTTGTTTCCCTGGGAAGTTACACAGAAACCAACCACAGGGCTTACGAATAAATTGCATGAATTCGCAATTTGGCTAACGCACTGCAGTGATTCTCTCTGGCTCAGTGTGAACTTCTTGTGGCTTAGAGCTGAAGTGGAGCCCGTTTTTTTTGCAGCATGAGGATGAGTGATTTAGTCAAGTTGTTAAGAATGCAAAGAGCGATGTAATTTCCACATGGAGAAACTGCGAAAAACAGTTGACATGTAAACTTGGGCTTGTGGACGTTTCTGTAAGCATTTCAAAGGGGATGTGAACTTGTAAAGTAAATGGAGGTGATACTGTGAATCAGGGAAGATTTGAGGACTGCTTACTGTTAGCAGAAATAATCCTGTCATGGGCATTTAGTTACATGCGCAGAATTATGTACACCTAGAGGAAAGCAGTGTTCTACAGGCCAAACATTAATTCAGCAAAACAAGCAGTTTGGGGATGACTAAAACATTAGCAAATTCATGCAGAAATCAAAACATGGTATTTTAGTTTTTAGCCTTAAATGACATTTGTCTAACTTTACTGTGAATTGATAGTAAAGAATTCACCCAGAATGAAATATTTCAAGGGGAAATGAAATTTTTTGTGGGAGACTTTAGGTTGCAGTGAAAACAGACTAAAACAATTATTTTGTGTTGTCTGAAACATTTATTTTTGTTTTATTCATCCAGTAGCATGAAAAATCAGCTGGTTTTCCCCATTCTTTGTATCCCCTCTCACGAACTTGGAATAAGTGGCCTATCTTGGATGTTTGGATCTAATGTTTGTTGGATCAGGCCTGTTGTCTCTGGATGCAAAGACAGTCCTGGTCATTCCTTGCTACCTCTGTTTGGGATTAGATGTTTGATTTTTCTGCTGGTAGCCTAGCAGGCATCCTCAGAACCTTCCACTGTTGCTAGCTTGTGCATGCTTAGATCAGGGACAGTCAAAAGACTTCGCCCATTAGCTGGGTAGGTAATGAAGAACAATTAAGCAAAGCTGAAAACTTTGTGCCCGACCAGCTTAGGGCTCTTCTGTAACACACTCTTGCAGTGCAGTCTGCTCCTTTGTCCTCAGGGCCTTCACCCTATACCCTTTGCATAGCCATTGTTTGTGGATGACTCTTGCACATCACAGCCCGGTGGCATCAACTAAGTCAAATGCCGTATCTTTTCGGTAGGTCCTAGTACTTGCCAACAACTCCTGAACTGGATGCTGGCCATAGCCTGCCAGCAGGGACATTTGGACATAGTAAAACTCCTAATTCGTGCATACAGTGCTGACCCAGAGAGCTGTGCAGTCAGGAAGAATGAGTTTCCAGTTCTTATACGGTTGCCCCTGTATGCTGCTATAAAGGCAGGTATGTATTTGCATGCTTCAAAACTTTGCCCCTTTTCTGCAATGTCTTTTAAAGAATGGGCTGAGTTGTTCATGTCTAGGAAGGTATCAGTGTGGACTGGTTTGCCTGGAATTGTCCTGGATTTCCAGTGGAATAAATTAAAATAAAATTGGTTCCAAATCTTTTGACTTAGCCAAATTTAAGTCAGGGCCTTCTTAAGTTAGATTACTGTAAATACTGAGAGGCTGAACTTTCCTCTATAAACTCCTAGGGAAAAGACCCTTCAAAAATAGAGACCTTGCAAGTGAAAGCATTATTGTTATGGACACTCTGACACACATGCCTGATTTAGGCTGAATAATTTACACTTCAAAGCACAGCTGTGTGTATAGTTTAATAAGACAGGGAAAAAAAGAGAAAAAAGGAAGAGCCTGGGCCAGTGCTTTTACATAGCGTCTTTGCTGTCTCAGTTTGACCAAACTAAATCCTATCACTGGAGGAAACAGTCTTTATACAGTTCAGTTCCCTTTTTGCACACCCCCATGGTTTTTTTCCGAAGTGGTTATTTCCTAGGATTTCTGTTCAGCTCCTTGTTTGTTTATTTACTTGAGAAGAAGAGAACAGACAATCTGCTTTTCTCTAAAGGGAATGAAGATGTAGCCGTGTTTTTATTACGGAATGGAGCTTTCTTTTGTTCCTACATCCTGATGGACAGTCCTGAATCCAGCAAACACCTTCTGAGGAACTATTTCATTGAGACAAGCCCACTACCAGGTAGTGCTCCAGCAAAAACAGTAAGTAGCCATTTATCTGTCTGAAGAGATGTTCTTTTAAAGGAGCATCATGTTAATAATTGATATTTGTCTTCACGTACCATGTGGCTGGTGATTCTTCTTCTCAACTAAGAGCCTTGTGGTTTGCTACCCATTTAGAGAACAAGCTGTGAAAGTGGCTTTCATGCCCGTGCTGAATTGCAAGGTGTAAAACATTAGGCCTTTAAATGGCATCATTGTGCAAGATGCTGTCTTCTGCTTGGCAATTTTAACATCAGTGTGTGAACCAGGCATATGCTGTGGAAAGGAAACATTGACTTTGTGCTCAAAGCCTTCCAGAGAAATAAGCACTACCACAGGCTTGCTCTGTGACCCCAGGATAATCACTTCATTTAGGTTTCTATTGTGCGTTCCAGTTGCAAGGTAATGCCACAAGCTTTGTGCTGTCCTGGTATGTTGACATGGCGCAGAGCTGAGCGTGTAAACCCTTCTCTTCCCCTGCGTCTGATAGCTCAGATACAGCACGTACAAATAGGCTCATGTGGCTTTTCGTTAACATGGAGCATGAGTAGAGCAAGCTTACATCTGCTCAAAACATCTTCCCTACTTCAGATCCCCATTAGTAAAAGATGGCTGGTAGCCTTTACTGTCACTCACTCAGGACAGATCTGGCTCTCTGGAGCAGCATGGAGAATATCATGTGTGATCAGATCATATTAGTTTAACTGCGCTTGTCCCACAGAAATGGTTTTTGATGGGACACAGAGGCCAACAAAAAGCAACTGAAGCCTTTTTAGGTTGACAAGAACTCGGTTCACTACTTAGCCACTGACAGCCTTTTGCCAGTTTTGGTAATTCATTTGCATCTCTATTTCTTCCACTGTAAAATGGGGAGATTTAAACACCTCACATCTTACAGCTGTTGGAAGGCTTAATACATGATGATGATGCTTCGAGATCTACAGATGAGTGCCGTTGTTGTCATGCAGGTTATTATTACATTTCATGATTATCCCATATCTTTGTATAACTAGGCTGTATTCTTCATTCTCTTAATCTCTATTATCGAAGTCTCCTTTATTCAGAACTGAAAAATGTCTCACAGCACACGCTGTTACTGCTTTATAGGGAAGCACGTAGTATTTCGTATTATTTCTACTGTTATTCAGCAATTTAGTTATCAGGCATTTTTTGTTTTTCCCCTCAGTATGTAGATTAACCAACACTGAATAGGAGCATTAGAGCCCTGAGCTTTCAATAGTTAGTTTTCATCAGGTCATAAAAATTGTGCAGTGAAAAATTGTGAGGGAAATTTTTCGATCAATGCGTGAATCCCATTGCCAGTTGAGTATCTGTTTGCTCAGCTTGTAACGTTGTGGGGTTTGATTCTGCTTTGGTGTTAAGTGAAAATAAGCAGGGAGGTTTTCATAGTGTTACAAACTTCTCCACTCTCTGTTTTCCTGCTAAAACCCTGTTTCACTGGATTCCCAATGGTATTGCGAATGTTTGGGACTACAGTCCACATATGTGAGCTTGACTTCATTAGGTTCAATCAGCAGATTTAGAGCCCTCCCTGTGGGATTCTTAGTTTTGTTGACAGGTAAGCAAAAGGAAGCTAAATCCTAGATGTTTCTGGATAAGAGTTGATAAAACTACATGCCTTTTAGAAGAAAAAAAAATTGAACTAACTGGATAATTCAGCTTGAATAAACTTTGGAATAAATGTTTGAATCGCAGGGAAGAGGTCTGTTTTCCATGTGAACTTGCTGGCAATATTTAACTTAGCTGCTGTAAAAATGACTCAGCTTTGCTGTTGTCACACCCTGAGCGAAGAAGAGATCAGTTTTGAAACATCAGCTAATTGCCAGAAGGGCCTGGTTTAAAAAAAAAAAAAAAAGAAAAAAGAAAAAAAAAGAAAAAAACAAAAATCAGACCCAGAAATTTGACCTTGATTCTTCTAGTAGCTGTTTATTTTTAATATGTTTGCTTATTTAATGCTTTCCCTTTGAATGCATTTTGGCAGACTGGGCCAAAGTCAGGAAGATTTGTCCTAGTTTGTCTGCAGAGCTCAGGTCTCTGGGAAGTGATAGTCACATACTCTGATAATTTTTTAAAACACGACTTCATGGCAGCTGCAAACAAGCTGCCTCAGTGCTTTCCTCATATCTCATGAGGTTCACGAATGTAAATCTTCTTGTGTAAGTGCTGTGATGCATTTTGCACTGGGGGGAAGCAAACAAGGATTGCATGGAGACTGCAATGTGTATGGCAGCCAGCTGAATGTCAGAAAGTCTCTCCTCTTGGACAAGGCAGACTGAGCACCGATCGTTTCGGAATGAGCCCAGAACTTCAAAAAAAAACTTCAAAAAAAATGTCCCATCTGTGCTGTCTCTGAGTGAAAACACTGCACAGTTGACCTCCAATTGATTTCACAGTAGTGAATGCTACTAGCTATGCGTAAAATGTGGTTGGAGAGCCCGGTTTAGCTGCCACACCTTCCAGGCAGCCATCGCGCTGTGCCGAGTGCTGCCCTTTCTGAGACAAGAGGAGTTACATCTGATTTTTCCAATATCTGTTTCTCCTTTTTGGTTTTTTTTTTTTTTTTTTTGGCATAAATTTATCCCCACAGCAAACCACTGTTTTGCTAAAGAGAGGAAGTGCTCCATTTTTACAGGAACAGGTAACAAATGCCAAAAAAAACCCCTGCAGTAAAGTGGCTGGGCACAGATTCCAGACTTCGATACGTGTAATCAGCATGGAGATACACGTAACTTTCCAGTGTGTGCAGTGTGAGATGTATTTTTTTTTTCCCATTACAGACTAGAAAAGAGCTTAAACTGCTGCATTTTCCCTGGGAAATGTTTTGTCAAGAATTTTATACACAAGCATGAAAATGTATGTATATGTGTGTGATCCTCCTCTGATTCCTTTATCCACTGCCTGGCTAATCTCAGTTTCATCACCATCAGTAAAGAAATCTGCAGCAGTTCCACTCAAGATTCACAGCAGCATTATTGATGGAGGAATTAGATCACCGTCCTGAGAATATCCCATCTACGGCAAGAGCGAGGTTCTGTTGGGGCATGTCACGTCATTTAAGAGAAATTCACAACAGCCTTTTTTAATCACCTTACCAAAAGGTCTCAAATCTAAGTAAATATTTTTCATGTTTATAGTTCATCGTTTGCCCAAGAGCAGTGGGGTTTCTGCTTCTGCACAATTTCCAGTCCCTTGCCTTCCTCAGTGCATCCCCTGACATCACTGCACTTGAAGATTTCCATTTAGTTTTCAGGACTCATATTGAGAAATTCTTTCCTTGGCAAGAGAGCGGAGTCTACAGAGGTTTTCCTTGCCCTTGTGAAGAGCAGTAAGCCGCCCAGAGTCAGGCTGTGCCCAGGAGCTAACAGCCTCTGAACACCGTCCCTCTCTCATTTGAGCACAGAGCTCACCAGCTGGTGCCAAATGGAGAAGGGTTGAGCTGATCACTGGGCTCTGCAAGTTCAGCATCACAGACCTTTGGCATCGAAAAAATGGGCTTTTCTGGGAAGATAGTGGAGATGATTAAGTATGAGTTGGGGAAGAAATCCCCTGTCTTCGTGGCATTGCTGTCAGGCTTTCTTTCACTTAATTACGTTTTCACTGCAGAGTGCTGAGTCAAGTAAATCCCTAAGGTAACTCCACTGACATCAGGTTAGTAGCACCAAGGTGAATTTGGTCCACTGTCCCTAAGTCAGGTGAAGGGGCTTGGCTGATCCCTCCAGTTTTCAGTACTCAGGAGTAGAGACACTATCAGTCCTTGGCTCTGGATGGGGAGGAGGACTGAGTGCAAGGCACTTACTGCTGAGATTCAAAAAGCTGCCTAGGAAATGAGGACACCTACCCTGGCGCGTTCATAGCAGGTGTTGGATTTCACGATCTTGTCTGTGGTTTTAGAAGTCACTATCTGAATTCTGCAGGTATCTTTCTATCACATCAAATACCCTGAGGCCATGGCTCTGCATTTTTGAGGTAAATGATACACAGCAATCTAAACGCAAAACAGAGATGAGTGTCATTCTGAAATGAGAAGCAGCAGAGACACATCGTCCTGCTTGCACCCGCTAAAAACAGGCTATAGATCTTATTATTACTGCATTGGTTGGTGTACTCAAGGACAAGTACTTTTTGTACTGAAATAAGAGCCTGGGCCCACTGTAAAGAGCATCATCTTGAAACGGAGCAGGAACTGAGGGAGGGGATAAGCACCATCAGTTCTTTTTTCTGATTTTTTTTTTATTGGAGCTTTGTTGGGTGCAGTTTAATTAAGCAGGAAGAGAAAAGAGGGAGTTGGAGTTTGTAGTGCATTTTTACTCCTGGCTCCCCTGAGAGAAGAGGAGATGTTACTGTCCCATTATATGGGCTGGCAAACAGAGTCTGGGTAGCGTGAGACAGTGACTAGTGTCACCCAAGAAATCTGGGGCTCTGCAGTCTGAATTCAGGATCTGAACCACAAGCGCCTGTTTTCTCCTGTGAGGAGGAAACCAAATGAGCCAGCCAGCTCTCCAGGCCTTCGTTCCCATCACTGCCAGAATTTCAAAGCCCTGTATGGTTATATGCACCCTCTGTGTAACTGAAGAACCTTTTGCATGGAATATTTGCCCAGATTTTTGGCTGTAAATCTCAATTTTCTTGCTTCTGTTTGCTTATGTAAAATATGTGAATAGTTCATGGGGTTCAATACTCTGGTCATGGATGCTTATCTTAGGAAAGGTGCTATGGAGCATCCCACTTTAGATCAGATGCTAAAAGAGGTTTAAAAAAAAGCCAGGAAAATTTTCCTTACCTGTTTTCTTTTTGGGCCATGGTGCAGATCCTATGCATCCACAGCCATTGTAGAAATACCATTGCCAAAGGAGAAAGTGCCAGGATGCCACCACTTCCATCTGGGTGTACTGTTGAAAGTTGTCCTGAACTTCCAGGGTAAATCTCCTCTGGACGACATCTTTGTTATGCGCCCTGCCCAATGCAGTACTAGTCTTTGGTGATCATAATATACATGGGATAATAATTAACAGCTTCAGTGCTGAGGCCAGCTTTGAATGTAATTTCACTGTTTTCCTTGTTGCAGGGTGAAAAGTAGCTTTAGTCTCACAGCCAGATCTTCATCCCAGATTGATCTACCACCTTGCTCCAGCAGCATGGGGTCAGTAAAAGCTGCTTCAGCCACTGCCTGGGTTCTCTGTGAAGGGTGTTGCTATTCCCTTCTGTTGGCAGATGGCAAGCTGTAAAGGGAAGGTAGAGGAAACAGCATGGCTGATCTTCATGGCTACATTTTTGAGGTTTAGTCTCCCTCTGAGCAAGGTCTTTGTGATGGTTACAGGAGATAATTGATGGGTCTGATAGGCGGGGTGAGATGCGTCCACCTTCAGTAACCCTCAGTACCGTGTTAGTATTTCCATACCCCATGTCTTGACAACAATACGGGAAGCCCCTTCCGTACTAGCAGTTAATTTTTAGACCATAGATGTGTTGTCTGGAACTGCTACCTAAAAGCTTGGATTTTCCCCTACTCATTCTGGTTTACCCCCTCCGCCCCCATTTTGGCTGAGTCTCAGCATGGCTTTTTAAAAAAATGGGCATTCCTGGAAAGAAAGTATCAGGACGGAATATGCATTGCTGGCCAAGGTTAGTTGTTAAAATGGCTAATTCCCTGTTAAAACATTTCTCACATATCTAGGCAGACTGTGCTTGTATTATACTTTCAGTAGCTGGATCTTTGTTACACCTTTCTCTTCTAGCCCAAAAAGGCCATTCCTATTAAAAATCTACATGAAGCACATGTAGTTCGGGATCAGACCTTTTCTTAACTCTTTCTTAAGCCAAGGGGTTTGTTTTTGCTAATGCAGAGTATGTGATTTTATCCAGCACTGTTAGGTAGGAGGGTGATGGGTTTTTTTCTGTATGAGCAGAAGTCATAGTGTAGGTTTAATTGTCCTGGCATAAAAAGGCTTTTGTTGGCATCACCATAAACCACAATATGGTATAAATGACATCAGTAAGAGAATTTCCTTGCTGATTAAGCTGTACTTCTATCAGGGATAATTTTAGCTGATCTAGGATGGAGCTAGAGTGACCCTGCCCTCCTCTCCCCAGCCATGCGCTCCTTCCTCCTCTTGCATCAGTACCATCGTAAGTTGGTTTTTGGTGACCTCAGCTGGGAGCTAAACCAGCTGAAAATTCTCTCTCTAAAATAAAGACTAATCACAGAATCACAGAATCATTAAGGTTGGAAAAGACCTCTAAGATCATCAAGTCCAACCATCAACTAACACCACCATGACTCCTAAACTAGGCCCTGGAGTGCCACGTCTATACCTTTTTTGAACGCCTCCAGGGCTGACGACTCCACCACCTCTCTGGGGAGCCTGTTCCAATGCCTAACCACTCTTTCGGTAAAGAAATTCTTCCTGATGTCCAATCTAAACCTCCCCTGACGCAACTTGAGGCCATTCCCTCTCGTCCTATCGCTAGTTTCTTGGGAGAAGAGTCCAACACCCGCTTCCCTACAACCTCCCTTCAGGTAGTTGTAGAGAGTGATAAGGTCTCCCCTCAGCCTCCTCTTCTCTAAGCTAAACAGCCCCAGTTCTCTCAGCCACTCCTCATAAGACTTGTTTTCTAGACCCTTCACCAGC
>WAAD01009591.1:165665-304437 GCA_013389945.1 Fregata magnificens
GCCCATCCAAGCCGTGAGCTGCCAGCTTGTCCAGGAGAATGCCATGGGAGGCCGTGTCAAAGGCCTTACTAAAGTCCAGGTAGACAACATCCACAGCCTTGCCCTCATCTACTAGGCGGGTCACCCGGTCATAGAAGGAGATCAGGTTGGTCAGGCAGGACCTGCCTTTCATGAAGCCATGCTGGCTGGGCCTGATCCCCAGGTTGTCCTGCACCTGCCCAGTGAGCTCACTCAAGATGAGCCGCTCCATGATCTTCCCCGGTACCGAGGTCAGGCTGACTGGCCTGTAGTTCCCCAGATCCTCCTTCTGGCCCTTCTTGTAGATGGGCGTCACATTGGCTAGCTTCCAGTCATCCGGGACCTCCCCCGTTGACCAGGACTGCTGATAAATGATGGAGAGCGGCTTGGCAAGCTCCTCCGCCAGCTCCCTCAGCACTCTCGGGTGGATAATATTATAAGACAGGGTAGTGCCCTGAAAGCGCCTGTGAGCCAGACAGATATCAATACTACCTGAGGATTTTGTTTGTAGCGTAGATCTGGTTTCCTGCATTATCTGGATTTAGGGATCTGGCTCCTGTTATGAGTGATTGAGGCAATTCAAGGAACCAGAAAAAAATAATAAAGTGTCTCAGCACATATGTGCTCTTCCCCAGTGAGGTTTCCTCATCCTGGGAAGATCCAGTCCCTTAGCATCAGTACCACATTCCTACATCTCTCCTGAAGTGTGGGGTTGCTAGGGATGGAAAAGGGAATCTGACCTGTGTGTTTATACTCTCTATTACCACAACTCACAACTGATTGCTGTCCAGTGATGTAAACAGCTCTTGGGCTGTTACAGGTGAGAGAAAATTACAGAAAACTACATACAGAACTTAAAACAAGAGTTTGTAAGCAGGAAGCTGTCAAATATACAGACTTTGAAAATCTAAGAGTAAAGCAGAATATGTTTAGTGCCAGTGTGAAAGATCTGCAGTGTAAGTCCCATTAGGTACTGTATATTTTGCAGCATCAGTGGATACTCTGCTTGATTCGATTTCTTGTTGCTGCTGGCTTGCTGTGTTTTATATGGATGCCTTGTGTCATGACGGTGAACGTAGCTTTAGACAAACAGCTTGTGCTCTCTCCCTTGGTTTCCCCAGTGATACAATGGACATAATATTTCCATTCATATTTGCAGGGCTGTCCTGAGGCTTCACTAGTGAACATTTGAAAAGCACTATGTCTACACTAAGTATGACTACTGTCAATCTCTAAAAAGTGCAACTGTTTGTGCTTACCATTTATGCCATTCTCCTAGACATTTGAACTGTGTGATGTATATTACTTGGAGTTCTGAGTCTCAAATAAGCACTTGAGATAGACCTTTGTTTCCCTTTCCTGTCTCTCCCTTCCCAAAATATATTCCTTTTAATTTTAAATTTGGGGTTAAAAGTCCTAAGAGCTAAATAACCGGGAATTGGAAAGCAAATTAAATTTGCCGTCGGGTCCTTGCTGCCTCCTGGTGGAGAATGAATGATCACTTCATTGAGGCTGTCTTTGGGATGAGTTATGTCAAAAACAGTGAGCTTATGAAAACGTTTTGGGACTAACATTTTTAAAATGTGTATTTTGGAACATAGATTTCATTGGAATGCAATGAGGTGATCTTGAAAATGAAGCCTTGGGTTGTTTACTTGCATTGATGACCGTTATGTGTTCATGTTTTCTTCTGTCTAAGCTGGAGCCTGAAACAAGTAGTTATGCCTTTCACAACAACTTCTGGTTTTTTTCCAAAAGATGATAAAACGACTTCCTCGTCTTAACTGTCAAAAGCAGCAGAACATTATCTAGAAAGGAGGCAACTGCCAAAATCATGTCTCTCAGATACTAAAATGTCTTCCTAAATGATACTGAGCAAATTTCTAGTGTTTAGAAATGCTTTACAAGAGGGCGTTTGCCTTTCCTTGCCTTTCCCAGATGTTCCTTTGCAAAACCTAAAACTTCCCCAGAACAGTTTGGCCGCTTTGTTGTTGGAAGGTTTAAGAAGGAAGAACAGTGCCTGAGCATATATTAATTATTCCAGCAACAGGCTTTCTCGTAAGAAGTCGTTACTACACTCAGCAGATCTGTCCCTGTCCTCTCTACAGATGCACAAGCAATGATCCACAAGTGTTTCAGAGGCAGAGTGCTCCACAGGGGTTCCTCTGGACCTGCCTGGCCTCTGTTGGTGTTCGAAGTCCCTTGGAGATCTGAGCAGTGATGCAGGCCATGTCCAAGCGACAGAGTGGGGTTCAGGCTGCGGAGTCTGGATTTAAGATGGGTTTCCATGATCTGTCCGTATCATGCTGATAGTGTAGGGTGTGAATGCGTCTTGCGGGGCAGGGAGCCCAGCCCCATGGAAGCTCACTGCACGTTGTTGGGTGAACAAACAGTTAGAGTCTGTCCAGCTCTCGGATGAGAGTGCTGGTTTCAGGCAAGGGGTTTCACCCTTTGTGGGGCATACTGGAGCTGGTATATGGACAGGTGAAGAAGTCCCCTGCTTGCACTTGCTGATGGTCTTTGGAGTGAAATAAAGGAGCAGCTATATGGTGGGGACTGCTGATATCCAGGCATGATTTAACGTCTGAGTCAGTTTAATTCCTAGAAGCAGATTGGAAAGTGAACAAAATATTTATGGTCTGTGCTGTGATCTGCCACCTTCCAGTGGTGTAACACAGGCCGAGAACAATCAGGATTTTACTAACGTGGTTTTGTCTTCTTTCTTTGACATATGCAGGCTTTGTGTGTGAACTGGTCAAACCTCAAACTACCGTGGGTGGATCTGGACTGGCTGATTGATATCTCCTGTCAGATAACTGAGCTCGATCTCTCTGCCAACTGCCTGGTCTCCCTTCCATCTGTGATCCCATGGGGCCTGATAAACCTCAGGAAGCTCAGCCTGGCTGACAATCAGCTGACGGAGTTACCCAGCGTACAGTCATCCGACGAAATTATATGTACAAGGTGTGTGTGCTGGATGCCTGCAGCAAACTGAACCCATACAGAGAGCAGGTGCAAATGAGTCAGTTGTGCTTGTGTGAAACTGCGTAAATGAAGAGCATATGTAGGAGCTTCTTGGTTTATTTTCTGTCTGCTCAAGGTTTGCTCCTTTGCATTCTCAGTGTTTCCAAGTTAGTTGTCAGGACTATTGTAGGGACTTTTATTCCTGTATTGTCTCATGTTGCTTCTGCTTTTCCCCAGTTCTGTTGAGCCCCACTCCTCTAAGTCTAAGTCCTGAGTTGACTCAGGTTGACGTTTGCTGGCTCATATAAATTATCTGATCTGTTGTCTATCCAGACCACTTCTGTCTGCTCCTTGGAAGGGTTAATTTTCTGCATAGGGTTTCTTGCTTTGCCTTGTGAGAGCACATTCCAGCTGCTTTAATTCAGACCTAAGGCTATCCTGGTAAAATAGATGTCTATGGCAACAGGAGTCTTTGCTAGCATTTTATTGATGCCTGACTGAGTATCTTCTGTACTCACAGGTTACTCGAGGTCGATGTATCCAGCAACAGGCTCTCTACTCTCCCTTCTGGATTCCTACATCTTAAAAACCTTAAAAAACTCATTGCTGCTAAAAATTATATGGAGAAGTTATTTGACGAGGAAAACAGTACGTACAGTCCAGTGTTACACTTACATTTCAGGGCCTGATTTGTAAGAAAGAACCCAAAACTGTTATAATAACAACTTAAAGCCAGGATTAGCTAGAGATGCTTAGCATCTCTCAATTCTTTGTCCAAAGTACATGAAAAGGCCTGGTTATTTTTCATCACTCATTAAATCCTTTGGCTCTTATCTAGCAAGTATTCAGCATCTTGCTCGATCAGACTGCTGTCATGCTTACACCAAGTCCACAATGTTTTGTGTTTTCTAGCAACTAATTGGATTGGCTTAAGGAAGCTGCAGGAGTTTGACGTCTCTGACAACAGGTTGGTGGAACTTCCAACGGTTTTTCTATACTGCTTCAAGTCCCTAAACATACTGAATGTTTCCAGAAATCATCTGAAAGTGTTTCCAGATCCCTGGGCCTGCCCCTTGGTAAGTTGAACTGCTCCGACAGAGTCAGAGGCTGAAAAAGCTGTTGAAACAATGCAAAAAATATACTGTGATGCTTAAAAAGCTGTCAGACGTCTTAGGCTAAAAGACTCTTCTGTTTCTGTACGAGTGCCCCTGCCTGATTCAGTTTATGGGTCTCAGATCAAGTGTTTCTGAGGTTCTACCCTGTTCTGACCATGTTGATGGCATTGGTGGAAAACTTCTAGAAACATGCCTTATACGGATGTATTCGTTTTCTCTATAGTTCATATGAGCAGAGGTATTGTTAGGATCATTTTACAGAACACTCAGCCTTCATTCAAAGTTAACTTTGCCCAAACCCATGGCTAACTAGAGCATCTATATCCACCCATCACTGTGACTTTATTCCTCTTTATTACAGGGATAGCAGGAGAACAGTATACTTTGGTGAAGTGTTTGTTTATGGTTGAAAAGCAAATGGGGATAATTTTCAAAATAACTTTTGAAATACTTTTTGCCCACCAAAGAATTTGCCCATCAATTAAGTGAGTGCATCTTCTTAGCAAATCCTATGTGCCTGCATGCACAATAATTTATCTAGATCAAAATATCTAAAGAGATCGCCTAGAATGAATTTATTAATGCCTTAAACATGTGACAGGTGATGAACCTTATTATTTAAAGAGATGATTACTACTCTGTGCGTGTTTTTTCTTTTGTGTTTTCCAGAAATGTTGTAAAGCATCTAGAAACTCACTGGAATTCCTACCTGACGCATTGACTATTTTCTGGAAAAATCACCTCAGAGAAGTGGATTTTTCTGAGAACTCACTAAAAGAACTTCCACCGGGACTCTTCCAGCTTGAAGTAAGTGTCCTTTCTTCCTACTTCACAGTATTTCTCTTAATACCTACTCAAACCTCGATGTCATAGCAGTGGCTGCCTGGTTAAGGTAGGAGGCTATCTGCTGTTTTGAGTTGATGAACACAGCAATTGCACAGAGCCTCTGAGCAGCCCATAACCTCCTGAATGACTACATTCAGGCCCTCATCCAGTGTGATATGGTATCTAGCTTTTGACACAGGTCTTCTGAGAACTCTTCGGATGTCTATGGTTTTCAGATTTTGGGAGCACAGTTTGGAAGACAACCACTGCATTGTAGCTGCAAGCTCCAACCATTGAAATATAGCTGTACTCAAGTGTGCTCACAAATAGTTGTATTTTTTCTTAATCTGGCACACCAGTGTTGTGTAATTAAGGATTAGTCTTTCTATGCTGAAAATAGCATGTTTGAATGCCCTAAACAATGCTACCTGGCATCTCTCCTATCTTTAAGCTTGTGCAGATTAAATAATTCTTTATGGACATCAGAGATCCATAGTTTTACTTCAAAATTCTTCAGAATTTGTGGCTTTGCATGGTTTTGACATGAAATGAAGCAGAACTTGGGGGTTTGGTCCAAGCTTCCCTTCCAGATTGTGAAACTCAGGGTCATGGAGATATAAACAGAGGTAAATTGTTGTGCAGAAGTTTCATGATTTTCACTGCTGGCCTCTGTGGGAAGGATGCTGAAGTGATGGTTCATATCCATGTCCAATTTGGACCTCAAGAGTCTGCTGCAAAGGTGCCTCTTGGTCCTTCCTGAAAGAATAGTGCTGACGGTCATTTGCTCCCTCAGTTGTTTTTAATGATCCCTGCAGATTTGGCTTTGCTTTCTGGTAACCATTTGGTTTCAATTGGCATTTCTCCTGAAATAGAATGAATCCTATGGACTATTGTCTCCGAAATGTGTTTTTTCTGAATGCATTAAAAATAAGCCCGGTGGGTGGGAGCTACCATGACAGATGTTAAACACTAGATGGTGCTTCAAGGGCACATTTCTTTGGGTGCCACTGCTCAGAGGCTGCGGAGGGATGTAAAGGCACCAGTACAGGGCATCAGAGAAGACCTCAGTGCAATCTCTGCTGGCTTGCTCTCTTCAAAGCTAGCAAGCTTTGGCTGCCTTAATGCCAGTTCTTATCCGTATCTCTTCAGCCTTACCTTCATAAAAGAAATAAAGAGCAGATGTTTTCAGTCTCCCAAGGGCTGGAGTGTGGTGAGCAACTAGAAGGTGAAAGCCCATGCCTAGATCAGCCCTGGCTTGGGCTACTCCTTGGTTGTAGAATTTGTGTCAATAAATAGGGCTGCACTCATGCTCCAGCCCTCTCCAGAAGTAGATGTGGAAGGAGAAATGGGCAGTTAACATGTTCCTACACATAATGTGCTGAGCAGCAGTGAACTGTCTTCTCCCTGGGAAAAGCTGAAAGTCAGGGAGGCACTGAGACTTGAAAGCATGTCTCTGACCTAGCCTGGTGGGACTTGTAGTTTATCACTGGCCTTTGCTTGATTTGTGGAGGAGTCTTAAGAGTAGGACCACCTCACAGTTGCTAATATGATGTATATACTAGAAATGTGGTGCTAAGGGAAGCGGAGGCCTTCTCAGCTTTACTGTCTGTTGCCTTCTAAAGGAACCAACCGTACATGCTCCAAGCCATGTCTTAGTACTCTAGACTAGTTTACTTCTCTTGAGGACACCTGACCCTCTCTGGGTGGAAGTATTCAGGTAAGACTGGTCTGCTTTTCCACATCACAAGCTGACTGAGGCAGCCTAATCTGGATGCTGCAGTTTCTTCCCTCTGGTATAATCTAACGCACCAGAGCCCTTTTTGCATGCTGTGGCAGTAGGCTTGAAGGAAGTTATCTGCTGCTGCTATTGTCTCACTTCTGGAGGCACCCGTTCTCTTCCTGAAATGCAGCAAAAATTGAGAAGTTAGAGATGAGAGAGAAGAGGCAATTGCAAAACAAGGACTAGTGATCTCCAGGATTATAGTCATGAAGAGCCACAGCCAGTTGAAAGTCACTAATTTTCCCCCTACAGAGCAGGCACATAAGCATTGCATATAATCCCACCAGGCTCTCAGCTCTCCTGGAGAGTGGCCTTTGTCAGTGTTTGTGGGGGACATGTAACATGGATACAGTTGACTGAAAATGAAGCACCCCAGCTAGACCACACAGAACAAAGTTTGTGCTAATTCTGGAACGTGTAGCCTCCCTTTCCTCCCGCCCCCTGCTCAGGGATGTTTTGGAGGAGAAGTTTGAAGCATTGTCACTGAACAGCCCCATGCTGATACTTGGAGAGAGCTCGACACCAGGCGCCAAGGAAGGACTGGGTCTTCCTTCCAACAAGAGGTTTGAGCCAGTGGAAGACTAGTGATGGTAAAAGCATTGGCTGTCAAGACATGAGTGGCAGGGAGGGTTTTATAGTTTGCGTGGTTTTCCAGCCCTTTCCTCTAGTGGTTCACTTTGCGTATCTGCACTTTTATATTTTACTTTACCTTCCCCAAGTCCCACCAGGGCCCAGTGCTGCCTCTCTCTTATCACTAGAGGGAGCGTTTTGCATGGTAATTGCCATTCCAGCAACTGCTGTTGTCCATTGCTTATGTCACATGAATACCTCATATTTTTCCGATCTGAGAAAAGGGGAGGAAGGCCAACAGACTGACTTCGTGAGACTTTGTTAATCCTGCTTGATGAAAAGGGGCATAAACCTTTTGTATTATGTGGAGCACATAAAACATTTAACACACTTGAAGCTGAAGTCTCTGCTGGTAAAACATGATTTCCATGGGGTATAATTCATTAATACTGCTGTACTTGTGGCACGAGATAATTCAACTGATGTTCTGCTTATCTCAGTTTTCATGGGGGGGACTTGCAGAACAAACCTGGTTGGAAACTCTACATAAAAGACTCTTTTTCAGTGGAAAATTGGATTTTCAACCAAATGAAAATGATCATTTGAGCCTTGACATTAGTTTTAAGGGCAGATGGAAGAGCATAAACTTTACAAATCTGAATGTGAACTGCATATTTTTCTTTTATATTTCTGTTAAATTTAAAGGAGGGCTTGTGTTTAACCTTATTTATGGTATCTGCAGCTGAGTCCTATCTATATGGGGTTAACTGTACAAATCAGCTTCACCTCTTGTTTTTAAAATTTCTGTCTTCAGTGTGAGAAGAAAAAAAAAGTGGATAGGTAACTTGTATAAACCTTGAGAAGTTAATATAAATCCTTTCCATTTTAATAGGCATGTAATAACAAAGCAATTAAACATTTTCCTTGTGTGAAATAGTTCACATTTTGCATGTTGATATTATGCATATACAACAGATGTAAGCCCACTCTGACACTAGCTTGCACACAGATATAAGACTTCTTATCCGTATGTGGCATGCTGTGTAGGTAAATCATACTGTTCTTTTCCATTTGGAAAGGTTTCCTCACCAAAACTAAAATGTCATCTTAAATGGGCTGTTTCCAATTGAATCTGTCAGCAAGTAGACTAATAATCTCCCAGAACTAATAGTGGTGTTGCTTTATGCAGGACATATACTTGCTGGAGACGAAAAGGAAATGTTTGCATGCTAGGCAGCATAGACAGGATGTTCTGATGAATAAGATGTACTTTCTGCATGTTTCTGTTATTTAATAGACATGCTAAAAAACCTCTTTCTGTGTGTTTGATGGCCTTTGTCTTCTAACTCCAGGCTATTCCTCTTTTAGGCTTTGGTGTCCCTGAAGCTGCTGGGAAATCAGTTAGTTACATTGCCTTCACAAGATAAGTGGAATTGCAAACAACTTAAATCACTGGATCTTTCAAAAAACCAACTTGGGAAGTAAGTGTTTCTTTCAGATTTTGTCTGAGAAAACAAAAGCTGAAGAAATAATAGCAAACCAAATCCCTCATGTAATACAAAGAGTGTCAGTAGTGAATTAATTACCTGCATAGAAGGCATTGATATCCACATACCATGTCTCTAAGTATATTGTGTGTCTGTGACAGTGATGAATTATCCTTTACTGATTCTTTGGGCATTTAGCACACTATATCATTTATTAAGTGGATAGATTACTGATAATGGCAGTTTAATTTCAGAGCGTGTAGAAATTTCTTTAACCCAGTGTGTGGTTCATCACTACAAATACTAGTTTGTGGGGAGCATATCTTAACCACAAACCATCTGGCTGGACTGCAGTTTGTTGTTAGCGTGGTAGTATTATTTTGGAAAAAAAAGAAAAATCTTTGTTTTTTAAATGGAAATGTAACCAGCCTCAAGTTCATAGAGAAGACTGACGTTAATAAGATCATCCAATAAAAGAGTGATGTTCTTCTATTTAGAAATTACAATAAGGATGTTTAACAGAGAAAGTTAAAGGTCCCTTATCTTCTCCAGAACTGCATTGGATTGTGTCATACTTCTATCTTCTCATTTGGGTGCCCGTCCAGCAAATTTTCTGGAGTCCTTATGAGTTGCTGTGTCAGTTGCAAAAGACAAATTAATCTCTCAGTGCATTTCCAGATTCATGTTGTTGGGTCATCTTGTCAGAGACTCTCTGGTGAAAGCAGGGAATGGCAGCAGGTTGGTTCTCCAGCACTTTTTGTGGAGCTTGTTCAATTTGCAGTTTGACAGCCTACTTAACCTTGACACCCATAAAGTCGGGGGTCAAGTGCTTTCGCCCTGGGAGCTGAAAGAGCTGCCTTGCAAAGCTCTGTTAATTTGCCAGAAGAAAACCGTTGGGCCTGGACGAGTGTTGGTGGAGTCTAGCTCTGTAATTGCACAGCAGGTTTCAATCCCAAAAGCAGACAGGAACCCATGAGAGCTGTGCTGTGAATCGCACAGCCTTGAGAGGGACCAAACTGCACCACGTAGTGTCCTGGGCATGCAGCTCCAGCACAATTCTCATCTGCTGTGTCCAAGCTCTTTTCTCCACATGTCACCATTTTGTTTTGTCTGCAGGAGTGATGAGGGATTTAAAACAAAGCGGATTCCCTTTTTCACCACGAAGAGCAGGGTGCGCTGTGGCCCAGAGGCAGGTAAGGTACACGGCAGTGCAAATGCAGGGAAGCAAGTGCTGAGAATGCCAGGTGAGCTGTGAGGCAGCAGGAATCTGTGGAGTTTGGCTGGAGGGAAATCAGTGTAAATTCATCTGCAATTTTAGGTGCAACAGCATTTAAATTAAGAGGAAATATGTTTAGATAAAATGTTTCTAAAGAAATGGTGCAGCTGGTTGGTACCATCAATATAGAAAGATGAAGAATGAGTGAACCTTGTTTCTTTCACTGAGCTTTTTTGCTTTTCATGAAGGTTATTCTTTTTAGCCAGAGTACTAACTGGTATGTTGAAGGGAAATTAACCCATAATTAGTCTTACTACTCTTTTAGGTTTGTTTCTGTTGTTGAATTTGTAAATTGCATGTTTTCCCATCTCTGTGATTTGCACCCATAGTTCGGGGCAGAGCAGAAGAGATGTTTGGGATTAGTGCACGTGAAATCCCAGAGAAAACAGAGGAATATCTGAAGATATTTGCACTGCTTCCTGCTCTCTGTGGGATTCATCTGCATTTCTTTTTGTTTGTTTGTTTTATTTTAAAGCACTTGGAGAGCTTTCTCATTCTCAGCTGCCTGAAGAATGGCTTACTCTAAAGCATTCTTTGCAAATCTCAGAGTGGAATAGAGCTGGCGTCTTTGTGACGCACACCCGAGCAGCCCTCAGCTGCTCGCGGGAGGGAGAAGCCCTCCTGCAGCAAATGCTTTCCTCAGTTCCCCTGAAAATTGTGCATAATCTCAGGTCAATGTGAATAGGTAAAATTGGTAAATGCACCAAGTACAGCCATAGCTATAGGTTAGGACTGGAGGTCCTAACCTCCAGCCTGCTCATCTGGGAGGCAGAGGCCCTACCTGGACCTCCAGGCAAGGCTAATCCTACCTCATTTTTCTGTCCTTGGAAGTAGAGGCTGCTGTGCAGCAAGTCCTGTATCTGCACCTTAAGGAGGAGAAAGGGTTGGTCTGCCCTGTTTTGCAAGTAGGAAATGGAAATAGAAGTGCTGTGACATCGGTGAAATCCTGAACATGGAAGAATTGGAAAAGGCGTCTGAATCTTTTGAATCTGTGGAGTCTGACATATCCTCAGAGCTTCACTGTGAAGTGCTACAGCAGCATTTCCCAGTGGGGAGAGAAGGGCAGGAGCAGTGGGCAAAGGCAGCTAAAACCAGCTATAAAAGGGAATTGCTGTCCTAATGGAAATGTCTACATGCTGCAAACCCAGCATAACCCCTCTACATAAAGGAGGAGAGGACGGACTCTGCATTAGTACCATTTGAAAAGCCTTGGCACATAATACCCTGGTGCAACTTCGAGCTGCCTGAGGTTGCCTCAGGTTGCAGGAGGGTGTGGAGTAGCCCACCTGTCTGGTGCCATGATTGAATACCCACAGAGACAGAGCAAAGCCAGCTCATCTTTTTCTCTCTCTTCCTCTGCCAAGTATAGCTTGGTGAGACTAGAGGATGTGGCCAAGAATTTAAAGAACATCAAGAGAAAACAGAAGCTGGAGCACATCAGCTGCTCACAGAAGTCTTCTAGCGAGGTGGGGGGCAGGTTTTCATATGATTTTACCAATAAAGCTATTTACTTAAGTCTAGATTATTTAAAGAGGATAATTTATGGATGCTCACTGTATTTGATTGATAAATCTCAGAATAACTTTTTGCACATGCATCTGGTGTTGCTGGCATTTGCTCATCCAAAAATATATTTTCAAGATGGGATTTGTTTTAATTTTTCTACAGTTCTTTAAAAGAAAATTTGAGCTCAAGCCAGAGAAATCATAAATAACTCATGAATAAATAATTACAATTCATAAACACCTCGAGCTTGCTTCCAATATAGTACACTCCCTTCCGCCTGGGACTCTTTGGTGAATTGAGAGTATTGCTGCTATTTTAGGTGTTTGCTCCTACATGTCCAAGAGGGACTAAATCTGTCTGTGCCTAGGTGCATACTGAAGAAGAACAATGAAAAGTTTAAGTCCAGCGATGAGCCAGAAAGGAAGTGAATTGAATCCATGAATAAGCCTGCTGTTCTCCTAAAATAATCCCAAAGATGATTTTTTATTTGAAAACTCAAAGGCAGACTGTGACACCCTGCCCACACCAGACAGTCCTGTCACATATATAAAACACCCCTGCAGACAGTGAGACTCTATCTTACTCCTTTTCTGATCATAGCTCAGGCTAGAAATGCTGTTAATATTAGAACTGGGGAATTTTCTCCTGAGAAAACCTCTTCCATTTTCTTTTTTTTTTTCTTTTTCAGCTAAGTCTAGTTACAGTTCCTCAAGTCTTCTCTGTAAGGGAAGAAGATCTTGGTGGAAGTGCAACTGTCCTATCCTTGAGGAAGGGTGTGTCTCGCATCTCAGGGAATTGCTTTTATTGACCGTGGAGGCAGCAGATGGTGCTGGTTGTACTTTCCTAATCAGAGACTCAGAATCTGCTTGTCCCTGTGTGGCCTAGTTTTCCTTGACTCCAGGATGCTTCTTGGTAGATACATGTGACACTTAAGACAGCAACACAATTCATGGCAGCTTTTCATGCCGCTATCCCGGGAGTAATTTGTGGAGCGAAATGATGCTCTTTGGAACCAGCTGAATTTCCCTTTGTTTGAACCTCTCCAGCAGCAGCAACTCAGCCATGCAGTTGTTGCCATTATTGCTTGTGCTGCTCCCAAAATATGATAGTTGCTGCTCAGACATGTAGGTAGTCTGAAGTGCCCAGAGACCTTGCAGTCTAAAACAGAACAGAGGGGCAAATGTGAGCAGTGTTTTAGAGGCAACGTAGGTTAGCAGTCTGTCAGCTGCAGTTTGGGTTTTCTTCTCTGTTGTTATTGACTTTGATTCACCATAAATTGCTCCAGGACGCAACGTGGGGGCCTGAACATAAATTCTGACTGGCTTCTGGCTTTTCTCAGGCAATGTGGAAAAAACATGTTGAGAACCACTTGTGCCCTTGGTATGCCCTTTCACTGCCAGCTGTTAGGCTGGAATAGGGGCAGTTCACAAGGTATTACCACCTATTCAACAGCAAGAAATATAATGTCCTCTGATGTATAGTCATCTTGGCAGGCCTGGAGTTCCTCCCTCAGCACCCCAGAAGTCCTGGAGACTGTCATCTTCAAACACGTGCATCACCATGATTTTAAAAAACTGAGATGTGAGCATTGATGTTTGATCGCCATTGAAGGCCGTTTGCTTTTCTGCTGTTGCTTCATGGTGGTTCCTGCCAAGGAACATGACCTCATGTCCTGCCTACAAAGTTAAGGTGAAGGCTCTTGGTTCAGAGCCTTGGTGCCTGTTATGTGTTAAAGGTGCAATTTGTTTCCTGTCTTGTTCCAGGTCCGTTTTTGGAGTTTCCAGCATTTCTGAGTGATTCTCTGGAAGTCCTTTATCTGAACGACAATCAGCTGGACTCTGTCCCGCAGTCTGTTTGCCTTCTGAAAGGTTTAACAGAACTTTATTTAGGAAAGTAAGTCCGTGTCCTGGAAAAGCTATGCAGTATTATTTCCATGTTGTTTTAGTGACCAGTCTTCTGTGGAGCCCCACCCCAGATGTCCAGTGCTTTTGAAGTCAAAAAGCTGGAAATAGTCAGCCCCTTGTTAGAACTGTACCCATCATTTGCTTTAGATAAGGAGAAGGCCGGCCTTTTGAATTAGGGAAGATGATCTAATGCTTTGAACACAGGCCGGGGAATCTAATGTGCCTCTAGTTCATTCTGGCTTTTTGCTGTCAGCTTCTATAGTGTTAGAGTCAATAACTCATCATTTTTGCCTTTATTTCCTCAACTGTCCAGTAAAGATCATTACACTTGTCTGCCTCAGAGGATAAATTGAGGTTATACATCACTTTTAGGATGGAAATTACTATTAAAGTGCTGAGTAGTCTTATTAAAATGTTAATGGAAGATTTCTGCAAGGAGAGAATAGCGTAATCTGAGAGTCCGTGAGAGCAGCTACTTACACACAAAGCCTGGTTGTTGGTAGATTTATTTGTTTTTGTACAGTAACCCTGGTATCCGAGAGCTTCCTCCAGAACTTGGACAGCTGGCTAATCTCTGGCAGCTGGATATTGAGGAACTAAATATCAGTAACGTTCCTGCAGAGATCAGAAAAGAGGGTAAGGCTGATCCTGTGTGTTCTTTATTAAATTGACTGAACATATAATGAAAATCGCTTCCTTTTAATGGTCCTGAACAGGAACAGACAGTGTGCACCCAAGCCCTTGTTGTGGTTAACTGGAATTGCATAGGGAAACCTCCTACACATATTTGCAAATTTGATAATCAGTGCTAAGCTCTGGCTATATGATCAATTTAAGATAGATCACATGTTAGAATGGTGACTTATAAATGCAATATTTCATTTGCAGTATGCATGCTGGATAAATTCCATGGCTTGCTTCCTGAATGTGTATATTTTAGGGTATTTAGACGGTCTTTCTGAACACTGAAATGTTTAGGATCAGCAGTCACAGTCACATTGAAGTGACTTTATTGTAAGCTGCTAGGTTTTTGGATCTATTACAATACTGTCTTCTTTTTTGTGTGTTTTAATAAGAAAATCCTGTGGGAACAAAGTTATTAGGAATTATTCCTTCTCCAGCACACTGTTGAAGCCTAAATCTAATTTTAACTGGAAACATAAAAGTAGAAGGAAAAACTGAGTATTTTCCAATACTAAATTAGTATTTTATGTTTCCTTTGAGCTTCTGAAGCATACGAGCCACAGCATTTGTTTCTTCTCACAGTGCTCCATTGTAGAGTGTCAGAGCAGTGACCTTTTTCTGGGGTCTCTGTCTCAGGTTTGTCCACTAGAGGTTTCTTTGTTTATTCTCTGGGTTGTCTCAGTCCACAGCGAAACTGCAGGGAAAATATTAATTCAGCTGATGTGTCTGCAGCAGTAGGTTTTGTGCAGTCCTGCTGTACATATGTACATTTGTAACTGCTAACCACAGATAAAGCCTGTTCACTTCCCCCCCATAGGCCCTAAAACAGTGCTGGCATACTTACGAGCACAGCTGCGCAAAGCAGAAAAGTGTAAGCTAATGAAGATGATCATCATCGGTCCTCCACGACAGGGAAAGTCGACGCTGATTGAGATCCTACAGACAGGAAAAGTCCCTCAGATGATGCACAGCGATGCCACCATACGTACAACAAAATGGGAGCTCCCCAAGCCAGCGGGACACAAGGCAAAGGTGAAAAACAATCGAAGATCCTTAGCCCCAGTGGGATGTTTGAGCCCCACAGTGTCCCTTTTGGGCTGAAATTGCCTGTCCTTTCACAAAGAACAGTTTCCATTACTTGTGAGCCAGACCTTATACGTGACATGTTTCTAGACCCATGACAATTCCTCTGTTTCATTTCCAGTTGGTACTAGAGGACAGTTCTGTTTTCCTGAGCGCTCAACTTTGTATCCTAAAGAGAGAGAGCCATGTGTAGGCAGCCTAAATTCTGGCTTTCCCAGCTCAGGTGGTTTTTTGACCCTGATTCTGAGAGAATGTTTTCAGTCAGCTTCTCTAAAGCAGATTGTCCTTTCATTTGGGACCAGAAAATGGGACATCAGTACCTAAAGCTGGACTCCCTCGATATCAGAACTGTCCTAGGTGGGGAAGGTCGGTGGAAGGTAGGATGCCTGACCTCTGGTGTGATCCAGGGACGTCTAAGGCGTACGTTAAGCACCCAAATCTCAGGTGGCTCATTCAGGGAGTGTGTCCACTCATACTGAACTCATTTGAACAGCACTGAATTCATTCAAGCATTTGTAGGTGGCCCTGTCCACCACCTGCATAGTAACTCAGGGATCAGAGCATGCAGAATTGGTCCTGAGGTCTTGTCAGAGCTGAGGGTGTGCAAATGCATGGCTCTCCCTTCCCGGATGAGAGCCATGACCACCAGACTGTTTTGGAAGGGGTGGAGGAGCCTGCTGAGTTCAACTATTCTACAGCGAAGAGTGCCAGGCCAGAGACAGAAAGAAAAAGGGCAAGCACAGCCTGACTCTTTAAAGAGAAGACTTTGGTGGGAGAAGGGATTTGTGCATTTTGTGTTGAAGAGCAATTGAATAAAATAAAAACCTAGACAGCATCAGAGACCTGGAGTGGGATCAAGATGCTGAATGGGCTTTTGTCCCTACCTCTGAGTCTCTGTGTCTCCGTACAGGCACCCACAGCTGAAGGTCTTTTGGATGAGCAAAGCAGTCCTGGTGCTAGTTAGGGCTTGGTTTAAACAATATGGAAGTTCTTCCAGCTGTTTCTGGGAGACTTCAAACTGGGACTATGCTAGGAGATCAGAGCCCTACTGAGATACTTAGCTCCTTGCTGAAATCTCATAGGGTAACTTGTCATGTGGGATCAGTCAGTACTTGGACCTGGACCAGTAAACAGAGCCCACTCAGTGTTACATGATGCTCTGAGGATGGTGGCTGGAGCAGGGTTTGGTTTTCTGCTCAGTCACAGGCTTCTTGCCTCCCCAGGGCCAAGTGATTTAGGGACAGAGCCTCCAAGGTATGTAGGTGCTCCCTACTGCAGCTGGGAGCCTGAATACCGTTTAAGCAGAGAGCCGTGCTCCCTTTTAGTGCTGTTGTGGGGCTGCACGGAGGAGTGGATGCTGAGATACTTGGAAGAGAGCCAGAGCTAGAGAGGCCTCCGTTTACATGTTCCCCCAAAAATCAGTGAGTCTGATTTACAGTAGCTGTAATTCTGGCCCATCTCTAGTGTGACACACGTCAGAAGTCTCTGGGCAATGTGCAGGACGTGTTTATTAAAGGCTTGAGAAGTTTCCCGTCTCCTGGGCATCTATATTCTGTTTGGCTCAGTTAGGGCTGAGCTCAGTGGAATTGATTTCAGCAGGGGGTTTCCTGTTCCCCATAGCAGTGGCAGATAAGTAGCTTCAATGGTCCTGTCGAGCGTGGCACAGACAAGGATGAAACAGTTTCTATTCCAGATGCAGTGAAATACAGGGCTCAGAATGAGACCCTTGTTTGTACTGGAGAATCCACAGTATTAACTGGAGATTTACCAGCATCAAGGGCACCTCTATCGTTCTAGCAGCAAGTAATTAGTCTTGATTTCCTGTGGGGAAGTGGTAGCCATGCTTAACAATTGCTTGTTGATTTTTCTTTCCTGGAGGCACAATTAGGACATTGAAACCCTTCTTGTGTCATACATTATGCAGGCGTAGGTTTATACTTCAGCTATTATCTCCCTCTGATTTACTGCAACCGTTTGATTTGAACACTTCTCTTTGTCTAAGTAGGTTGATTCAGTGGAGTTCAATGTCTGGGATATCGGAGGCCCAGCAAGCATGTCTACAGTCAATCAGTGTTTCTTCACAGACAAAGCGTTGTACATAGTGGTATGGAACTTGGCACTGGGGGAAGAAGCAGTGGCAAACTTACAGTTCTGGTTGCTGAACATTGAGGTAAGAAGTCACTGGTGGACTCTGGGGTATCTATTTATGAAGTAGTAGCTCAGCACACAGATAGGTGATGTTACAGATTCTTTTTGGTCTGCTTTTAAAACCTCCACAAGCTATGAATTTTGCATAGCTTTTGCATTTAATTTTCCATTACGCTGTAGGCGTATCGCTATATTTAATGGTTTGAATTTATCATTTGCTTTGTTCTCCCTCACACACATCAGAGAATGAAACAAAAGCTGATTTATAAACCCTTGCTAAGTAAGGCTGAATATACTTATTTTGGAATTAGTGTTTGACCACACTGTGCTCCGAGGGGGGTTTGAAGCATTTTCTTTCTTGTGTGGGTTAGACACACATTAGTCTTGAGGTTATATTTTTAACACTTTAGATTCAGGTAAGCTAGAGAGTATCTCCCAGACACCTCTCAGCTGAGACTCAGAGCTGCAGTGAATTCATTGGTGTTGATTGATTTTTTTATAATACCATGTTCATAATTTTTTGTAAATGTTTATTATTTGGTATCTGTCTTAACATTACATACACAGAAATGGACTCTAAGCTAGTGCCTCTGAAAAAAGAAACATCTGTACATTACAAAAATATTAGCTTAACGATCAGCAGCAATCAAAAACCCAAACTAGGTAACAAAGCAGAAAGCATAATTATGGTATTTCAAAAATGTATGATGTCCCAGCAAGCACATAGAAGCATCAGAAAAGATACAGAGAAAGATGAACATGATGGTTAAAAGTACGGAAAAGTTTCTGAGTGCACAGCAGTTAAATAGATTAGGCCTCTTCAGCTTGGGAAAGAGGCAAATGAGGAGGGCTGCATGTAGACTTACCAGGGGTAAGGAGAAAAACCACAAGGGAGTCTTTGTGCATGATCTTTTACAATAGAAGAATTAGGAGAGATCAAATGAAATAATGAGATGGTAGCTTTGAAACAAACAATAGCAAGTATCCTAAACACAACAGACAGCTACCCTGTGGAATTTATTGGAACAACAATGTGCTGTGGGTGTCAGAAGTTGAAAAAACAGACTGGTGGAAGGAAAATCCATCAAGTGCTATTAATTCAGAGGTACCAGCTCATGCTGAGGAAGTTGGTGAGCTGCAGGCTGCTGGATACTGGGAAAACACACCGGGGAAAATCTCTATATGCTTACCCTGTGCCCATACTCTTCATTAGCCTCCAGGGAGAATACTGGGCCAAGTGGGCCCTTTGGTCTGACTTGGTACAGCCATCACTCCTGTGTCTGCACAGGGTTAAAGTTCAGTATCATTCAGGTTTGAGATTTCAGTGGGCATGGCAAGAGAAAAATGGATTGACTGCAAATAAGCATATATTTCTGCATCTGAATTTTCTTCCGTGGTCAAAGTCATTTGGGTCGGCAGGCTGCTCCCTGCTTAAGCCTGTGCAAACCCATTGTATTTGGCAGAGCGTTCCCTGAAATCAGGATACATTCCAGTCCTGTAATAGAATCATGGAAGGGTTGGAAGAAACCACAAGATCATCTAATCCATTCCTTTGCACTGATTCAGGATTAAGTAGATTCAGACATTTCTAGCAGTTTATCTCACCTCTCCGTATACCTCCAGTGAAAAAGTTTGTATAACTTCCCCAGGTATCCATTCTGGAGTGTACCTGGCCTTTTTCAGGATATCAGAGTTAGGTCTTCTAGCTACAGGTTAAGCTAACTTCTTTGCCTTTGTCTGGGCGGACATAGTTCCCATCATTTGGGTGACTTGTGGCAACTTAATACCACATGGCAACTCCCTTTATGGTAAGCCCTGATGTAATAACTCCAAACTGATGGTTTCCTGCTCTGCAGTAGCAGCAGGTGATTAAGCCATATTTTGCAGGAGAAATTCTGTAATACCCAGATCCCTTGTTGCTGTTGTCAAGCTGCCATGACAGGTTGCCTCTATTTTATATATATATTCCATTTTATTAATGTATATGACTACCCCCTCTTAAATATTATACTTTTCACATGTCCTCACTGAATTTACCACGACGTGATCTGGACGAGATCATTGTCAGTGTTTTCTCTTACAGGCCAAAGCTCCAAATTCAGTGGTGCTAGTGGTAGGAACACACCTTGATTTAATTGAAACTAAATTCCGTGTTGAGAGGATAGCAACTCTGAGGGCATACGTCTTGGCTCTCTGTCGGTCTCCCTCTGGATCCAGAGCAACCGGCTTCCCAGATATCACATTCAAGCACCTACAGTAAGTACTTGTGCCTTTATGAAGCTCAGTCACTCTATTTTTTGTCACTTTAAACAATTTTATAATACTTGATCTCCTTGGCAACAGAACTGATTTAAAGACTCGTCAGCATTGTGTTTCATCTATTTTTGACTGAGATAACATAGTATAATCAGAGAGAAGTTCAGTGTTGCTCAGTGGTCTGATCATGGGTCTGGGAGCTGGAAGCTCCAAAAGCATGACCTCGGCCAGCCTGTTTTAGTGCTCCTGCTCCACTCAGGTTTCTCCCCCATTAAATGGTGATACAGTTTATTAGTGACAAGGAGAGAAGACACAGATTGAGTAATTAATGCTGCAAAGCTTGAGAGCATGACTGTTACAGGGTGGGTGCTGTGGGATTTGTTAAGGGGAGGCTGTGTGGGAACCTCTTGCTACCTGACATGAAAACGCAGCTCATGTGGCAGTGTTGGCAGGGTGAGGAGTGGGTCAGCCCCTGAGCCCCTGGCAGTCCAAACCTGTGCGATCTGATAAAGGAGGGGTGGTGCTGTCTGGAAGATTGGTGTCAGTCAGGCCATGGAGTCTGACGCCGCTCCCTCCCTTTGGCTGATGGAGAATGCCTGTGGGGAGTGAAGGCTTCTCTGGCTGGGAAAGAAGCGGGTCTGTCAGCCAAGGGGGTGCACAGCACCGGTGGAGCGTGGTTGCAGCAGGCTGGCACCAAACAGTGTGAAATTGCCAACACCTGGGGCAAGAGCAGGTGGCAGCTGGCAAGTAAAGAAGGGCGCTGCAATGTCCCCAGCGCTTTGCATCTGCTGCCTGGCAAAGTCATCAGGAGACCTCCCACGCTCTGTTCTGCAGACGCAAGCACTGCATCGGGCATCCCAGCTGGCTCTTTCCCGTTAGGAGGAGTACCAGGAACCCAGTGTGAGGCACAGAGACTCACAATGAGAAAGAGAAAGCATTGTGCTTTGGTCTCCTCAAGCCTCTTTTCCCATCACCACAGAGCATCCTACCATGATCTCTATAATTCTTTCTCAAGGGGACTTTCTTTCACCCTGCCCCACATCCCACGTGTTCCCCTTCTTCACCTTCCTTTCCCCCTGCATTTCCTGCCAGTCAGAGTTGTGCCTGATTTCCTACCTCCTCCCTCCCGTGCCTCTCCTTCATACCCCATCGTCCACCTGCATGGGGCTCCACTGAGCAGTGCTCCGAGCAGCTGGAGGAGTGTGAGGAGTGTGTGTTGTGGAAGCCTTGTGTGGGTAAGCCCTAGGTGCTTTTATCAGTGCTGGTCCTCCAGCATTCCAGTGAGTGCATGCTTCCCAGTGCCACTGATGCCTGAGGTTTAAGATAAAGCATATTGCTTTAGAAGAGGATTTTCTGTCTGCTATGGGAACATGCGTAGGATCAGTTAGAAAGACCCTTTATTGGGGAAAGTGGAAGAGAACCGTTCTTATCCAGCCCACAAAAAGACCAAAAATAGTAGGAGCTGGAGAGACCAGGTTTTTAGCTGTTAAAAAGATGATAAAGGCCAGCTTTTAGGATCTAAGCATCAGTTCCCAGATCACAGGATCCAGCTGAGCAAGGGCCAGAATGAGGGTGGGAACAGGTGTCTGGTAGTCATCATCATGCCTCTTTGATCTGAGGCGGGGAGAACTGGACTTGTCTCCAGCAGTTGCCGGAGCACAGTGTTTTCCTCCTTCCTGCAGTCCCTTCCAGGATGTGTGCAGCACTGAAGGGAAAAAAGGTGATGACTTCGGTCAGTCTGCCAGGGAAGTCCCCAGAGATCACGGTGCATAGGGGACAGAAGAGCAGTGCACAGTGAATGAAGCCAGCAGAGCAGAGGTTGGCCTAATATATCCTTTCCAGGCTCCTTCGTATTTTTCTCCAAAGCTAAAAATGCTCACTGACAGCCTTCCTCCCATTCATCTGACACAGGAAATTTAAAGTCACTGATAAGAGAAAGTGAGCCTGGAAAGGAAGCCAGTGTGCTGATAAGGTTTGATAATCTTCACCCTTGCATGACTTTTGCAGTGAGCTCTCATGTAAGACTCTGGAAGGCCTCGATGGACTCCGACAGCTGATTTTTCATGTCACTTGCAACATGAAGGACGTCGGCAGCTCAATTTGCTCACAGAAACTTGCAGGGAGATTGGTGAGAACTTTCTGAGTGCTTTCTAGTGGTGTTGCTTACCAAAGGGGGGCTTTTTTTTGAGCTTGGATTGGGAGGTGAACTTTAGGAGTTATACTTGATGCAGGAGGCATGTGAAGTATATAAGATGGCTATCTGGCTTTGGGAAAAGACAGCACTATAAGATCCGTGTAAAGGGGACATGACTTAGCCAGTTAATCTCCAGCAGAGTGATTGCTGTCTGATATTGATCCTGCTATTTTTCTCATGTGGCTTGCAGATACCAAGAAGTTACCTTAGTCTTCAAGAAGCTGTCCTTGCAGAACAGCACAGAAGAAGTCAGAATGATGATGTACAATATTTAACAGACAGACAAATAGAACTGATCATTGAGCAAACACCTGGAAATGATATCAAAGACTACGAAGACTTGCAAAGTGGTAGGTCAGAGCAGACCAGCAATTTCTTGGAAATCAATGTGTGACCAATTGAAATATTCCATGAATAATAAAAATGGCGGGGGGGGAAAGACCACCAGATAACTGCTGTGCAAAAGACCAGTTAGAGAGTGTTCTACACCTGTGTAGAGGTCACTTTGGAAATTGGTAAAATATAAAATTAGTAATGGGGCTTTGGGGAGAGGGCTGGGAAGTTTCTAGGATATTCTGAGGCTACTAATATATATATATTTTTTTTTTAAACAAGCTTTGTCTGATTTCGTTTCTGCTCTGTGAAGAATGAGGGTTGCCATAGTTTCAAGGCTGTCTTCTCTGTAGGGCCCCAGTCCTGTGGTATTTATGGAGGCCTTGCTCTGCAGGAGCCGGTGAGAGCCCTTCCCTGTGAGGATGGCAGGAGGAGAGTAAAGGGGAGGTGTGATGGGGACAGAAATACTGACTGTAAAGTGGTGAGATGCGGGTTTTACAAGTGGAGTGCCAGATAGCAGCACTCCTGAGACAAATATTACTCTCGTGGCTTGGCTATGTGCTGGCTGTATCTGGTATGCATAAATTGCACAGACTGCCTCATAATCTTATTCATCTGCACTGTGGTTTCCTAATGCTGGTCTATTGCTAATCTACAATTCTTTATTTTTTGCAGCGATTAATTTTCTCATAGAAACAGGTACACTACTACACTTCCCAGACACAAGCCATGGCCTGAGAAACCTATACTTCCTTGACCCTGTCTGGCTCTCAGAGTGTCTACAGAGGATTTTCAACATCAAGAGCTCCAAGTCTGTAGCTAAGAATGGAGTCATCAGAGCAGAGGATCTCAGGATGCTCCTGGTTGGGACGGGCTTCACGGAGCGAACCGAAGAGCAGTACTTCCAGTTCTTGGCCAAGTTTGAAATTGCACTGCCTGTGGCCAATAACAGGTATGTTGATAATTAGAAAGGCTTAGCCAGGCTGGAGAAAAATGGCCATTTAATCAGCAGATATTAACAGGTTTTGTCACTTTAAGCAGTTGTCTTGACAAGGATCTTGCTATAAGAAAATATTTGAGTGCGTTGAACAGTGTAATGGAAGGCATCCATCCATTTGGGCTGTATTTCCTGGCATGAGCATCCTTTGGTCCAAACAAGGTAGTTTGAAAACTTTCCAAAGCAGGTCTTTGTCCACTTGGTGCATTGAGGCTGGTGACAAGCTCAGCCACCAGCACGGAGGGGCAGTGACACCGCCAGGGATGAGGTGATGAGCAGGTGGAAGCTGTAAGCGCTCAGCCAGCACAGCTGCAGCTGAGAGAGGATGTGAGGCTCGTGGCTGCTGGGCCTGAAATATAGACGGGCTGGAGTCATCTGTTTCCAGTGAAGGATCCTCACTCCAGAGTGTGGCAGAAAACTTTGGGTAATCAATAATTATGTCAGCCCTGAAAGTAGTAGTATTTTATTTCTAGTGAAATCAGGAAAGTGTAGCTTCAGTAGCAATGTGATTTTCTTAATTTTTAGCCTCAATAGGTGTTGATCAATAGTTTTTCTAGAAATGGCCTAGGAAACCTCATTGTCTTTAAATGTTAATGAGTCCTCCTCCCCCCTGCCCCCCGATCTCTTTTCCTCTGGGCAGAGTTCCCTGCTATTTTTCTCTCTCCCATCTGCTTGGCGACAGCCTGTTGTTGCGTTAACGGTGAAACCATAGTTGTATTGCACTTTTGATGTGGCATTTGCATTTCACTTCCTTGCCCTTCCAGGACAGCACGGCTGCATCGCCCTGAGCCTCTCGGGAGCTCTGAATGCCAGCACAAGTGCAGCATTCTCTGTGCTGTCATTATGCCTGTCACTTATCCAGTCCCGGATGCCAAGAAATTTTCTCAGGCTTAACACAGATAAAGCAGCAATGTTTCTGCTTAGTCCAAAATGCCTTTTGGACTCCTTGTCGCTATCTGCCATTTTTCTCCAAGGCAATTACATTGTCTGTGCCTCAGGAACAAGGAAACTGCTTTTTCGTGGCCAGCCCAATCTTTTTTAGAGCGATCCAAGCCACATTAGCAGAATATTCTTCCCACTGATGGACTGTAGCTATAGCAGGTTGGATTAATTTAATGTACTAGCCAGACACAGAGCAGTTATTTGTTACTGTGCTTCTGCAATTATTGTCTAGATTGCCAGATAGGGTTTCTGTGCAGCCAGTAGAGAAAGCAGCTGCCAGTTCCTGTTCTGAAAGGGTGGATGGGGGCATGTTTCACATATTTTCAAAATTTGCATTGGCTGTTGTTCAAGAGCATCGAGTCACCATCTGTGTTATAATTCATGGTATAGTTGCGGTCCAGAAGGGCCTCACTGGCCTTCTTATACTCCTAGACCCTTTCCTGGATGTGCTGAGGAAAGTTTATTGGCTGTCATATGGTGCATCCACTACCTTTATAGAGCAAGAACTTTTAGTTTGATGCATTCCACTTTTCTGCCTAAGGTGCATGTAATTTAGCTTTGTTCTGCTTGTTAAAATAGGGTTGAAAGTGTGACCGTTCTTACTGTAATTTATAAGTGAAGAGAAATTTTTATCAGTTTTACATTCCAAAGATGTTTCATGAGAACAGATAATTTGATCATGTAAAATGTCATCAGATGTTATGGACTGTGGCATATGGAGAGAGCTGTTGTCTAGTGATAGCTGGTTTTTTTGAGCTTATATTTCAGGTTTTACAGAATACTGCAGCTGCTAGAGAGAAAATGTGATAGGCTTAAAGCATTGGATTTGGACCCAGCATTAGTTCTAGTTGTGTGTCTAGTCCCTGCCACTGTTATTTTGGTCAAGTCCTTTGGCCATTTCCCACATTGCTGTCATTATGCACATCAATGGTGAGCCCCAGATACCAACACATTTTCTCAGGCTCAATGCTGATAAAACAGCAGTGTTTCTGCTTATAAGCAAATACGATTTTTGATCGCATACACATCTTGGAATGTATTTGGTACAGAAGAGTATCACTATCAAGAGATTTATTGGCAGGTATTGAAAGCCATAAGCTTGTAGTTTTCAAAACTGTTCTAGTCTTCCAAAACGTTTAAGTTTCCCAAATACTAAAGATCAGGACAAATGAATGTTCTGTGCTTACTGGGAGATCTGAAAATAATTTGAAAACTTTGTGGTCCTCTACACCAGCATAGCTCTGTTACTTCTGACTAGTCAGACTCAGATAGCACTGAGTCTCCTCCAGACCTGGGCAAAGAACCTAATAACCTGATTGCAGGAGGAGGCTGAGCAAGACAAGTGATATCTCTGCTGGCATCAGTCTGGTAAAGTGAGCTCTTGCCCTAGGAGTTTGTCAGGGATGTGGTAGGGAGTCCATCAGCTGCAGTATGGTGCAGCAGGAAACCCTGTCATGTTGACCCAGAAGGTGCTCTCATTATGGGACTGGGATGAGAGCCAGAGCAGTCCAGTCCCTGCAGCCTGTAACTGCCTCATTGCCACCTCCCATGATACCTCCTCTTCCCACCTTCCGGGCTTACTGAAGCTGAGCTGCTATAGGTTGTTTTTGCATTTATCTTCTGTTCCACATAGGAGCACAGCTGTAATTCTCTGCTTACTACCAGGGCAGAGCAGTAAAGACACCAAAAAATGAGTCCCAACATCACAGCTGTTATAATGACTCTTATATTTTAATGCATTTAATTTGTGATTACATAAGTGTCCTGCACATTACATCAATTTTAGCCCTGTCCAATAGCCTTGGCTGAATTGTGTAATGTCTATTTTGCCTCTGCTTGCTTCCATAGTGTAAATTAATTTCTCCATGTATTGCTGCAGGACCTTTAGTCTAAAAGCTTTTTTATATGCAGTAGGCTTTGCCATTAAAAATCTCTTTGGAGACTGAATCGCCTTATTATCCAGTAACAATGTACTCACTGTTACAAGCTGTAGCTAAAATTTGAGCTGTTGAATTTGATGTGTTTCAGCTACCTCCTCCCTCATCTGCTTCCTACCAAGCCAGCATTAGATATCCATGGGCTCTGCCACCAGACCACAAACACAGTCCAAAGGGTCTTCAAGATGAGTTTTGTCCCAGTTGGCTTTTGGCAAAGATTCATAGCCCGAATGTTAATTAGCCTGGCAGAGATGGACCTCCAGGTAGGTTACTGTATCTCTCTGCAAGCAAGACAGCTAAAGTTGTTGTTCAATATAAGTGTAAGTGGGTGTCTCTTCACGTCCCGCTTGCTTCAGTCACAGACTTCAATAACATTATTTGAGTAAATAGGGAGAGGTGAGATTCTGCAATCAAAATCTGATTCTGTTTTCACAGTAGGTGTTATTTAGAACAACAAATTGGCACTGGGGAAGAAAGCCTGCATTCTCCACAGCCTCTTTATAACATGATCCCCTGGAAGGTCTCAGTACCTCCAGCATCTTCCAATTACAAGTAATTGGAGTTCTGCCTGTGGCTATAGTCCGTGACTGTTCCACTGGGCCAGGCTCTACTCACGTCATTTGCCAGTAGAGATCTGGAATAGCTCCACCAAAGTCAGCTATCTGAATCTATATGGGTTTAAATGAGAAGGAAATTACAGGACTGTTGCCTTAATGGGATAATGAGTGCAAGCAGGCACCCTATTAGTGCAAGTGGTAGGCATATCATTAAAGTAGTGTTTGTAAGGTTCTGAAAGCTAAGTGAATTTTGATGTTACAGACATATTTTTGCAGCAGCTTATATCTGAAAACGTAGCCCTGCTGGAAACTGTGATAAATACCTGCAAAATATTTTTAGTACTGCTGTGGTATCTTCTTAACAGCTATCCATTTAAACTGTGTTCTGTCATTGATGTATAGAACATGGAAAACACGATACCTGTTTTTGGAAGGTCCTCTGTGTTCCAGGCTTCTCAAACCGTGTAATAACTTCACCTGTTTTAAGGGGCTGTCTTGGCAACCCCTTGCTTGCATCCTTGTGGGCACTACATAACCCTAGAGCATCTTTGCTAGGGACCTCATCCAGCCCTCACTGAAGTAAATGGAAAGGATCCCAGGCATCAGACCTGTCTGCAGACAAATAAGCGTTAGAGCAATGAGTACAGTGGAGTTCTGCAGATTAAGTCTTTGGTTTTAAAAAAAAAAATACATTTTGCTCTAAGCACTGGTTTGAAGTGTCTTGGAGAAAAGCCATCTTCCTCCCACTGAAACAGGTGGAAAAGTTAACTCTCTACATTGAGGGCAGACTTAATCATTCTCTAGAACATTTAGCTCTTCTTTAGATTTATAAGACTTTTGNTGTTCACTGATATGAAATTGTTCCTTTTTTGAGTGGCATGAAAAATATTTCCATTGCTGCAAAACCAACTTTTACTGTGTGTATTTTCATTCCATTGCAAAATTTTTTTTATGAGCACAAGTCACTCTTTAATGGAAAAGGTATGATAGCACCTGTGAAGGCCAAAGAAAGAAGTCACCTTATTGCTCAATTAAAACAACATCCTTATGAGAAATCACAATAATTTAATTATTTTCATGCTTTTCTGCTTGTTTCAGCTTTTTGAAAACAAGAAGAACACCAAGACAAGAAGCAAAAAGGTGACCATCTACAGCTTCACAGGCACCCAAAGGAACCGCTGCAGCACGTTCCGAGTCAAAAGGACTCACACTGTTTACTGGCAGGAAGGTCTGTTCGTTACCTTTGATGGAGGCTATCTTAGGTAATTTGTGTTCGTAATGCAGCATGCATGACGGGACTAATAGAGTGTATGAAACACATCATCTGAATGGAGATGAATGGGCCTGACTCATGCTATATGCTCACTCGTCAGTAGAAGAGGAGGCTCTTCTAATAGACATAACTCATCTGGTAACAACTGGTGACAAAAATGATGAATAACTGATTGTTTGGCAGTTCTGAGTATACCAACCTTATGTGTTATTGCAGCCACAAATTTAAAAAGGCCTGAAAGCAGAAGGCGATATTCAGAGCAGAACTCTCTGCCAGCATAAAATCATGCATTTTCACATGCAAAGATTTCCTTACGTCAATGAGTTTTCCACTGAATCCTAAGAATTCACCACTGTGTGGCAGTAATCCAGATCAATGGAGGTGCTTCTGTGCTATCAGACCAAGTGCAACAGGGACTATGGCTAACTGGTTTAAGCTGACCAAGGCAGAGTGTCTGCTGGCTGCAAGCCTGAAGAAAATCTGCTTTCCATGTTCTTTCACAAATTCAGAGAGAAGGCAGCCACTTAAGACTTTCATCTTTGGAAGAGCAAATGCATCTGCAGATACTACAGTCCCTGGCAAGATAGGGAGGAACAATTGGTGCTGTTGCATGGTTGGAGACCAGAAGGGCACAGTGACTTTCCTGAGCTCATCTAGGCAGTCTGGGGCTGAGTAGAGACTTGGACCCAGACATTACAAATTACAGGCTGGAATCCTTAATTCTGGACCGTCGTGGTGGTCATACTCTTACCTCCCCATGTACTTCAGGGAGTTACAGAACTCAGCTCTTTGTATTAAAGCCTTTTTTTTTTTTTTTTTGGTGGGAATTGCACAAAAATTGTTTTCAATGATTTTTAAAACTCCTAACCCTCCATCTTCCTGTATGGAGCATTTCTGTCAAAACTCTCCATGATACTCAGTTCACTTAGGCCAGAGTTTTCTCTGGGTCTGACCTTCTGTACCATTTACCCATGGTGAGCAACTGGCATTTCTGTGCAAGCATTCTTTTCTGAAAGTCATTTGCAGAAGAGACTGAATTGAAAATCATCCTGAAAGCTAGATTGCTTTTTGATTACTTATGAACGACATGTTATTATGTAACTCAGGTTTCCTGCGAGAAAAAGTTTGTTGACACCGATACTTCACAAAAGCTTCATGCAGCTGTCTTTTGGCTTTCTTACACAGTGTCGAGTCTTCTGATGTGAACTGGAAAAAGAAAAAAAGTGGTGGAATTAAAATCATTTGCCAGTCAGAAGTGAGAGACTTTTCAGCAATGGCGTTCATCACAGATCATGTCAACTCTTTGATAGACCAGTGGTTTCCTGGTAAGAGAACTATTGTAATTTTCTGTGCAGTATTGTCTTTTTAACAGAGGGTTCTTTGACAGGGCTCTCCAGGCGCACAATATTGTGTGGAAATTGAAGACCCCTCAGGCTCTGACAGTCTCAAGCCAATAACGTTTGAGAAAAGCTGATAGATAACCTGCAGACAGATCAAGATTATTTGCCAGCACACCTTGGTCTAGACATTGTGTCTTTCCATCCGTGAGTCACAGCAAGCACAGGTGAAAAACATTACAGTTCAAACAAGACCTGCTTCTGTAGGAGTTCAGGAGCCCCTTCCAGTGCTCATACTGGCCCAAACTACTTGGCACTGTCCCTTGATGGCAGAACTCATTTTGGTATCAGCTGGGATCAGCATTTGCCCACCATTTCTAACACCCTATAATTTACAAAATTGTGATGTGGGAGGCATGAGTGAATATGATACCAAGGACTCTGCGCCAAGGTAGTTTCCTTGACTCTTGCAGTTGTTTTTCCTGTGATCAGCACAGATCCTGCTGTTACCCAGCGGGCTGTTTGCAACCCCAATACACTTTGTTTAAAACCAAAACAAAATCTGAAGTTGTCCCACACTGGTCTAGAAAACAGTGCCAAAATCTCTTAATTGGAGGCTCTCTGGGGGAAACAGTTGTGCACTCTCACGTATTCATGTTCTGCATGTTATGAAGATAAAAGAAGATTTTATTTGCCTTTGGATTAAAATAATGATAACATTAATCACTGAAGCATGAGAAGAGTCATGACTTCAAAGGCTACAGCCTGCATTCACTCTGCCTAATTGTAGGCATTTAACGGAGCCTGTCACCACAAAATCCCTCTGTAGTTAGTGGGAGAGGTGTGAACCTCCCAGAGGTTTGGGAGAGGTAGAATCCACGTTTCCCCCAGAGGGGCTGAAAACATTGTCCATGAGGGAGCCCACAGTAACTGTGTTCCTAACTTGGGTGCTGCAGATGAGTGCTTACTCGTAGCCTGCACCTGAAGCGCTCAACCTGAGCACAGCATGCCTCCCAATCCACTCCCATTCCTGTTCCTATGCTTGCTCTCCGCCTGAAGCCATCTGGCAGCTTGCAGTCTGCAAAGCAGACGTCGCTGGGGCTCCTGGGCAGCCTCACAGCTGCCATCCTTCTGCTGCACGGCCATGCCCTTCAGGATACACAGTGATCCCTATGTGCAGTTCACACAGACACCCAGCAAGTAGGAGGTTCTCTCCAATGCTTTATTCCTATACTTCTAATTTCTACCGGTCCTGAATATATTTTCTTCACAAGCCTGTGCATTACCTGTGACCAAAGCAGAGTAGCTGTTAAGTTATGTCAACAGTCCTGTCTCCTCAGTACTGTCCCTGCTATCTGTGCATACTTTGCAAAAACCTATTTTCTTAGTCCAGTCCATACACTGCAGTAAACTGCTGTTTTCATGAGTGTGACCATTTTCAGCCAGTGGATCCAGGTAGTGACGGTAGACATTTGAATGCACTAGGAGCTGTTGTTCTTTCTCAGTTTGTGTATGTTATGTTGTTTTCTGTTTGCTTGCATGCTTTGAAGCACTCACAGCCACTGAGAGTGATGGCACATTGCTGATGGAGCAGTATGTGCCCTGCCACATCTGCGCAGCTTCCAAACCAGAGGATGATGAGTGTGGCGAGAAGGCAGAGGACTCGCAGTACTTTAACATGGAGGACTGTGTCCTGACTGCCATTGAACTGGACTACATCACATGTCCTAACCACCCTGACATCCCCGTTTCTCTCCAAGAGCTTGTCCCAGAGCTTTTCATGACTGATTTTCCTGCCAGGTAACGTTATTTGATAGCTTTCGGGTAAGTTTCAGTGTACTTATGTAATTCAGTTGGATTTTTTTCCTAAGTCATCTCTGCTAGAGGAACATACTGACCACAGGAAACAAATTCATCTGCTCTCAATCCCTGCTGTGGCAATTCATCCTAAACTGCACTCCTGGGGGTCAGCACACTTGGTTAGACAATTGCTGCGTGCTGACCCGAGTCATCACTTCGGGGGTCCTTTGAGATCACTGTGGTGCAATGTGAAAGTCCCTTTCTAAAGCTGCAGCTGTCCTGCATTGCCCAGTACTCTGGCCAGAGCTTTCTGTAGTTGCAGTCTTTCTGGGATCCCAGAAAGGAGATTTCAATATGGCAAAACCAAAAGGAAGTGCTGCTGCATCACAAGATTGGCACTGAAATTGCCTTTAGTTTTGAAGAGCCTGGAAGTGAGTGAATTTATATAGACACCACTAGAGAATTCACATTGAGTCGAGGCTCCTGGTCGGCTGAGGGCTGTTGGATGTGTTATAGTAGTGTGGCAGTCCTGAACAGCTGAAACAGCTCTTCCCTACCCATAGCAGCACTGCCAAATCTTTAAGCTGCTTAACTGTGTTCCCAGATGGGTTCAGTCTTATACCCCTTATTACTTAGTGTGTAGAGCAAGAGACCTCCTGACAGCAGGCAGGACAGGAGACCAATGTCTCTTTCGGTTCACACTCTCTCAGACCTTTCTGTGCCCGATGCAGAGCCGTGAGACCTCTAGACCAAACTATGTCGTGTTGGCTGCTTTCAGAGCTTTCTGTGCTGGCCCCTGTTCCTTTCTTGGGGTCATTTTACTGGGTAAACACCCCATCAGGTCGTCATGACAGCCCTCCTCGCAGTGCTATCTCCTAGAGATTTATTTGACGGGTGCGAGGCGAGTGGAGATGTTTGAAGTGTGAACAGCTGTAAAAGTAGTCTCTGGAAGAGTGGGGAAATGATGAATTGCAGCCTGGGAACAGTAAGCTGATTTGAATAATCAGGTTTCAGAGTGTGGGGCTGTTCATAAACATCCTGTCCTGCCTCAGCAGAGAAAAGAAGAACAGGAGGTAAATGAAGCAAAAAAATCGTTAATACAGATAAATGGTACAAATATCTGTACCTGTGTCATCTGCTTGGAGAAGGAGCTTATGTGCTTTCCAGATCTGTTTGATTCTTTTGGGATAAATTAGTAAAAAGCCTTTTTTGCTTATTTGCCTCAGTTATGTTTTTCTGCAAGAAATCTGTTGTACACAAGCCAGCGTAGAGTACATTGAGATGACCAAGGTAGTCTAGGTGATCCAGTCCTCTCAGGAGATAAGACAAGAACCTGTTAGGGGTTTGTGAAAATGGAAATCACTTTAAAAACATGAATTTACAATGTCTTTGAAACTTTTAATTAAAAAGCCCCAATCTCTTTTTGGCAGACTGTTCCTGGAAAATAGCAAACTGGAATGCAGTGAAAATGAAAACAACGTTCTTGGCCAGGGTGGAAGTGGGACTGTTATATATCGGGCACGATACCAAGGAAAACCAGTGGCTGTGAAGAGATTTCAGATTAAAAAATGCAAGGGTTCTCCCACTTCAGCTGCAGGTACAGTACACAGAATCGGTGTTGGGAATTGGCTCTTGGAGTCTGCCATCCCAAGCTAAGACTAAAGAGCCTTCGCTCTCCGAAGTGCTGGCAGCACCTGTTTAAATACAGCATTGAAATGTACAGCAAAATTGATGTGTTTCCATGGAGGAGGAGGAGGATGCATCTTAAAGAGTCCTTCACGAAAGCACTTGTAGTGATGAAGGTCATTGGCACTGCAGGAAGCTTCTCTCCTGCAGGTCAATGCGTGGACTCATAGGGTGCCAAGGCATAGCCCTTGACTGGGGTGGGAGGCAAGATTTCATCTCCTGTTCCCAAGCTATTTGGCAAAGAGAAGGGTGGATTTGCATGGGTTTGCACTAAGGACTTGTGGGTCTCCACCTTTGAATAAGTCTTTTACTCCATCTGTGCCAGCAGCAAACTGGAAATCCTTCCCAGCCTGCCAGCTCCTCCAGGCAGGGACAGGCTCTCGTACTGCACATGCTGTCTGTCAAGCCCAGGTTTCCAGCAGAGCCTCAGTCCATGGCCAAAGGAAAGGGGAAAGTGCCTCACTTTCCTCCTTTTTGTCAGGGAAGGAACCCCTGAGCTGTGGAGGAGACCAGCTGCTGTCCCAGTGACAAATACCCTTTGGAAAGACCAGACCTACCTGAGCAGCCTATGGTGTCCCACGGCAGAAGGACAATTACTGTGAAGGGTCCCTCTCCTGGCATGCCAGCCGGGAAAGAGTAGGGAAGACTCCTTCCACCAACAGGTCTGTAATGTGACATTCACACTCAGAGAGTCCCTGCTTTAAAAAGCACAGCATGAGTTTTCCAAAATCATCCAGGTGATACATGAGAACAGTGTGTACCAGACACACTCAAGGTTGGTGTCAAAGGACCAAGGGAGCACTTGCTTCCTAAGGCAGCCATATATATCCTGATTATAGCCAAGATGTCTGTTAGTGGCTCATGCACCAACATGAGGATGCAACTTAAAGCCCTGCTGTTGGCATAACCCCACAAGCTGCCTTCCTCCTGCAGCATTTGCTCAGTGATTAGCACCTTCCAAAGAGTTTCTGACTTGGTTTCTCAGCTGGGGAGTGAGAAGGGGTTTGTGTGTCTTGCCAGATACCATGCTGAAACACCTGAGAGCCATGGATGCCATGAAGAACTTCTCCGAGTTTCGCCAGGAGGCCAGCATGCTCCACTCGCTGCAACACCCCTGCATCGTCTCCCTCATTGGCATCAGTATCCATCCTCTCTGCTTTGCCCTAGAGCTGGCCCCTCTGGGCAGCCTCACCACTGTATTGTCTGAAAACTCCAAAGGTAAAAACAGGGTCTCCCTCCTGGGAGAGCTCACTCTCCGAGTCACAGTAGTGACAAATGGTCAGCAACATTTAAATTACTGCTTGATTTACTGAAGGGGATTTTTTTCCAGACTAGGGGAAGTGGGAGGGATGGAATTGCTCTTAAACTGTGCCTTTGGCAACCCAGTAAAAATTGATGCTCAGGATTTTCAAAACTACTTTGGAGACCTGGATTTTCAATTTCTCTGCAAATTAATAAGTGCATCTCACTTCAGTGCTGCATGGGTAATGCTGTGTTCTTCCTCCTGCAGATGGGTGTCTGGCACTCTAAATTCTGTCATAATTATCTGTATTTCTGTTGCCGTCAACTGAACGACACTAATTCCAAAATAGGTTGAGGCCATCTGACCCTCTTGGCACCTTGGCTTTGTGTCAACTTTCAGTCAAACACTAATTTTCACCAGAAGATTTAGGGATCTAGAAGTGAAAGGGTTTGAAAAAAGACTCTAATAGAACTGTCAGATGTGTATAGTTACACGAACAGTGTCATTTCAAATCGTGGCATTGAGTGATGTTTTAAAAGGTTGTTAGTTATTGCTCTGGAGTTTAAAAGAGAAAGAGAAAGGGGGGCAAAAAAAGCAGTTATTGCAATTACAAGAACTGAAGACAGGCTGTTCCTTTGTGCCAGGGTCTTCCTTTGTGCCGCTGGGACACATGCTGACACACAAAATAGCGTATCAGATTGCAACAGGCCTTGCCTACCTGCATAAGAAGAACATCATCTTCTGCGACCTGAAGTCGGACAATATTTTGGTGTGGTCCCTGGACGTCAAAGAGCACATCAATATCAAACTCTCCGACTATGGAATCTCCCGGCAGTCGTTCCACGAAGGCGCGCTTGGTGTTGAAGGCACGCCGGGCTACCAAGCTCCTGAGATCAGGCCTCGCGTAGTCTACGATGAGAAGGTAACTGCGGTGTATTCATGGGCGCACCTCCTGCATTATAGCAGTGGGTGGGTGGCTTCATGCATGGGGCTGAATTCCCTTGTACATGCATGGTGTGCAGCACTAGCTTTCCCACCACGGCCTTCCTTGCTCTCCTCTCCACCCACCAAGGGAGGTTTGCCCTGTTGTTTTTCTCTCTGTTTCTGGCTCTAGGTCGACATGTTCTCATATGGCATGGTCCTGTATGAGCTGCTGTCCGGTCAGCGGCCTGCACTAGGGCAACACCAGCTCCAGATTGCAAAGAAGCTGTCTAAAGGGATCCGTCCTGTTCTTGGGCAGCCGGAAGAGGTGCAGCTATATAGGATGCAGGCACTCATGATGGAGTGTTGGGACACTAAGCCAGAAAAGGTACAAGACAGCCCTCATGACCAGTGTTTTCTGATTGTGTAGCTACAGGGATCTGGCAGCCCTCTTCATGCAGGAGAGCTAGGCCTGCTCTCGGTACAGCAGAACAGCTCAGTTGCCCATTTAACCCTCCTGCTGATATGGCCTAGAACTTCTATTGACTTAAATGAGAGTTTTATGAATGAAACTATGGCAGATTGGTGGCCTTAGACATCTGCGGTGACATGAAGGTCCCTTGACATCAATGGCAGCTAAGCTATTGATTTCACCAGGGCAAGACGTTACCCATAATTTCTAGAAACAGATACAGTATCATGCTGTGAATGTAACTACAAAGACTTCAGAAACCCCCAGATTATAAAAGGCGGTAATGAGGAAGGAAAGGGTTCAAAGTACGAGAAAAGGATTATGCTGCATTATGTTTTTCATTAATTGCAAGTCGGAGTTCAGAGCTGCTGTCCTTCAAACAAAGGTCAGCTTGACTCACAAACAGCTAGACACTGTCATGACAGTGGGTCAGCTTCCAAAATTCTTAAACCTGAAGAAATTAATCAATAAAATGTGTAAGAGAAACACAGACCAAACCATGGAAGTACAGAAGAAGTTTGTCTTCAGTGTCTGGGGTATGGAGGACGCTAAGAACCAATCAGATGGGATTTATAAGGAGAATTTGGTGTAGATTTGAGAAAGTAGCAGAAACGTTTATTAAAGAAGTCCTACTTCTTGGCTCTCTAGCTTTAATAAATAAAGGTTATTATGATTCTTTTATTTCATCTGCACCTCCAGCGTCTTGGTTGACATATGTCTTTCTCTTTTCCTTTCCCCACAGCGTCCACTGGCCATTTCTGTGGTAGGACAGATGAAAGATCCTACCTTTGCAACATTTATGTACCTGCTATCCTGTGGGAAGCAGTCTTCCTTCTTCTGCTCCCAAGGACAGGAGTACACTGTGGTGTTCTGGGATGGGAAGGAAGACACCAGGTGAGACAGCTCATATTAGTAATTTCTTTCTTTTTAAGTAAAAATCCTTCAGCGTCTTCACTTATGCCTCTGGGAGGGAGGTGAAGAAGGTGAAAGTGAATTTGGGTGAATGCCAAGGATACGGTGAACACTGTTTTCCCAAACTCTTTTAATTGGGAACAGTGGTTGCTTTATAAAGGATATTTAACGAGCTTAACTCTGCTTCAGTTAATATGAGGAGAAGATTAGGGCAGTGTAATGATTCACACACACAGGATGAAGCATTTGCACATGAGAACAGACGTGTTCTGCCTTTCCTAATGAGGCCATTTAACACTAAACCTTTCCTAATTGAGACTGCAGTTCCATCTCTGTTCTGCAAAGCAATTAAGCACATGCTTAAATCCTATTGAAATCATCAGGAGTTAACCACATGCCTGAAGCTGTGTGTGCATCCAAGTGTGTACTGCCAGTAAAATGCGTGCTATACTGAATAGGCATGTGCTTTAAATGTTATTAAATTGTGACTGAGATGATGGTATTTTGCTCAGCCGCATGTGACCCATGGCTAGTTAGGTTTATTTTTGTGGATGTTACTGATTTTTATAGCCCCAATCTTATTTGGAAACATCCACAAACTGGTCTGAATTTTATATTAATGTGTTCGTTATTTGTAACTGTTAACCTCATGGGAAAGGTACGTGATTTGTTCATGAACAATTTGTTTTGCTATTTGCGGTGCCTGGTCCGTTGTTCAGTGCAGACAGTATAACTATTCCTGCTAAAACTGGTGAAACACATGGGACTTACAGATGTATTTTGAATACATGGATGTTGTCCAGAAATTCACAGCAATATATGTCAGTGAATCTGCTTCCTGACTGGACAATCCACTTGCTGGAGACTGCTGCATAACAAATTACTTATATGTGACAGATTTCAGGATGTGTAATTGCTTGTGCCACAGTTGGTAAAACATCTGGGACTCACAGATGTGGTTGTGAATATCCAGTTATTGTTCAAACACCCAAACCCAATAAACTTCCCCAAACCTCAAACAAACAAAATCCTTTTAGTTACAAAAATATTAATTAGTCATATTTATAAATTATTTTATCAGGTTACAGATCTTTGCTCTTATTTGGAAGAATCATGCTCTTCTGTTTATGTACTAGAATAAGTAATGAAGCCAGATAATACTGAGGCAGTGAACTTGGAGAACGAGCACATATTCTCTTGAGAACCTAATGGGCAAGATGGGCTAAGACCTCCCAGTTATTAATTACTGCTATTCAGCTGGAGCTCTTTGTCTCACAGCTGAATTATAGTAACAGACCACATAAGTTCTCCTAATCCATTTCCATGCAAAGTCAGATAGCTGAGTTTAAATCTTCACAGAAGCAATTGCATATCTGCCCCCTGAGGAAGAGCTGTGGCACATCTGTATTTCTCTTCCTTTACAAAGACCATTTGGAGGGGTCAAGAGCCTTGCAGCATTGTCCATATCTGGACAGTCGTGTTACGGCTTGGCCAAAAGGGCTGAGTACCATCCTGTAGCAGTTTGCAGGCTGAATGCTGGCTATAGGAAATTGTTATTTGCTCCTTTCAGAAACTACACGGTGGTGAATCCGGAGAAAGGAGTCATAGAAGTGGAGAGGATGAGCTGCCCAGGAATGAAGCTATGCTGCCAACTAAAATTTCAGAATGCCCTCTGGGCTGCCACAGAGGTGAGCGTTGCCTGTGCTTCAGTGCCCCGCTCAAGAGGGGCCTCATTAGAAGAGACACAAATGAAGAGAAAGAGCCTATTAAATTAGTAAAGCTAAGAGTGTTTGAGACAACGGGCATCTCAGATGAGCAGCATGACTTTGCATCTGCTGTCTCCGGTGTATTGTTTCTGCCTGTTCCTTAGCTGATACCTAGATCAAAATCGTGCCTCCTGATGTTCAAACCGATCGTGGGAACCCTAGCTTTCCGAGGCGAAACTCTCCGGGTTGTAGCGTATCTGTACCCAGGGTTTCGTCTGGGAAATGTCCTTATCTGTAAGCGATAAAGGGGAGCAGTGAAAGAAACCATGCGTTTAAGGGTGGGGTTTTGAAAGAGGCCTGAGGGATTTGAAAGTTGGTGGGAAATGGGTACCCAAGTTTTGTGTTCACTGTGGAGAACTGCAGCTAAAAAAATGAGAGTGAGAGAGCATGGCTGATTTATCCCTCAGAGGCCCTGTCCACTCATCAGAAAGGGCTGTGTTAAGTGTCAGCCGGTTCTGACACAATCGTTTGACACAGAACAAACAAAAAATAGCTGAAACAAATTGAAATGTTCCTGAAATTCAGTGTTTCAGAGAGGGGAAGAAAGGCCACGCTTGCTGAATAAATAATTTGTGTTGGTTAATTCACCCTGCCCTAGCATGGATGCTGGAACTGAGTGAGAGTATAGATCTTTTTTTCCCTGTAGGAAAATAAGATATTTTGACTTTTTCTGTTCCCAAATTGAGGTAAAGTTCAAATATTACTATTTTTTCATAACAAGTAATATAGAAAAATTACAATTCAGAAACCTTAAAGCATTTTATATCCATCTTTTTGATCAAAATGAAATGTGTTGCTATTCCCCAAACTGGGTGCTTTATGTCACGTTAGTAGATTTATGAGGCGTAGAGCAGGTGTAATTCCACATACAATGTAATAATAGCTTTCCTTGAATTGACAGATTAATGCAAAACAGCATACAACATGTTTCAGTTGTCCTGACACATTTGGGATTTGTTGGGGTTGGGAGTGGGACCCACCCCTTCAATTTATTCTTGGAAGAATTTTAAAAATTTTTTAAAAAACCCAGAATCAGGGTTGTCAAATGCTACTTTTAGATGTGGTGATAGAACACTTATAGCGGGGATTTTGGTGGCTGTTGGGTAGTGCATATACTGCCCACAGCTCATTCTGGGGAAGGCAGTACCTGCTTTCTACCTGCAGACAAAGCAAATGCTCTGCAGGGAAAACAAAGAGAAATCCAGGCTTTGGATATTGAAAAATACAAGTAAAAACTGGTTTTGGAACCAATTTGATCTTGTTCAGGTATCAAAATACGAAAAGCATGGAAGATGATTGAAATTTATGGAATTTTATGTGCTCTTTCACAGGACCAGAAGATTTCTGTGTATGGGTTGCAGGGCATGTGTCCTCTAAAGACTCCACAGAAGGGTTTAGACACTCCTGCTACTGTGAGCTGTTTTCTAGTAATGCCTGTTGTCAAGAAGGTAAGGAGAAACCTAAAGGAAAAGGGGCGTTAGTGAGACTAAGCTGTCTGCTGCCAGGCCAAGCTGCCAGAGTTTGCGTGGTTTGTCACTAGCTAGTGTTGAAGGGCTTTGCAATGCCCAGGAACATTTTGGCAGTGTGACGAGAAGGTTTCCAGGTCTTTGTGGCTCTGCCAGAAGACAGAGGTGTGGGCAAGAACCTGAGTCAGGGGACCAAAGCTGGCACTTCCAAGCCTGCTGGGAAAATAGTCAAAATAGATCGAATTCCTCTGCAAGGAAGTTTTCCAGCTGTGTTTCCACATCACTGGAAGACAAGGTTTAGGCTGATCAAGCCAAGTAGAGACAACATGAAACAATAATGAGAATAATTAACTGCTAATGCAGGACTTGGGTATATCCTAGCTCTTGTACCCACTCTTTTCCTGGTGTGTGCGCATGTTGTCATTTGTGTGCACAGTCATCTTTAAATATTATCTAGGCTCAGCCACACTTCTTCTTTGGTTTTGAATGAGAACACTTAGATAATACAGCTCTTATGGGTAATACTCTTATGGGTAATATGGATAACTACTCTTACGGGTAGTAACAAAAGTTATATACTATCTGTCTAGTTCTGGAATTGCTAACACCCAGTTACTGGCAAGAAAAATACGACATGACTGCCTATTGTGGGCAAGTCTTGGGGGATGTATAAAAACTGTTTTCGGGCTAAATTACCTCCGGTTTGCTTACAGCCACCTCAAGTAAAAACATATAATTATGTTCCAACATTATTGGTAGCTGTGTAGTTTTTGCAAATGCCAGCAGACTGGTATGTGTCTAAAAGCTCAATACGGAGCAGCTCTCAGAGCGACAGTGGAGCTGTTTTATACCACATGCCCGTTCTGAGTTATTGTCCATTTCTGGCTCATTTGCTCTGACTGCTCCATCGCTGCAAACTGAATCTGAGGCAGATGGTTAGTGTAAGGTGTACTGCTTCATTTCCAAACATGGTGTAAGTAGGACTAAAGTAGGGCATAGATGTAAAGTTGGCACGGGGGTGAATTTCACCCGCCGGGAGGCTGCATCTGTTGGTTTTCTTTGGCTCCCAGACCTGCAGCGTTTCTCCGCCATGGAGTTTCATTTCTGATGTGTAGGGCAAATTTCTTTTTCATGCTGCCTGAGGTTTTGTCCAGGACAGTCGAACGAGTCTTTCACTTTCGGCTTTTCCACTGTCATACAGCTTGCAAAGCCATTCCTCAGGGGTTACGAGTGGCTTTATGTCTCCTGGTTTCTATTTTCAGTTTGTGGCTTGCCTAGAAAATGTCATAAATAATGCCAGGCCCTACAATAGTAATATTGAGTCTAGACACCTCCCTTCCTCCCCCGACCCTACCCAACCTTCCAGAAATCCACATCCCTTCGGCGCACTCCTTCTTAGTTTATTGGACTTACTTTTTCCTCTCTCCTTTCTATGAATGAGTTTGGCAGTGAAATAGCCAGAGCAGCAGCCATAGGGATGTGCAGACCAGGTTGGCAAGAAACTAAATCGTTTTTCGAAATGGCCAGTTCTTCCAACAAAGCTAAATGGAAAGCTTACACTTGTCAAACTCACTGTATGGCGCAGCGAGCTGTATCAGAGTTATCACATAGTCATTATTGTCCAGCAGAGAAGAGAATTGCTTGCATTTCCCTGGGAAGAAAGCCTTTAGCTGATGAGATGTGAGGTAACTAGCAGTCAGAGAATAGCCGAGGGATGTTGCTGGGAAGGGGAATTCTTTACGACTGCCTTGGGAAGACTGATCCAAAAGAAATAGTTTCCCAAACTTGGTTTCTCATCCAAAGGAAGCATCATGGAAATTTAAAAGCAGCAGAGAGGGGCCCAGAATCCAAAACTCGCCCGCCAAGGAAAAGTCTTGTACAATTTAAGCTTTTTTGTTGTATGCTTTCTGTTACCAGTATCATTGTCTTTGGCAAACAATAAAATTTTCAGTATATTTCCTTTCCAAAAAAACCCAACAAATAAGCAAACAAACAGGTTAAAAAGAGCAAAACAAGATGCTTTCTGAATTGGTTTGCAGCATCCTTACACAGAGATGTTGAGGGAGAGAGACATCTGAATGGGTGCAAGCCTCTGGTCTCTTGCAAAAACCTGGAACACATGAAAACAAAAGCTGCATTTAAAGGCTGCAGCCTGCCACAGCATTCGCTGCCAGCAGTGCCAGACCCTGTGGGGAAGAGAGGAGGAGGTGATCGAGGCTGTGGTGTCGGGGGCTGTATTTTATTTTTTTTAACCTGCTTGCAGCGGCTGTCCTGACGGCTCTGAGCCTTGCGCTGTCCTTAGCTGTGAGGACAGGACGTCTGGAGCCAGCTCATCTCCTGCACATCACATACCGTCACAGCCCTGCTCAGAGGCCTTCCTCCCTGGCACAGCGGGACTTCTGGCAGGACGGAGACTTCAAATGCAGTTTTGTTGCTGTGTGTTTTTGTTGGCTCTTTGTGGAGCCCAAATGTTGAAAATGAATTCTGAGAAAGTTACTTAAGGTTTCTGGAGGCTGCTGCCCTGCCTGCCTTTGGTGACTGTTGTAATACCCTGATTTGGAGAGTTTTGCCTTGCTGCCCGGCTGCACCGGCACCTAATAAAGTCTGGTGAGTCAGTGGCACCTGGGGGTGGGTGGCCTTTGCTGTGTTCTTCTGTGAAATGGGTCACTCCCTCATCTTGGTCAGGTGAGGGATAGCAGGTTGAGGGCATTTCTCAGCATTTGAGTTCCTACTCCTCGTTTCTTAAACAGAGAGATAACAACAGTGGCTGGATAGAAACAGGTCCCGATAGCCAAGGCAGTGAGTAATAGGTGCCCCAAAGCACAAAATATCTTCCAGATTTGCTTCCACCATTGTGCTATTCCAGACAGGCTAGAATTTGGCAGAGTCGGTATTACTGGTAAAGCTGGGTGGGGATCACTGACGCAGCTCTGCCTGGTTATGGTGCCGATTGCTCAGAGCCGGGGAAATTTGGCCTATGGAACCCAAAAGGGAATCTGTATTCTGTTCTGCAGTAGCTGACACTAATCAAATAGATTAAAATATTTTTTATGAAGACTATGCTTGGATAAGTCAGCATTTTCAAATCAAATGAGACAAAATTATAGAGATCTCTGAAGATTTTAATAGTGTCCTGTGTCACGCTAGGAGCAGTTCGGGTTGACATACCCGCATTATGGTTAATTTCAGATGTTCCCATTTCAATTTAAATTTTCCATTTTTAGTAAGAAATACCTATTGTGCAGGGTCCTTTGGACTGAAAAAGTTGGACCATTTTCACCAGAGAAATATGGGCTGTTTTACTTTGCTTTGTTCTGTTTTAAATAATTGAACTCCTTTCCAAAGAAAAAGTAACCCAAAACCCAGCTTGTGCAAAGCATCATGCCATCTTCCAACCTATTGATGCAACTCCCTGGCAAACTCAGATCCAGGAGCCTTTCCACCAGATCCACATGGCAGCAAGGACATGGCACCAAACACTGCAGGCCATTTGGGTTTCTTTTAATTAGTGGTTAGAGAATTGGGACTGGACTAAGTTAAGTCCAAGTCCCATTTCACAACTTTCCACTTGCTTCCCTAGTTTTTCCCATTACAGTAAAATTCTGCTGTGATTTGGATTAGTCATATGGGCTCAGCACACTCGTGGTTTTACTCATACTTTGTATGCAGATAGTGTCTTTTTGTCCAAGACTCTTAATGAGCCTTGCAAACAGTGCTATCAGTTAAACTAATACTCACTCCTACGCTATCTGCCCCATGATATCTGAGAGCAATTCAAGATACTGATTTTGGCCTCTGTGGCTTTTAGCAGCCTGGGAGCTATGTTCCAGGGCTGGTACAGCCAAGATCCCTGGAAGGGCACAGGCTTTCCCTTAATTTACAAGCAGCAAGGGGTGACGCCGAGTCCCTGTCCCATGTCGTAGAGGCAGGCAGCGTCACTGGCACGGGCACGCCGGGAGGCAGGGCTTTCCACCACGGCGGGGCTGCGGAGGGGTGCGGTTGTGTCAGTTCAGCTGGCAGTGCTCTGTCTGGTTCTGTTCATTTTGCTTTGCTTTAGTCCAGCAAGATTGTAGCAACAGCAAAAAAGCCCTGGGCAAAGGGTCTTTTTTTAGAATTTATTGCTCCACAGGGAGGAAGTAGAAAGGCCTTTGAGGTAGGTAGTGTTTTATCTGCTTCACAGATGGGGGAGTGTCTGGTACAGACCCAAGGTCATAGGGAGTTTTGTTCCCACGAGATCCATTTCCCAGTCTGTTTAACAGCATTTTGCACTGCTGTGATGAGCTGGAGGAGTCAGAGACCCAGCGAGCCGTGGCCTTCTCACCGGCTCCCGTCCATGGGATGTGACGTTACCCATCGCAGCAGTGCCGCAGAGCGCTGCACCGGAGCTCGACGCCGGCCGTGGCTCCCGCAGCCAACACATCTGTACATTCAGGGGCAGGTTTTTAACTACGTGCAGAATTGTTCAGGGCACTTGGCAGCCGCTTTGCTGAACGGCTGCTGCTTCTGTGCCCTCCACTGGGATGTCTGTGAGCTGCCAGGGATCCCAGACCCAGATCACGTCCCTGGGAGGAGCAGCACTGTTAAAGCAGCAGACATTGGATATGGAGTGATCACTGTGTGCTCTTGTTTGCGAGGTGATTGTCTCCCTTTCTTTCCATTTTTACTGCATTTCTTCCATTCCTCTCCTACCTGCACTGATAGCAATAGCTTTACTCCTTTTTGGAAATGAGCCGGGCTTCTACAGCTGGATTCCTAGGATCATGATGGCTTTCTCTGAACATACTCCAGCTTGAATTTGTTAAGCTTCGGGGCAGGCTGCCAGGTCCATCTGTCCTCCCTTGCCAATAAAGAGAGAGGTAATACTGGGTGAGAGGAGTATGGCTCTGCAGCAGCTTCTATGTAATGACTTCTTTTTATGTTGCTGTTATCACTGAGTGATTTGGGGTAAGTTACTAGTGTACTTGCAGAATTGTGAGAGGCAGCCAGAGCCTCTGGGATTGAAAGCTCTTGTATTGCAGAGAAGTAAAGAATCTGGATAGCAAATCTGCTGTCTCTTTCTTGCAGAACTCGTACGTGGTGCTGGCCGGCTTGTCGGATGGACTTGTAGCAGTGTTTTCAGTGTCCCAGGGCATCCCAGGGGACAGCTGCTCCTACCTGTGCTCCCACACGGCAAACAGGTCCAAATTCAACATTTCTGATGACGACCCCCGGCAGAACCCGTACCCCGTGAAGGCCATGGAGATCACCAACAGCGGAGCGGAGGTCTGGTACAGCAATGGGCCCGGCATCCTCATCATAGACTGTGCCACGATGGAGATCAGCAAGAGGCTGGAGCCCTTCAGCCCACCATCAGTGATCACATCCATTGCCTGCAACTCCGAGTGTCACGGGGAGGAGGTGTTGTGGTGTCTGGACGATAAAAGCAACTTCCTGGTGATGTATCACGTTACCACCTACCAGCTCTGCGCGCGCTACTTCTGTGGAGACTGCAGCCCCCTCAGAGACATGTTTACAATCCAGCAGCCTTCGGCAGCCATCCCAGCTACAGCACCTATAAACCACAAAGCTATGGAGAGTAACCCGCTGGCGGACATGAGCATTATCTACAGCCCAGAGGTTGGCACCCAGATACTAAACCACCAGGACTCGCTCACAGATTATTGCTCTGTGTCTTCCTACTCCTCCTCGCCTCCTAACAGGATAACCCGGTGCCCCTCCAGCCTACCCAGCTCACCCATGAGCTCTTCCAGTGCACCGCTCTCCACAGATTTTGAGGAGTCTGACAAATTTCATCAGCTGAAGCCTTCCCTGGATCACGATGCTATGCCTGTGGGTGACAACACACAGCATCTCCAAGCTGTCAAGATTCTTCCGGTAAAAGACCTCATATGGATCCCCAGGTAAGTGGGTCACTTATCAAAGCAACTTTGTCAAAATCCCTCCTGGGCTGAGCGTGAGATTAGCTCAGGCTAATTCAGGAACTTTTGCATTCCCAGTATGATTCACCTGCCCAGAAAGTCAAGTTATCATTAAGAAATTTTGTTCCCAGTGCAATGGTACATCGATTTTTTTATTCCTTTTTAAAGATATCTAGTGTTGGGCAGAATGGCCACATCTAAGGTCTTGCAGGATTGATTTCAACAGAAGAGAAATGTGGGCGGTAAGACTTGAAGCCCTGTTTCCCCAGCTACTGAGGAAACAAAGAACAGCGGGAAGCTTCCTTGCTCAGACACAACCCTGGCACATCCTGTTGTCTCCTGTGGAGCTGATGGAAACCACTGGGAGTCTGATTTTGCCTGTCACAGGGGCTTTCACTGTAGTGGATTCAGGATACCCCTTGGTGGCATCGCAGTGCCCCTTTCCCTGCTAAAGGTCGTGTGACTGCAAGAGGGATTGCAGCAGAGAGGATGGATATCCAGCATGGATCTTCCTCAGCTGTCACCAGTCTCCACTGCAGAGTACATGTGACGTCTCCCTCATTTCTCTTCTAGGAGAGGAGGAGATATCATCGTTATCGGACTGGAGAAGGAATCTGGCACCCAGCGGGGCAGAGTGATCGCTGTGCTGAAGGCTGGGGAACTGGCTCCCTATGGGTGAGGCTGAGTTGGGCAGCACCTGTCACACCAATTTCCAGGGGCACAAGGGGACTGGGTGGCAGAGGGTGGCTCTGCAGGCTCCAGGGACTCTTGGGAGCTTCCTCTCAGCATCCAACTGCATCTAAGAAGCTCCTGGCTGGAGGAGACGCAGTTGCTGGTTGCACATCGAGGCATGTGCATGCTCTTATAGCATGGCACATGGTGAGGGGAAGGCACTGTGACCATGGTCTGGTCTCCAAAAGCCACAGAGACCAAGTACCCCAGTAATGAGGCAGGCAGGACCGTCTTGCACAATGTGATAAACATCAGTCTGATCCTGCCTGGTGCTGACTCCCAGTGCTCTGAGAGCACCTGGCAGAAGATCACTGGAGCTTGGCAGACTCAGGCCCTGCGTTAAGAACAAGAGGTGTATTTATGCAGAGCGCAGTGCTTGTCTGTGGCTGCATTCACGTGGATCAGGTTGATGTTCTGGCTCTAAATGAGCACCTTTGTGCTGTTGGCAGTGACGGGCCGGGGGAAGGCTCCTGGAGCACAGGGGAGAGCAGTTATATACATTAATTTAAAATGTTTCATACAGTGAACGAGAGTCCAAGTAAATAAATAGCTGCTAGAGAGATGGGAGTGTTCGTGCTGATCACTTAAATACCAGTCTGGGATTGTACTATTTATGTCCAAACAAATGGAAGTTAAGCAGTGCTAAGAATTATAAATGATCATTTATTACCATGGGGCAAACACAGCAAGAGATCAAAGTGCTCCTGCCATTCCCTCTATTTGGTAACTGAGTGTCTTTATCAGTTAGTTGGAAGTGGAGTATTGTCTTTATTGTTCACAGGTACTCTTAGGTTGATTTTGCTTTATCCAAATTAAGCGTGGCGTTAAGGTGAGGTGCACAGCCATCTCAGACTTGTCCTGCTTTGCTGCCTTGCAGCCTGGCTGGTTCAGGCACGGTGGCCGTTGACTTGCCCTGTTTACCCAGCAGAATAAAGACCAGCCGCTAGTGCCTGCGTCCTCCAAGCCCCTCCAAGTGCAGAGCAGGGTAGGGAGGTGAGGGAAGGAAGGTGGCTTCTTAGGGGCAGTTTGTGATAAAAACCAGCTGCCAAGGACAGCCCTTGTTGCCAGTGCTCCCCGCCAAGGCCTAGGGCCTTTCTGGGGAAACAGTTTGGGGTTGGTCTTCCCCTGTCTACTATTGGAGTGGTAGAACAAGCCCAGCAAGGTTCCCTTGAACCCTGCAAGGACACAAGTGTCATTTTCTGCCTGTCCACCTCCCTCTGGGGCATCTGCAGGGCCAGCTTCAATGGCTTTAGTTTGATGGGTAACATGCTCAGAGACCATGAAGGGAAGCACATGCAACACGATGCTGTCACGCAGGACTCTTTCTGCATGAACCTTGTGGGTCCCCGGGCTGTTGCCATAGCCATGCCTGCTGATCTGGACTCGGGGCTCATACCCTGAGCACGCAGAGGTGGGCTCCATCCTGCCTCCACACTGCCTTTCAGGCTGCGGAGGCTCTCGGCAGCCTGCTAGCTCTGGCATGATGCACAGGCTGTTTTGAAAATGCCCAGCTGGCAGCAGGCAAAAGAATCTGTGGATTTAGCAAATCAGGAGATTAACACCAACTTCAAAATGTCACAGCAGACTTAAGCACCCACCTGCATGTTTGGGCAACCTGAATCCCTTTAAAAATCTTTCCCATGTCACTGAGCTGCTTGCTTTTGCCGTGGCATAGTTTCTGATCCCTCTCTTTGTTACGTTCTCCTTTCTCAAGGATTTGCAGCTTATAAAAAGAGATTCGGTAGCTGGAACGGAAAGCTTGTGAGTCAGTGCCTCCCAGATGAGCGGTGGTGTGCTGTGTTAGCAGAGCTGCTCTCTGCTGTAATGCCCTTCTCTGCTCTGTTCTTCCTTTCCCAGGACACTGGTGGATGCTGCTCTCATAGCAAAGGACACAGTTGTGTGCTGCTTTGAGAACGAAAACATGGAGTGGTGCCTGGCTGTCTGGAGGGGCTGGAGTGCCAGAGACTTTGACGTTTTCTACCAGGCCTACGAAGAGCTGGGAAGGCTTGAAACCTGCATGCGAAAAAGAAGGTAGTGCTTGTGGCACTGGGAACCAAGGCTCAACGGAAGATGGAAGCATCCTGCTCTGAGCGCGCCTGAACTCTGAGACACAATCCTGGAGAGGCAGGGGACGAGGGGCGCGTGGGGGGAGCATGCGTCTGGTTTGCTGCTAATGAGCACTGTGGGGTTCCCGTGGCTGGAGCCCTGTCAGGGCTTTCGGGGACGGAAGAAACCGGTGTGAGCAGGGCAGGGACGAGCCCGGGAGCTGGGCCATCTCTCCACTCTCTTGCTCCGTCACATGCTCCCCTGCAGTAGTCGAGAGCAGAAGGTGGAGGTGGCTGCAGTTCTGCTCATGCCTCTATTTCCAGTTTCTTCTTCCCCATTTTAAATTCCTTCCTCACCTTCAGCATGCCCTGGCTGCTGCTGCTGCTTTTATAGTGTATACTGTCAGCCAGGAGAGCTCCATTAATCTCAGCGGGCTCTTTCCTGGGAGCCTGAGCACGTTACAGTCCCCGCTGCCTGCTGGGCGGCAGTGCGGAATTCACCCTTCCCCCCGGGGAAAATGCATCTGCTGGAAGCCCTGCGCTGCGGGGCTGCTGCCCACATCCCTGCAAGTTTGTTAGAGGCTACTTCAGGTGTAGCCCCTGTTGTGATTGCTGTGTAGAGACATCTGGGTGTAAGAACCAGCAATAAGCTTTGGCTGGCCACTGCATTTCTGGTTCCTAAAAGCTATTGTGGTACAGCGTTACTGTGAGAGAGCCTAAAATAATCTGCCAATAATACTGCACAATCTCAGTAAGTGAGTGAGCTATTTAATTGCACTGTTGCAAAGTCAATTGTAAATAGAGCTGATACAAAGCAAAGCCACTCGGTTTGACAGATACTTCCTGGTGTAAGAGAAGGGAGCCCTGTGACCAGGAAGGTTTATGAACTGTCTTTGCTCCACTCCTCTTTCTCTTGCTAAATGCACTCTGGAGTATCGAGAACACAATAAGCTTAATTTGCCTCTGTATCTGTGCAGCTTCCGCTCACCACAGCTTTTATTTTATCTTCATTAGTGGCCTGGGATGATGTATTGGCTCTGAATACAGTTGCACTTAGTTATCCCAAGCATGTACAGCAGTGTAAAAAGTGAGCCTGGCTAAGCACCCTGTAAAAAGGTGTACAGTTTGAATTTTGGACCCTTTTTTTTTTTTTTTTTTCCTATCCCAAGAAACTTGTGTGAGCATCGGCAAGGCTGGCCAAGGCCGAATGGGCAGGTTAACCCTCTGGTTCACATTTTTGTTGCAGGCTGCTAAAATATCCTTCTTCAGAAACAGAGCGTATCTTAAAATAAACAGATTTCTCCCCACAATGACACTGCGTTGGTGGCATTTTTTATTGGCAGCCCATGCCTGCATCAGCTGCAGGGTGTTTGGGGTTTGCAGCGTCCAATTAAAATGCATGTCCTCCTGATGAGCATCGCTTGAATCAGGTTTACAAGTACCGTCTGTCTCCTTACCCGGCCTTACCTGTTTCTGTCCCCCTGCGGCTCCTTCAGCGGCTCGTGAAGCAGGTACGGCAGCACCACTGCGCCCTGGTTTGCTCTCCCTCGCCAGGACAAGCTCTCCTGGCTGTTGTCTCAGAGATAGGGAAGAGGTGGCTCAGCCCTTCACTGCCGCTGCGGTTTGACAGGCATTTTCACAGCTGCCCCGAGAGCTTATTCTGACCCAAGCTTAGCTGTGAAATAGCTCTATCTGTGTCAGGGCTAATTAACTGCATTCCTCTGAAACTGTGTCACCTACCTCCCATCCTGCTGCATAGCCCAAAGCCTGCCTGCCACTTGGGCCCCTGTCACCTGAGCTGGGGTTTAACCATCTCACGGTTGCCTTCTCCGGGTGCCAGACCCCTTTTACACGCACATGTTATTTCATGATCCTTGAAGCCCCAACAGAGGCTATAAAACAGCTTGTACTTTTATTCAGCCTTGCAGGTTTTCTATGAGAAAACACTATCAGGAATAGCCACAGCTGTCCCTTGTCATCTCTCTGGAGCAGAACATCTCGGGCACTGTGTTGCTTCCAAAGCCGGCGTGGGGCCGTGCACCCCACAGGCTCTCCAGCTCCCACAGGGGTCAGCCAGAGCCTCTCCCAAACCTTCGGTGGGCGCTGGGTGAGGCCCTGCCACAAAAGGGGCTTTGTTCTGCTCGCTGCTGCGCACGCCGGAGCTGTTATTGCGCACAGCCATTAAGCACACCCTCCCCCAGACACACCAGAACATCCCTGCTCCAAAAACCCTGCTACCACCCTCGCCAGCCGGGTTGGGATGGTCAGGGAAGAGGGACGTGGGAGAGAAGCAAATGTTGCTCATAGTGGCATGAGAGGTCCCTGCCACAGCGACAGGAGTGAGTGTGTCCCGAAACCCCCTGGGAACAGGGGGTTGGTTCCCAAAAGCGACTGAGAGCCTGAATGCTGCTACCCTGGAATCAGGACAAAATCCCCCCCCTTCAGCAAACCTGAAACCTCATTAGCACAAGGCTCCATTAAGTAAGCAACCCACGTGCTGCAGGAATAAATCCCCAGGGGCAAAAGTAAACAGAAATTAAAAACAAAATCAAAAAAAACCCACCAGTTCAGGCAGTTTAATTGAGATTTCAGTGCTTACTCCCAACCCTCCCACCAGCGAAGCCTTTTCTGCTCCCGCAGGCACTGGCAGCAGGTACGGGTGAGGGGCATCATCTGTCCCCCTGTCATCTGTCCCTGGCGAAAGGGATGGGGTCAAGGCCAAAGGCAGGAAAAGCCCCAAAAGCCCAGGAGCAAGGGGCTCCCTGAGCCCCAGACGCTGGTGATAAAAGTCCCCATTACCAGTGCTCGGCCCAGGATAGCTGCATATATTGCAGTCCTTGCTATTTTATTTCAGCTTCTAAAAATAAGCCTGAGCAGGGGCCTGGAGGAGGTTATTCCTTCAGCTGACCGAGGAGAGACGAGAAAACAGCTTAGTTTTATTTTGTCAACGTCAGGTTCCCCCAGCCTGTCTCAGAGCAGCAGGAGCGCATGGAAAGGGCTGGGCACTGGGAGGGAAACGGATGCTCTCAAATGAGATTAACCTTGCGCACCGGCAGCAGGAGGGAGGCGGGCGCTGGAGCCATTAATTACTCGCCAAGGAAGCAGAGAGACGCACAGGACCTGCCACCACCAGGATTGAGGCGTCAGCACCAGAGCCCCTATTCAGCCGCGGCTGCCCAAACCCTCCTGTCTTGTCCCCTCACCCAGCTGCCTCCCGCAGGTAGGGAGCTGCACGCTGCACCCCTGGGTTCTTCCCTGAAGTGCTCAGCTGTCCTTTACCTGCTTTAAAAGAAATAAAAATACTTACCATCTGGACACTGATTCCTAGTCCTGCTTTTGGCTGTTTCTTTGCTGGCATCGGTGCGGCAAGCGGGATGCAGGGTCAGGCCCTGGGATGGAGAACGACTGCCGTACCCTACGCTTGGGTCCCAGTGGGGCTCAGGGCACAGTCTGAACATTTTTTTGGGTGGGGGACAGGTGTGACGTGGATGCAAACTGCTGGTCGTACCCGATCTCCGACGCCCCATGTCCTGGTGCTCGCTCAGGGAATTTTGGGGACCCAGCACCCCCCCCAGTGCTGCAGGCACACCGATCCTGCCAGCCTGGGGCTGTCCAAAACCAACCGGCTCCTCCATGTGCGGGAAAATGGGTCAATATTAAAGCTAATTCTGCTAGAAAAGGAAAGAAGGGCCATTTCTTTGCCCCATTGCTCACACTGCCCTGGGCAGTGGTGCAGGATTGGGCCCAAACACCAGCGACAGCTCCCAGGGCAGCCTGGCACCATGGTCCCATCCCACTGCTCACGGACCCAGCTGATGGGAGTACACCCTGCGGGTCTCATTACGGGGCACATCCCTCTGGCTAATCCAGGCGTTGCCAGTGAAGCAAGCCACAGAAAGGGCAATTTAACAGTATTAAAAGTTTCCCCAGTCCTGGCCAGATAAAATAACCTCTGCAGAAAAAAGTGTGCTGTGCAGTGCTGCCCCAGTTGCACCGACCATTCCCAGCCCCACAGCATCCCTGGGGCTGCGGGGCCCACGGTACCCAAAAGCAGCAGCTCTGCAGGAGCCGGGCTGCTCCGGGGACCGGGAGGAGCAGCCGGCCATCAGACAGCCGGATAGGAAGGGCAGCAAATCCAATCATATTTTCTAACCTTGCAGCGTGATTAGAAATTAAAAGCAGGACTTTATTTCCCCATCCTTTGAACAGGACGGATCTTCTGCAGCAGCTGCCCCGGCCGGCATCCCAGCAGCACAGGCAGGGCTTGAGCCAGCTGCCGCCCAGGCTGCCTCCCGCTCCGCTTCGCTCTCGCTGCAACACCTTGCTGCTGCCGAAGACCAGCACGAGCATTAAACCACACTGCAATTGCCTGCGCTCACCCCTGCTTGATGGCCAAGCGTCTCTTTGCACTTTTGAGACTTAAAAATGCCATTTTCAGCTTCATTTTTCCAAGAGCTGGATCACTCACGTGGGTTTTTTCCCTTCTCTGTTACATTCTGTTACATTCAACAAAAAAAAAAAAAAAAAAATTTAATATATTAGAACAAAACCCACCTCTCATGCCCCAGTGACAAGCGTGGGGGGGCAGGTGGGCATTTACACGAGCTGAATACTCCTCCATCCCGCACTGCACCAACAGCTCTTGGCTTCAGTGTAAGGCAAAAAATAAGTTGATTTTTTTTTTTTTCTTTTTTTTTTTGTTTTTTAAGGGATGTGGGGAAAGGGGTAACGCTGGCTGCTTTGTATTCTGCTATCGAAAGGATGGAGGAAATTGGTTTTCTTTAAGCAAACTTTAAAGGACAGGAAATATTGTGGCTCTTTCAGGCTGCCAGCCTGTCCTCGGCTTACCGCAGGCCCACAGCAGTGGGATGGGGAGCACCGTCAGGCTTTGGTGGCTTAACTGGCACCATGGCCCTGGCTTTGTTTTACTGCAGGCAGGAAAAGGCTGCTGCTCTGCCAGGGCAGGTGGCTACTCTTTGTCACCAGTGCCTAACAAAATGACACCAAGATTTAAAAAAAAAATACCAAAAAACCACAAAACCCCTAGGAAAGACTCATTCCCAAAGAGCTCAGCCGGGTTTACACAACCCAGTCCCTCCCAGCCCAGCGCTGGCATCCCTGGGAAGATGCTTCTCTCTGCCCGTGCTGAGCCCTTCCCTGATGTTTTTATTCCCCATCTCTTTTTTGTGCTTTTGTGTTTACAGCAGCACCTCATCAGGCTCTTCCAAGCTTCGGGTCCTGCTAATTTCTCCTTTGTGCCAAGCTGTGACCCTCCCGCTCCTTTCCCTGCCAGCACCGGCAGAGCCCCAGCGTGGAGCTGGCTCACACGGTGCCACCGCCCCGGTGACACAGAGCCGCAGCTGGCCCCGGCAGCATGCCGCGACCGTCACACTTCCCCTCCACCTGCTCCCTGGCCAGAGCAGCTCCGCTAACAGGCTGGCTCTGGGGCTGCCCCTTCGTTAGCCACTTGCAGTGCCCGCAGCCCATGAACCGGGTGAGTCCTCCTCCACCCTGCAAGCGCTTGGGGATGGATGGAGGGATGCAGAGATGGAGTGATGGCAGCTTGTAGGGATGGAGGGATGGAGGGATAGAAGATTGGAGGGATAGAAGTGGCTTTTGGTGACACACAGACACAGGGAAGCGGCTGCCGTGTGCCCAGGGAGCTGGTGGGGTGGGTTGGGGGCCTGGACCCCATCAGGGCTCTGCCCCCATCCACCACTTCTTCCCTGGGCGATCACACGGGTGCATCCCTCCAGCTGCTGCATTTTGGCAGGGCATGAGAGCACCCTTCCATGTCCATTGCTGTTTTTATCAAAAAAGGGCTGGCTGCCCCAGTCTGCCAGGTGCTTTGCAGGGAGCAGGAGGAGCTCAGCACCCCGTGTACCTGCGGGAGCTGCAGACTAACCCGTGCCACACATTTGCCCCTTCCTTCTCCATTTTTCTTCTTAAAAATTATAAAGCACAGTCCTATTTGGAGGAGTAGACGAGAAGAACCAGCCCCAAAAATAATGTTTCTTGGCCGCAGTGGCCTGGCCGCACTCGGCAGAGGACAAATGGCTCCCACCACGGGCGGGGACACCCGGCACTGCCGCCGTTCCCAGCCAAACCTGCTGTCCCCGGCCCTCCCAGCGCGGCTGCAGGTCCCCGTTCATCCCCAGGGCCCTACACTGGGACTTTATGGGGACGCGCTGGCTGAAAGGGGCATTAAGGCGGCTGCATCCTGCCACGGGGCCCCACTCCCTGTAAAAAATATTAGACGTCGAGGGCTCCTCTATACAATTCAGTCCTGTTGTGTGGGGTTTTTTCTTTCCTCTTTTTTTTGACAATAGGGTCTTTTACACAGCACGTCTGAGGAGGCGTTTCGCTGGGTGGAAAGCCCCCTGCCAGCGGGTACTGCAGGGTCTGGCTGGGGGTCCTGGCTCCGGGGCTGCGGCTCCGGGGCTGAGCCCCCACCCCAAGCACAGGATGGGGGTCTCAACCCCACACGCTGTCACCCTGAGGTTCTGGTTATTGCACTGGCAGCGATTTGGGCCGGTTTCCATACTATTAAACACTTCAGTGCGATCTTCCAGCCCTAATAAACCTTCCTCCCGGGACTTGTTGGTCTGACCTCTGGAAAAAGGGGTTTCCCTTTGATTTTTGCCATGCTGATGGTCTACCCCTTATGGCTGCAGCGAGCGGGGCCCCATGCGAGAACAGGACTTTTTAAACTGTGCCAAATTTTTCCAAAAAAATAAACCTGCCTGGTCTCCTTGTGCAAACACTGCCCAGCTCTGTTTCTACCCGGTTTCTGATGTCTTCGGAGGCAGCAGCAGCCATCAGTCAGCTCTGCACACACGCCATGGCCCGCAAGGTGGTGGAAAACAATAGCAGTGCGAAAACCAGCTCAGCTTTGCCCAAAACCCACCGTGAGATCTTCAACTGAACCTAGGAGCAGAGAAATCTCCCGGGAGAGCCATGGTGGGGAGCAGGGCCAGGCCCCGGAGGTGCTCAAGCATCGCTGCCACCCCCGCTACCACGTCCAGGGGCAGCACATATCCATCCCTGCCACCCTCCTGCCCCCCCAAAATAATCCCAAAGGGAAGCCTAACCCCAAGGGTCCCTCTGCACCAAGGGCTGGGGCAGCTCCAGCACAGGCTCCTGACATGGCTTAGAGCTGCTCGGAGAAAAAGCAATTAAAAAAATTCAGTTTTTTAAAAAAAATGTCCTTCCCACTGAGGCTCGCACTTGAAACCACCATTTGCATTTGGACATTAATTACCTTTGCCAAGTGGGGGGTGGCGTGAGAGCCAGCGGGGAGGGAAGGGAGCCTTTTGGTGCCCTGGACCTTTTCCCTTTTCTTTAAATCTTTTTAACTTAGGGGGAACTCTTCAGTGCCGTGGGAGGGATTTTGGGGGGCCCAGCAGCACCCCCAGCTTTGGCAGCCTACTGCTTGCTGCCATCCGGACGTGGGCACGGGTCAGGAGGGAGCCCTGCCAGCCACATTGAAATCCGTTTGCTTTGCTGGGGTGCGGCGGGGTGCTGCTCTCCCCTTACGAGGACTTTGCTGTCCCCGGGGCGAGCTGCTGCGGCGGGGACCAAACCAAGCCACGGGTGACCATCTCGCTTGGGGCCCCCTCAGCCGCCCCTCGGGGAAGCCCCAGTTCCAGAGGGAGGGGGTGGGTTTTCGGACAGACGAGGGTTTTTTTTCAGATTTGGGCTCTGAGGAGCAGCGCAGCAAATAGAAGGAACCCCCCCCAGTTTGCAGAGACGTTGCTGAGTGCAGGGCACCAGCTGAAGCTGTCACCCATGTCTGGGTTTGCTCCTGGGGACCAAGCGCCTCCGCTGCAGAGGCTGCCCTGGATGGGGCTCAGGATGGGGATGATGATGATGGGGCCAGGGATAGGGATGGGGCCAGGGTTGGGGATAAGGATGGGAATGGAGAGAACGATGAGGATGGGGCCGGGGATGCGGATGGGGACAGGGCCAGGGATGGTGCTGGGGGCTGAGCTTGCCCGGGGCAGGTGCTCAGCACCAGGGGAATCACAGAAGAGCAATTTTTGGCAGTGGGCAGCCGGCCAGGGCACGCACCTGCCCCGCAAGGCTGCACATCTGCAGCAATTTGGGTTTCCCAGGGCCAAACACTGCCCGCAGAGCCAACGCCAGCAAAGCAAACAGCCTTTATCTGCCCCGTATCGCAGCACGTTTGCTTTGGAAGTTTGTTTTATAGTGGAATTACTTTAAACTGTGCCTTTTGCGTGAGCCCTCTTATCGAAAAGCCAATAAAGCACAAAGGTGGTGTTATTTTGTCTTCCTTTTCTAAAGAAACCATCGGCGAGAGGCACAGCAGAACCTGGGCAAAGTCCTCCCGGCACCCCCAGCCACGCGGTGGGGACCCCCAATTTCCAAGGCGCTTGAGCCCAGCACGCTGGAAATGTTGGAGCTGATTCAGGTCAATTAAAGTTGAGGTTTTTACTGAATTAAAGTGTGAAAGTAAATACAGCCAGCCCAGTATTTGGTCTGTTATTTTTTTTGATGTTAATTCAATTTTTTTCACCCCGCTCATAAATGTGATTTAAAAGGTGGTAGAGATTCCTGGGCTAGAGGAGAGCTGGGAGATGGGTTTTGGAGCTTGGAAAGGACGTGGACGGCTTTCTTGCACCTGGGAAAGCATCGGCAGCAGTTTGGATGTGAGGCATAAAAGCACTTCTGGCAGCAGCAGCCAGGTGAAATCCCGTAAAAGACTCGGGGAAGGAAACCTCATGGGATGTGACTGCACTGCAGCCCAAACGTGCCTCGGCCAGGGCACCTAGCACGTGTCCAAGGCTGCCCATGCCCCATGGAGGAGATGGCCTTCGAGCTCAAATTGGGACCAAAAAACCCCGAATTTGCTCCAGTCAGCGCAATAACTCATGCCGCCGGCGTGCCGCTCTGCAGAGGCTGCAGCCCTGGGTACAAAAACATTTGTTTAAACAGGTCCTAATGTGGGGCAGTGTCCCACCAGCCCAGAAACCTCCACGTCCCAAAGCAGAGCAGAGGGGGAGGAACCTGGTGGGACCTGGAAGCATCTGCCCCCGGCAAGGCGCTAACCTGCTCGCCATTTTTAATGCCCCTGAAGGATTTTCTTTCCAAAAAGCTCTCGAGTGAGGCTGGCTGTGCAAGCGGAGTATTTTTAGCAAGTATTCATGCGAAACGACTTAGGCTAATAATTTGCAATGTAAAGTTAGAGCTTCAACAAAAACTCAGACTAAGCAGATTTAGGGTCAGTGGGACCCTCTTGCTGATTTTGCTGAACGGAACCGTACGGCCAGGTCCAGGGAAGCTGCATGGAGGCTGGAGCTGGTCACTGATTTTTCAGGGCAATAAAACCCCACTGTGCCTAAAGGACCAAAACTTGAAATCCTTCCACGGACTGTGACTCTGCAAAGTTACTTATAAATATTTCACCTGTAAATAGTCGCATTGAGCACGACGGTCACTGAAAGTACCACACCACCTTTCCTGGACCCGCACCTTCCCCATGCCCTGTGCCTCTTTTTGCCATCCGTGATCCTTGAGCAAAGAAATGAGCTGCTGGGAGGGAAGTGCTTTTAGAAAACAGCAGTAATAAATCCAGCTCCACCCCGTTGCCTCTCCCTGAAGTTTCACATGCAATTTAACTCCAGCGACTGATGCATGTTCATGAACAAAGAGCCAAGCGCAGCCTCAAGATGCCCCAGCTCGAGGCTCACAGTGAATTTTGGCTGTTCCCCCCGACAGCGCACAGGACAACCAGGCTCTCCTCTCCACCCCACAAACGTACCTACCAGAAGGAAGGACCAAGGCTGGTTTTAGGCTCCATTGCATGTCCCCCCTGATGTTCAGCTTGGCCCCTCCTGTTCATCAGCTCCATCTTCTGCAGGTGATAACCCACCCCAAAGCTGAGCAGCTGTCAGGCTGCCAGAGGACAACCCCTGGGGACGGTCACTGCCAGAGGAGCACCGGGGTGGGGGTATCAAGCCCCTGACAAGCAACGTGGGGCCGGGGAGCGAAGATACCTGAAGGGTGAAGATGGTGATGGGTCATCCCACCTGTGCTCCAAAACATGGTCCCTCACCAGTCACTGGTAGGAGACGGCCACTCCTGCAGCTCAGCAGACACAAGGGGCCTCCAAAGCCCTCCAGAGCCACCACCCTGCCAAGCACGAGCCACAGGCCAGGGCGAGCAGAGTCAACGTGGGCGAGAAACACCCATGCGATCCCATCTCTCGCCCTGAGCCACGGGAAGATGGGAATGGCAAAGTGTTTCCGAGCTTTGACTCGCAAGCTCATCCTCCGCGAGGGTGTGCAGGACAGAGCTCGCACCCGTGGGTGTGCACAAAACGTGGAAGTGTTTAAAACAAAGTGTTGAAGGGCTGCAAAGCTCTGCTTGGGTGGGAGTTTTACTGCAGTGAGCGACGAGCACAGCATCTGACATGGGTTACATACACTGGAAGAATGAGGGAAAAAAGTGTCTCGCATTTTTAATTGTTTTAATGAAGAAGAGAAGCATCTCTATAGCAAACCTCAGCAAATGACTCTTGGTCACCATGTTCTTCAATGTCAGGATGACACCATCTCATTTTCTCATACCTTGTTTTTCTTCATGGACTAGAGGCAAACCCTCCTGGGTTTTCCAACACCAGCTGGCTTCTCGGCATGAAGTAAACTTCTCTCCGAACCAAACAACCAGAGTAAACTGCGAATGAAACGTTCCAGCCCCAGAAGGGATTTTTGTCAGAGGCTGGGTTAGCACTTGCCAGCCGATGACTTCCACCTGGTCAAGCACCTTACAACCTGGGCAGCAAATACCGCTTATTTTAGTACAAAATGGGGTTTATAAGGTTAGACTTCATCATAGGTGGTTATAATTCAAAATTTAACTTTAAAATGGATTGCTTTTAAGCTGCGAGTCCATAAAATATATGGTCAATTCAGATGCGGGGCCTCAAGAGTTGCCCACAAGCTTGGTGTAAAACTCGCTTTTAACGCTGCTTGGACAGATTTGGTGACTGAATCAGAACTGCAGCAGCTGAGCAAAAAAACCCAGTACCAGATGGGTGCTTTTCATTAAACGGCTTTTTCCATTTACATGCATTCTGCTTTTACCGGCTGTTATGGGCTAAAAAAAGTCCTACATAATCATAAATGTTAATAAATACAGTGTAAGTACAGGGCTGCTTTTCCCCCGTCTTTTGGTACAGTTCTTTAGGGTTCATATCCTTCAAGCTCTTTTCTGCAGCCACAAGCACCAGTTGCTTTTTTTTTCTTTCCCTTGTGTGAAGAAACACTTCTGTAATCCCTAAGATTCTTGCTTTGGGACTTAATTTTTACATAAAAAAGCCTCACGCCAATATTGAACAACTGTGTAAAACTGGCAGAGCTATTAAAAATAAGTGCTCGACACAATAATTATTTTTACTGTGCTTTGAATACACAAAACATTATGAAATTATTCAGCCTTGTCATCGTATGCATTTTAAATGTATAGTTATGGATGTTTTCAGACAGCAAAAGCCCTTTTACTCTTTTCACGAGGAAAAAGTCAAAAACCTCCGTTAGAGATGACCCGCTGCCCCAGGGAATTGCACAGCTCATCAGCGTCAGCAGCAACGGGAGCATACACCAGAGTCAGATGAATGGATTTGTCTTCCCTTTCCCCAGAGCCAAGGTACGTGGCATTAAGTTTATTCCAGGCCAAAACACAACACAGAGGTCGAAACCCTTTGTAAGAGGGAGATCCTTTTACCTGGACTTACTTCCCAAAACTGCTTTACCTTTGCGGCTGTGCCTACGCTGTATGAAAAGATACGGACTGAGGCAGACGACATGAGGAGCTCCGATTGCAAATAAAAAACCTTTATTGCATCTTAGAAGCAAGTCTTAAAAAAAAAAAAAAAGATTTTCCATGCACTGAATCCATCCAAGTACCTACATCCTTGGGACTGTCACCAAAAAACGATGAACATTATAAGACATCGACTCTACACTAGTTGCAGTTCATATTCCATACACGTGTAAACAATGGTTATTTCTTCTACTGGAATAGCAATTACTCCGTAAGATCCCTTCAAACATGGCAACAACCTCAGCATCGGTTTTTCTCCATTCCTTCACTAGTCTCCACTTCCCAAAGAGTAGGCAAAGTGGAACTGAGAGCAATGAGACGAAATGGTGCTGGAGGATACAATAGAAAAATATATTGTTCACTGGTTTTTATTTTTTGTTTCTGCTGAGCAAGATATTTACAGGTAGGTAGGTCCCAACAGATCATCTGCTTCAGTGACAATGTCCATTCACTGTGTAAGTCTCGGTGTAAAGGGTTCCCTTTCTGGCTTTAAGGCACTTTATTTTGTATATTTTCTCTTACCTTGCTAGGTGTTAATTCATAGGGATCACACTTTCCTTGTATTCGGCCTCCTCATCCCCAGTTCCTCTTAGAATACCAAAAAAATTCCTAAGCTTACTGAAGTCATTCCAAAAATGTTAAAGAAATTTGGGAAAAAAAAGATCCATGAAAAAAATATTTTAGAAAGTAATCTTTGGAGATCATTTACTGCAAGTATGATGTACACTACCTTATCAGTGAGAAGATGCAATACATTCCTAATATATATATATATATTTACACACACATATATATATATATAAAATATTAAAATGACTAACAGATATTCAAGGAAAGGTCAAGAACCTAAAACAATGGATATTAAATAAATTAACAGTCTATCAGATACGGAAAAAATAATCCCAAAACAAAACTAGTAATCAAATGTAGTAATTGTTCCCATTAACATCACGTAACCGACTGAACAAAATCAATGCAATCAGGTGCAGTACACTCGGTACAGAAGATTTCTCCAAGTTCTTGACAGGGATCTCTAATTGTTCGTTGGGTGCTGTCGCTTTGCTGCAAGAGATTCGCATTTCCCATCCTCTTCCCCTCCCTCATTGCGCCTCGGCATTTCTTGATCACATCGTCTCAGCTCTAGACAGGACAGCGGTTGAGGATAATACACAGAACCCACCACGGATTCTTAAAACATTATGTCCATATATGGACCAAATATAAAAGACAAAAATTTCTACAAGGACTAATCGGACAGCAGGTTGTGCTTACTTTCTTCCCTCCCTTGAAGTCGCCTGGCCATAACAGGTGGAAGTGTAATTTTAAACTGAAATAATCAGCCATCTGGGAAAAAAACCTCCTGCGATTAATACCCTTATCATCGCCACACTGATTTGTTTTGTTCTAGCGCAATTTAAAAAATAATGGCTATCCTTAACAAAAGAAGCAGAATCTTTGCACGGTAGCAGTCACAACAAAACATTTAGATACACCGTTTTGTGACTTGGCTTGCACGCTCAGGTCCCAATTTACAGAATCCCAGCAACGAAGACAGCAACGGAAAAGGTAGGAAACAATCTTTTGTTTATAAGGAAATTCTAATTCAAGTCAGATTTCCGCCGATCGGTCAGATAACTCTTAAACAATATTTTTGTTTGAAGGCAAATATTGATCACAGTTTTGTTCAAAACCAAAACCACAACAACAAAAAAACCAACGGCGTTGTTCTTTCTCAAAACAAGCGCTTTGTAAGAAAACAATGATGATTTCTAAAATATATCCTGTGTGGTCTTTTAAAAGTGAATTATCAAAAAACATTTTCCCAAAAATAAATTAGATAATTAAAAAAAAAGTCTTTTCCAGCATAGCTGGACATTAGGATGTCCTCACTGAGCCATTAGTATTGCTGCTTTTCCCAAAATTTGGGTCATTTTTTTCAAACCATATTTCAGCCAGCTGTTGTGTGGACCCATAAGTTGAAGCTTTGGACCCCAAGCACATTTTATACTGTTTTGGATCAAGATTAGGGTCACAAAAAACAGGGTGATGCACATGGACTACTCCAATTTCTTGGCTTCGGAATGTTTTTAAGCCAGCTTGAATGACTTTGTTAAATAGGTCTACGTCTTCAAGGCCCCAACCTTGGATGGAGACATCAAAGCCACCTGCTCGAAGAAGATCGCCTTTGTAAATACAGGTAATACCAAAGCCATAGTTCCTCCAGAAACCTGTTTTCTGGGTGAAGGCAAAATGATTGTCACTAGGAACTTTTCCACTATAAACAATCTTTGGATCATACTGGCTAAAAATGATGGGAAAGTATACTTGTTGACCCAAAACTGTATTGGCTCTACACCGCTGGAGGAATTCTGTGGTAAACACTAGGTCAACATCACAGAAGAAAAGTAAAGACTCGTTCTGGAATTGAGAAGATCCGACTTCCAGAGCCAGTGCCCTCGAGAACTCCCCTGACACCGGTAAAACCTGCATGTCAGCCTTGGGGTATTTGGAGCGGTAATCTCTCATCAGCTCGATCTGCTTCGCTTTGTCAGGGTTGGAGTTGGAATTGAAAAGCAGGACAACCAGCTTGACGTTCTGGTTTGGAATGAGGCACGTCTTTTCAAAATTCCCCATGAACCTTGCGAACATGTCAAAACGTCCGGAGAGAGGAATCAGGATGTTGATCTTCTTGTCTTTGAGTTCGTTCCTCTCTACTTTTGATCGGCTGAGCTGGAAGGGAACAAACATCTTCAGCGAGTTGGAGAGGAAAGACAGGGATCCAGAATCCTGGTTGATTTTGCTGGCCAGCTCTTTGGCGTCCATCTCTTCGTGCTCCATAAACTGGATCTTGCTGAACGTCTGCTGCAAGTACGCGTGCCTCCTGACGGGGACGGTCATCTTCTTCCCCTTATGCTTTTTATACAGAAGCAACAAGTCAAGAACGTACTCTGCTCCGTACATCGGATTTACTCTGCGATAGCCATACTGTATTTCCTTGAAATCTATGATCCTCCCCCGGGTCTTAGCGTTGGCGTTGATCATTTCCATGACCTGCATAACAATATCATCCAACGCTTCACGCTGAGAAGAGTCCATTCCTCTCCGAGGGGGCTGCCCGTCGGCACCCGAATACAAATACTTCCCTGTAAGAAACTCCCACTCCAAGATTTCTTCCCGGTGGCGGGGCTGGAATCGCATGAAGGAAGGTGGCATCCCCAGCTGCAGGTCATCTTTGTGGATTTCTGTATTGCTGTATTTGCTCATCAGGACAATTTCCCGGTGCAGCTGTACAGTCCGGTGGCGCAGCTCTGCTATCTTGCGGCTCAACATGTAGCTGTGAAGTCTGTACTGGTACGGGGGGTTCTTATTGGGGTGCAGCGTTATAGCTCTGTGTATTTTGCTGTTCCTCAGGTCTCGGATATAGCCTTTTTTGTTCTGCTCATAATTTTCATAAAACAGCTGCTGCATCTACAAGAGAGAAAGGAGAAGTTAGTGTCTCGGCAGTGCTGTCCTTGTGAAAGTTAGCCCACGCAGCCCCTGCTGGGAGAAAACTCCTCCTTGCTCGCAGGGCCAGAAGGCTTTCTGAATAAGCTGTTCTTGGTTTTAGGCACAGGTTGTAGCAATACCAGCTGCTATTCAAGGAAATTAAGAGGATTATTCATTGTAAACTGGTAAAAGAAACATCTACCATGGATTTGGGATTACTACAGCCCATTCTAGAGATATCACCGTCAGCCAAACAACTGAGCAGTAAGTAGATTGTAAGCTCATTTTTTCACAATAATACAGCATCACCAGGAAAAAAACCCCATGAAGCATTCACTACAAAACTCTTATTTTTCTTCTGCCTCCCATGGGCTTTAAGAATAATAGTAATAAAGAACAATAAAAAAGGATGCCATATACATAGTAAGCAAGTACAATGACACCTTTTCCGTTACACCCAAATGCTGTTCAGGCATTAAAAATCCAGGTTGCTGAATGTTTTAGTCAAGATGCTAAGTATGTTATCTCAAGTGCTGCAATGCAAGGCTACAGTTCCCCTGTCATTTTAAAATGTCAACAGAAAGTAAAATGCACCTGAGATCCCTAGCAGCAGTTCCAGAAGGCAGGTAACACAGGATGCACGTGTATGCTAGAATAAAAGCATTCTTGAAGTTGAAATTGCTATTTCAAAACAAGAAGATAGCGAGCTAAGATTGGATTCAGAAACCTTATGGAAAGCCACAACTTAAGAAAGGCAGGCAAACCAGCTTTACAGTTTTCAGCAGGTCAGGCAGTAGCTGATATAATGAAAAGTATGTGGAAACCAGGATGATAATGTGGAAAAGAAGCTGAAAAAAACCCCCAAACCCCAAGAGCAAAAAAACCCCCTCAAGGCCAAAGTTATACACCAGCCTAGACAATGGACATTTAAAAAGATCACGGGCTGATTCTATGTCACAACACAAATGTCATCAACATGCCAGAGGAGCTGACACGACAGCTTCATTTGATATAGGATCCACTCTATGTTATCGGCAGCAGATTTTGCTACAGGTAATACACTCAATAAAGCACATGTAAAAAGGCTATAAAGATTAGCAAAGAGCTAAAATCCAAAAGACAAACAGAAGAGAGAATGACTCAAATATGATAGCAATTAAAGGGAGCACTAAAAGGACAATCACAGGCACAGAAAGCCTCCCTTTAACAGACAGCACGAATGATGCTTCTACCAGCTGTTCAGACCCAGCAGAAGTCCTGTTTTATTAGGCCTTCAGTTGCATTTTTCCCATTATTGTGGACAGACACTGAATCTAAGGGAGAAACTTACACCTGGATTTAATTGCCGCTATCTTAACAAACCACATGTGCGCATACTGAAACCTGAAATTCGGCGTATCGCTGTGGACAGCACAGGAGCAAGCTGCATCTACTTGAAGCGGCTCGCATGGATTTTAATCTGAACAAATATAATTCATTTCAAAGGAGGGAGGGAAGAATTTCAGCCGGACTGAGGAAGAAAGGACTTTTTTTCATGGGTAATCACCAATCCCCCACCCCTTCTCCTTTCCTGCTCAAGTTCACCTTCTTGCCCACTATCCCCCAAGTGATTCCTGCTGCTTTCATGCTGTCTGTGAGCAATTCAGGCCAGAGGCTGCCTCTTATTAGATAGATCCCATATAGCAACACAGTCAAAGGAGAACATCTTGGCAATGGCCTCTTGGCAAGCCACAGATGAGCTGCCTGTCAAGACGTATATCCCTTTAGAAGTCATGCAAGATTTAAAAGAGTGCTATGGGCAGAGGTTAGCTGCTCTAATCCTGTGTTCAGCAGAGAGTTATCCAAATTGAATGAACCTCATGCATTCCTGAGAAGCATGTTTTTCCACTCACCCAAAGACTGCTCTTCATTTGTATCCCTATACTGTTTCCTCTACTAATAACACTTTATTTTTTGTCCACTTTGAACCTTGCTGCTTCTGTTAAGGGCTCTAGGAGACCTCAAATCACACCCACAGTCAGTCCTGTAAGCATAATTTGTTACAATGGAGAGCTCACAGAGCAAGAACACCACCAGTCCAACACTGCAGGACCCACACGTATATTTTTACTGACTCCACTGATCTATCCTCTCTAACGCAACATATATACACATAGAACTAGAAGTATTAAATGCGTGTGGTAACAGGCTGGAGATTTCATTGGCATTTTAACTACAATACAACTATAGGCACAGGCCCTCCCAAGAGTATTGTGACATTAGATAAAAATTCTTAAATCATGTCATTAGGCAACTATTATTTAAAGGGAAATTGACAATAGGACTTAATTTCAAATCTTGTTTTGAATTTATAAGAAAACAAAATCAAGACCATGCAGCCTGAATGCATTTATTCCAAAACTGCCATCTAGGACATTCTGAATTAGCTACGAGAGGAAACCATGAGAAGCAGAAAGGCTTTTAGATTACACAACAAAGTTTTAATAGAATACTGATGGGTAGGAAAATGTTATGAAACTTCCCAATGGAAGTAAAGATATGAAATCCTAGCAAATGGCCCTAAGTAAAATTAACAAACGTATTTTAAAGCTCTGGTTTGCCACGCAGGAGTAACCTCTTAGCTAGGCTGGTTAACTTCTGAACTTTTAATACTTATTCTTGCCTCTTCCAAAAACTAGCTAACTTCGAAAACTGAACTGAAAATAAAACATATCTCAGCAAGTCTTTACTGGTGCTTCAACACAAAGCAATTTACAACTGAAACATCTATTAACAGCCACCTTGCTCCAGCCAAAAAGGTGACAACTGTAACAAACCCTGCGCTCCAGCCAACCCTGCAGTGCAACTAATGAGAAGCACCACAGTAGCCAGGCTTTTATATAATCCTATTTTTCAGAAGAACGCCTTGCGAGGCTGGCACATTCATTGTTTTTCCTACAAAGTCTTCCCCTCTCCTACTCCAGCATCCCTTTTGTCTCATTCAGCAAGCAGCAACAGGCGTGGGACGTGCCAGCATCCTGCAGCCCCGATCCCCCATCTGGGAACCAAGGTATACCCCACACTGGTAGGAAACATACGGAAGGGTATCGGAAGGGGTTAATCAATTCAGAAAGTATAATGACTTATGAACTATATTTGCACAGTGGCATGAAGTGCTGTAAATGAAGTCCAAGTGGCCAGCAGCCAACAGAGCAATTTAACCCTTCCTGGGCCGAGGCGCCTGCGGACACTGACCCAATGCTGCAGAAGCACTGCGATGCCCATGGGCTTTCCTTCACGATAAGGAGCCCCACGTGGATTGCGTTTTCTCAGCCACCTCTACAAAACTTGAAAGAAACGAGCACTTGCCTCCATACAGTTTGACCGATGCACCAACTTTAATCCATTTAAATCAGTAAGGCAGTGCTAGTCCTCAGCATTGGGCTTGATCAGTAACAAGGGCAATGTCTGACTATCACCCATCACTGCTAATGTAGTTTCTACCTCATTTGGGTCCAAAACACTATGCTAAATATTACCTATTAGCACACACGGGCTTTTGACTCCACGCAATACTGGAAAGCTGTAACGAAGACAAAAGATCATAATTACCTCTTGTATACATCATTAATAGAGATTGGTGGGTGGGAGAAGACAACAGAGAAATTTATTTGCAATTTCTCTGTAATTTATTTGTTCCTCCCACGTAGCAGCCATTAAACACAGACATGGGGAGCAACACAAGCATGTCTAACAGACATTATGTGCAAACTTCCCCATGCCTGTTACCAGATTCTTGCAAGCTGAACTCTTGCAAACTCTTAGTGAAACAGGTTTCTCTATGGTTCTTTTCAAAAAAAGAACCTTTCATGGATATTAATTTTGCAATGATTATATTCTAAGCATGCTTTATTCTAGTGCAGAGCACTGAGAGCATAGGGATACAAAGAAGAGCTACTCTTTATTGACCACTATTTACTCTAGACCTGTTGAAGCCTTAAAAACCCTAATGTTCCCCAAACCATTAGAGACTGAATGTTTAACCTGTGGTACAGCTGTTGTGGGCAGTACTGGCTTGTGTCCAAAAGACCAACTGAAAGGAGAGAGTGTTATGTTCTTCGTTTTAAATGAAGAAGTCTTTTGCAGGCCAAAAAAAGTGTACTGGAGAAAATGGACTTTAAAAATAAGACCAGTTTATGCAGAAACTGGCCCGCAGCCACGGATTAGCCCCCGAGGGCTTTCTCTCACAGCTCCAGATTGTACTACCACAGCCCAGAAAACACAGCCTCACAAGTCTCATGAAAAGCAATCGTGGACAAGACATGTTGTATGCCAGGCTTCGAAAAGCCCAAGATGTGCTTTAAATACAAAGCCAAACTAATTAAAAGCTCGAAAGATGGCTAATGTCACCTAGCGCATGAGCACCTCATTTGGGAGGAGATGAGCATGTAGGTCCCTCTCTGCAGATGGCTAATGTCACCTAGCACCCAAGCACCTCGTTTGGGAGGAGATAAGCACGTAGGTCCCTCTCTGCAGCTGGTGCAGAGCTGTTCTCCTACAGGAGTAATGCAGGTGCCGGGACAGTCCTTACCCTGCACCACAGCTCCGCTGCCAAAACTATGCAGGATGCTCGCCCCCATCTCCTCCTCACTCCTCCGTCCAGAGATGCAGCCGTAGCGGTGCAAGGGGGCAGTTCCTGTTGGTTCGTTGAAGTGAAATGAAAGATGTTGTGCACCCACATCCCAAGCAACCGTATGAAATAATTGTAGCTGCACTAACATAGCTTTGCTACTTTGCAGTGATTAACCAAAACAGACCACTAGTTTTCTGTTTTTTAAATCACCAGTATAGCTAAATTGATAAAATATTTTGCATGTAGACCCAATGCAAAGGAGCAGTGGGTCTTCATTTACTGCTGACTTGCCTATGGTGGAGGGGGAGACTGTAGTGACCTCCCTGGATGCAAGTCTGTGTATTCAGGGTTCTTATTAATGATGATCTTTCCGTTTTAAATCCCGATGCTTTATGTGCGATCCCACAGCTAACCACCGACATGACTGAAGACACTCCTGGGCGGACTTATTATGGTGGAGACAAACACGAGGAAGTGATGGATAAACACTCATTTCCAGTGAACTTGGCCACTCGTTCATCCCTGTAACCTCCCCAGTTGCCACTACAGGAAAGGATGCAGGAAACGCCACTCGGAGATCAGGCTTCCCTCTCGGCTGACAAGTGAAGCCCTGAGCTCTGAAGCAGGCTTAAATGATGTGATCCCTCAGACGAGTTACTTCTCACACAAATTTCATCACGTACAACTGGTTTGCATTTGCTTTGTTTCATAAATTAAAGAGGGGCAAGAAAATCAGTTGGACATCCCGAACAGCCAGTACTCAAAATTTCCATAGCAGACTGCTAGAGAAGCAGAGGTAGACCCAGCTGTGATATACTGCGACCTCTGAGTGCAATAACTCCAGGCATGCTCTGAAGCAAGAAGTTTATTTTGTACAACACAATTGCCTCTTCTTATATGATACTAAGTGAAACAGCGCCTGTCTCACTCAAGAGCCTCACAGTGCCTTCTGCACTGCTCTCCTCTCCAAAGTATTTGAGAAAGGAAGCCAAGTATCTAAAGCAAGTTTCAAGCACAGCAAACTCAAGGTCACTGAATTCCCAAGGAATCTGTGAATTAGGAGAGTTACTGCTGGAGTTCAATCTTTTGTTAACACCACCAAGTAGCTGTTTAATTAAACTACTGTCCTTCTCCCAATCCTTTCTTGTTTAAGCAAGTAGAAGAGCTTAAAAATTACTTATTCATTTACAGTTTCTCAAACCAAGTAGCCTTTAAAGTATTCCCAGCTTGGCAACAGGAAGAAGAAAACCTGCAAAAATGAATGTGTCTTCAAAACTGGCATCATGTACTTCACCTCTGACCTTGAGCTTGACAATCTCATTAGCCAAAACCTACACGTGGGAGCAACCCACAGTGCTTGGGAACTAACCAAGATCCTCCAGCTTCGAAGCAGAGGAGAACTTCCCTCCGCCTGGCCCTGCATTAAACTGAGCTTCATCCTCCTGGTGTAAACAAGGATACAGGATCCTGATCTCCTCTTAGTCTTGAAGCGAGGATTGCTTCCTCAGGTCTCCCCTATTTTGGATAAGGGGGACAAGTTGTATCAGACCTGCTGTGTAAAGAAAAGAAAGACTAGTGCGATCCCATAACACTCTCAAAAGAAGATGGTTGCTCATTTAGTGAAACATCCTTCCCTTTGGGTGTCTCTGACACACAAACTACACAGGTGCTATCATGCACTCGATAAAACCTGGAACTGCTTCTCTAGAGATACAGATTTATGTTTTTAAAGCATAAACCAGAATATAACCTGAAAGCATCTTGTACCTTAGCAGCAATCAGATAAAGCAGAAGGTGCTGTTTTAGGATATTTAGATTTAACGGTGCAAACCTCAGGAGAGCTGGATGCAATTGCAGGCTATGCTTCCAAAACGTTCTGATTTAACAGAAACAAAACCAAACAAAACACCACTAAATATTAACAAATGTTCTATCCTACGGCTATTAAAGAAGCAGAACATCATAGGTGCTAATGACTAATTATCGTTGCTATTGCTTGAGAAAGTGTGCTCAAAATTTGTTTCTAGCATAATTTCCAAATTACGAGTCATGGTGCAAACTGTTGTTCGGCACATGGCTCTCCCTTGCTCAAGTTAAGGGTTTGACCCACGGGGCAAATGATTCAGCTCTCCCTCTCCAGCAGAGAGGGACTGCCTCTGTCCCAGATCCAAACAAAACCAGGAATACAGTGACTCGCTACTGATTTGTTCATTTAAAGGCCAGACTCAGGGATGATGCCAAATTACTTGCCCACCGAATATATTGCATCTTGGGATGTCTTTTCCTTGTTGTCAACTCCACACTTTTAGACCCTGCAGTACAGGCAGAGTACAAGAAAAACCTGATTTTCATTATGACTTTCAACAGGCCCATGAAAGAAAGAGCCACAGCCTTGGAAGACTGTATCTGCTCTTTCTCATGCAAAGTGTTAAGATTTCAGAGGAGCAGCACATGACCCTTGGAGGGTAGTTTCTTGGAGATGATGAGCAGAAAGCTTCTGACATCCTGGCAAACATTTTTTTGGACACTGGAAACAGAATTAGAGGGATGCAGTCTCCTCTGAGCAGAGAATACAGAAGAGAAGACCTCTTCTGGACTGCTGCGTGATTTTCCACCATGTGTTTTCAAGAGGGAGTAATGTAATCATTTAGAAATACTTTTGTCCATGGAATCCAAAGATTCCTATTTGGGAGCTACTTTCCACATCCAGTGGTTTTGTAGGAGTTGCGAGCCATGATGGATGATGAGCCTTTTTGGTCCCAAAACACTTGGCAAGGCCCCCACAAGCTGCCGCTTACGGGGGGGTGGAGAAGAAACCCTCTGCTTGGAGAAACTTCAGCTGGAGCCTAGGCATCCATGCATCATCTCAACATCAGTCCAACATCAGAAAGAAAGCCGGAGCAGTGTAGCCTCTCTGCCAGACTGGCTGGGGACAGCAGTGATTTTGTAGCACACACCAGACCAGGTGTCCAGGTCTCTGGCAACACCAGATTCTGCAAGAACCCAGGGGGAAGGATCGGCCCCAGTGGATCCAGCCCCTTCAGCCTTGCCCACATCACCAGCACAGCTTTCTTTTGATGCAAAATGTTTCAGGAACCCCCACCCCGGGTAGGTACGTGGTGCCCTACATGGAGACAATGTCACGCTAACAGGTCTGGGCTGAAGGACTGTACTGAAGCAGTCACATCAGTGCAAAGCTCTAAATCTCTCTGAGCCTTCATAGGAGATTACTGTGAATTTAATCAGGCAAAGATTTGGCCTCACAACAGCTACTGATGCAGTTCTTCCCTGTGTGTAAAAAGGTGGGGGTGTATTTTAAAAAACAGATTTGTTTTCAAGATTATTGGCACTTCTAGCTTAAGCAGCACCATTTTAGACGAGGAGGGACACAGCTCCCTTCTTTATGACGACAGGCCATGCTCGCTGTTTCTGATCCCTTGTGAAGACTCGTGGCAAGAACAGATCTTTTGGAAAGAGGTGAGAGGGGAGCTGGGAACACTGAATAAAATCCCCAAGACAAGGCCAGCTGCTGAACTGCCTGTGTCAAAGCCACAGCCCTTCGAACCTGCAGTGCCAGTAACAGCCTCAAAGTGACCGAGCATCTTTCATAACTGCTTTTAGAAATCCGTCTGCTTTACGCTTTCCTAACAACCAATGGTAAAACCACTTCTCTGACAGTAGTATCAGTATTGGCTAATGAAAATTGACAGAAAACTAGGAATATATGAGATTTCTGATTTCTCTGCTAGTGAGCCCTCCTCCCAGCTGCCACAACAGCTACTCTCGTGGGTGCTGCTGCGTTGCGCCTCTGCTAGGCGAGCAGCTGGAAAAAGGGACATTGCTCAGGACACACTCTTGAAACCTTAGCCCCTTCCAAATCAGTGGTGACCTGTCCCTAGGGGGTGGCAGCTGCACACCACCTCAAGCTGGCGGGCATGTCTGAAACACAGAGAAAGCCAGCGTTTAAATAAATTCTGAGAGTGGGCTCATTCCATCCACCTGGCCTCGCTGGATCCACGTGGACACACTGGATCAACGCTCAACTCCACGCGCATCTCACCAGCATTGCCAGGTTATGCAACAGCATAACCAGATGCCACAGCCACCTCTCTCCTCTGGGCTTAGAGTTTAACGAGTGCTCCAACGTGGTGCTCACCAACTGCTTTTTCCAGGGTCATGCTGAAGACACCCAGTACTTAAGGTGATTTAACACCCACAGCCCTTTAGCAAAAAGGGCATGCAGCAACTCTGAGCCTGCAGGTGATGGGGAGCTCCGTGGGGATTCAGCTGACTTCTTTCAGATGAAAAGTCCCCCCCATCTGACACCCAGCCCTGTTAGTAATTCAGCACAGTTTGAAGGCCACTGGCCATCCCAGGTGTCCCTGCTACTCCTCCAGCTCAGCAAGCTTAGGAAGAGCCACTGTGGCTGAGCACAAGGCACCAGGGCCTGCGATTAACTACATATCAACCCCCCAAAAGCAGAAAGCCTCCCAGTGAGGACCACGACCTCCCTCCGCTTGTCGCAGCAAGGCTGCCTTGCCTTTGTTGGCCGCTGCTGAAGGCTGGCCTGCTCCAAATGGGATGGGAGCCGGCAGCATGAGGCAGTGCTGGGTTTCCTGCCCGGGACCAGTGTCAGCAGGACGCCCCTCCAAGGCATCCAGCAACGAAGCGGGAACTCACTCCACGATCCTCTGGCTGCTTCTCCTAAATTAAGCTGGATTTAAAAGAACAATCTCCTTTTATTCCTGTTGGTGGCAAATAAGAACAAGCTATGGAGTTCCTTACAAACTCCCGCAGAACCAGTGCCCAATACAGACGTAACATTTCTGACACAGGCGGATGGTTTCGCTGCTCCTTTCACCAGCCTGTGAGCTCAGATCGGTTCTTCATCTTCAATCTGTTTTTTCAGCCAGAGCCACCATTTCTGGAGCTGGTGTGAAGACCATCTACAAGGGCCTGGACTCAATCACCAGCTTGTTTCACATTGGGAGCAGCACAGGATGACAGCTTCCAGGGTTCACTAAAGCTGCAGAGCATTGTTCCGAAGTGTGCGTTTTAAACGCGTGCACATTTTTTTTTTTTTTGCCAAAAGAATTGTTTAATAATTGCTCAGAGGAGGGGAGGGAAATAAAGCCACAAACCCTTGTTTTATGTGGAGAAGCCACATGTTTTAGTCAGCCCATGACGATCCTACAGCTGAGCCCTGGCCCTGGGATAACGCAGCTTTAGAAGGCTGCAATGGTAAAGAGCATCGTGCAGTAACACTGCTGCTGCAGACAGAATTTCCACAGTGAGATGCCATGATTGCGAAAGTGTTTTTCTTGCGCTTGTATCATTACCACGCAGGATTTAAAGCCTGCCCGCTATTCTGTGCTGAGTTTAAAAGCAAAATCTGCCTTTGTCTCATTGCTGGAAAACATATGTACACCGTCCAGTGTAGACGTGGCACTGCCAAAACCATAAGATGACAAGGTACGTGCAATACACAGTAGTTCAGTTATAAAAGATACAGTTCCTTGACCAACAGGGGGATCAGCAGAGGAAGTCTGCCCACTCAGAGGGCTGATGATGTCTCAAGAATTTGACTTTCATGCCCTGTACATCAAAAGCCCCATAAATTGTGCTCTAACTAAAAAGGTCACCTATTTTTATTACTTGCTTCGCTGAAGCACCGGGATAATATATTTAAAATAAGGCACATTTTAGGAGAAAGTAGCAATTTACTAATTTACTAATGCAAACTGAAGCCTCATTTTGATAGGGTTTGCAGGTTGGGTGCAGATTCAACACCCCAGAAAGAAGAGAAAAGTGGTGAAAGAAGAGTAAAGCAGTGAGAAAAGGGAAAAACACAGCCGCACAGGCACAGGTTTGGGACCAGCCCATTCCTCTGCAGTTTCATGTATGCTCTGAACTAGTAGAAAGGCAACATCTTTCTTCGCAGCCACAGCTTTTATTGTCCTCCTGTCAGTGGAACAACTTTCTCATTATTAAAACGAGCTGTCAGGCAGACTGGCATTTCCCTCCTCGTGGTGTCCAAGTTAGCCCGTTCGTTCAAATATGGTTAAAAATTTCACATAGTGTTGCTGGCTAACTGTATATGGTCTGAGGTTTTCTGGAAGTTTGCTGTCTGGCACAGTTTGGAAAAGTAACAAGCAGTGTAACTCTGCAGTGCTCTGTAACCAACTGCCTCTTGCATTACACACGGTCTGTCGAACCAAGGGGCTCACCTCCGAGCGCGTGTGTTTAAGCTTCACTGATGTACACCATCCATCGTCTAGCTTGACAAGAAGAATATTCTACTCCTGCTTTTGTAATGCCCTAAATTAAAGCTGAAGACGTGGATACCAATAAACCCAGTTATGCTGAATGTAAATGCATTATCCACCATTAGAAATGTAAAGGAAAAAAATTAAACACTGCCTCAAATATTCTCAAGCTTGGTGAAGGATTTGCTATTCACACAACACACTGAACTCCCCTTTGAACAGTAGCCACGCACACATGAAGAGCTTTTTGGTCCTTTCCTAGGGTTTTCTTCGTTCCTCTGCTTCCGACCTGGAGGACCCTTTGTTCTGCTGGTTGCGACCAAGCTGCCACACATACAGTTTCAGGAGAGCGAACCTGGGTCCAAAACTTGTGCCCATTACCTGCAGCCACTGCTGCTCGGTCCCTCCATCCCTCCAGCCACCTGCAGGTCTCCGCTCGCACCCAGCTAGTACTTTCTTTCTCTTCCCTCCCCCTTGAAGGCTGCAGCCCCTCTGGATTTGGAAACTGGTCGCCTTGGAGGTATTTTAACATTTTTATTAGTGACTTTCCCTTATCCCATCGACACTTTTCACTTATCTGGGAGACGGGGGCAATGGGAAGAGGATGGAAACATGGAGATCTTCTGGGTGGGTTTGACTGCTGGGTCAAAGTCCCATTGCTTTGGGAAACCTCGTGGGTGCTCGACACTGCTGAGCACAATGGAGAAAGGCAGGGAGGGAGGAAAAGCCATTGCTGAGAAAGCAGAAGCAGCTTTAGCCAACAGATGGAGAAGGCTGGTGGAGTTAGCAGCTTCGTTCACCAAACAGCGATGCCTTGTCTTCTCATGACCCATTTTTAGTTGTTGATCGAGGACAGTTAAGGGATTTGACTCATGAATAGCAAATGACTTATGCTGGGTTTGCCAAAAAGCCTTCTCCTTGCTGCAGGAAGGCAGGGCTGCTTTGAAGTAGCTCCTGAACCAAGACAATTTACAGCCTGACAGCTTAAAGCTGCATTGAAACGGGTACTCGTTTCCTCAGGGCGTTATAAATCGCCGCGGTTCAGACGCAGGCAGGCCACCAGCCCGGGAGGGCAGGGTACATGGATGGGGACTGTGTTCTTCTGCTGTCCCACGAAGGCACGTCCAAGAGGGAGCCAGAGCCCTTCAATGGGGCTTTCAGAGGGACACACAGGAGTACTTTCTGCTGTATTTTCCTCAGTACTCTTCTGAGATATACTTGTATCATCTGAACTGCAGGTTGTTCCCGAGTTCAGTGCGGTTTGAGCTGGAGCTAATAAGGGCTCGGACGTGAACCCGAGGAGCAAATAGGTGTGCTCCCAACTCACAGCTGACAGCAGGCTTTGAAACCACTACTGAGAGCAAGTTTTTGCAAACAGGCTCAGCTGGCGGCAGCAGGACATGTTCCCCATTGCTGACTCAGCCCTGGGGTAGCACCTTGTGTCAGAAAGCAAAGTGGATACTGACACGCGATTTGCATCTTAAAATAGCAGTACCGTTCAACACAGCTCATCTGGCAGTGCCTGGAGGCACCCAGAGAGCTCAGGGTGGGAGGAAGGCTCTCACTCCACTCAAGGACATCTGTCAAGGACATACTCAATAGCAACAACCTGATTCAGGATGCCAAATCCAGTGTTATCGGTATTTTTCTTTAAAGCCTACAGAAAGAGCTATGCATGTACCCCAGGATTCTCACCCCTCATTTCATGGCTGTTTTGCCCATTGCCGTTTGCTTTTATTTTAAATCAAAGTGCCAGCAGGTCAGCGTGCAGGGTGCTGGACTACACTTTTCATCAAACCATGCCTCTGCTGCCTTTGCCTCGCCTTGATGCGAATGCCAAAGCCAAATACAATCCACCCACCCGAAACAGATGTTAGAAACCTGTCTGTCTCTCTTCAGCTGTCCTCTGAGGTCTGGCCTCCTGTCAAACACCCGAGGGGATAGTTTTCTTTTTTATTTTTAAGGCAATGATAATACGTTCAAAGGCTTTTTTCTGTTTGGAGAAAGCAAATCTACACCTGGTCCAGAACTGCTTCAATACACACCAGTAAATAACAACCCTCTGTCTCTGAGGGAAGTTTGACCTCTTGACTTGCACAATAGTTGTTTTCTTCCTTCACAGAAATTTTAACAGCTAATTCAGTAGTGCCACAGGAACACAGGTGACAAATCGAGCTCAATCTATTCAGTGTGCCATCTTTTTATTCAGCAAACTGTCAAAAGAGAACTTTTATTTTCCCCTCTGGTATGACATGTGTTTCTACAAGTCTTTAAGCCAGAAGAATACAGAGATGATCTCCTGGGCATTTTGCTCTCCATGGAAACAGTGCACCATTACAGTACTTCCCACAGATAAAAAAAAAGAGGAGTAACGGATGGGCAAAGAGAGCAGGAGAGAGTGGAAGGCAGAAGGCACAACGGCAGACCAGAAGAGGCAAGCTTGCAGCACCACTGTGTCGTCACAGTACTTTTTAAGCAAGTTGCTCCTTTCGGATACTTTATGTCCTAAAAAAACCCCAAAACGTAACAGCAGTCCGTGTTGCACAAAGATGAAAGATGAAAAGCATTATGCTAACCTTAAAACGTAGCTTGGGGGCCTGATGCGTCGCAGACTGTTTAGTATTAGCATTATCCAGAAAAGCACTGAAAAATGCATTGCAGGATATTGAAGAAATCTATATCCGGATATTAAAACTAGTATTCAGTAAACTGCCAGGAGTGACTATCACAATATGGTCAGACCACAAACTTGATGAAGCCTAGAAAATAAAGCACTGTGACTAATTTGAAGCACATTAAAAGAAATCACATACAAACTCCACTAAATCCATCAACTCAGAAAGGATACTTCTTTGCCTTACTTAGAATCATAGAATCATAGAATCATAGAATCATTGGGTTGGAAAAGACCTCTAAGATCATCAAGTCCAACCATCAACTAACACCACCATGACTCCTAAACTAGACCCTGGAGTGCCACGTCTACACCTTTTTTGAACGCCTCCAGGGTAGACGACTCCACCACCTCTCTGGGCAGCCTGTTCCAATGCCTAACCACTCTTTCAGTAAAGAAATTCTTCCTAATGTCCAATCTAAACCTCCCCTGACGCAACTTGAAGCCATTTCCTCTCGTCCTATCGCTAGTTTCGTGGGAGAAGAGTCCAGCACCCGCTTCCCTACAACCTCCCTTCAGGTAGTTGTAGAGAGCGATAAGGTCTCCCCTCAGCCTCCTCTTCTCCAGACTAAACAACCCCAGTTCTCTCAGCCGCTCCTCATAAGACTTGTTTTCTAGTCCCTTCACCAGCCTCGTTGCCCTTCTCTGGACACGCTCCAGCACCTCAACGTCTTTCTTGTACTGAGGGGCCCAAAACTGAACACAGTACTCGAGGTGCGGCCTCACCAGTGCCGAGTACAGGGGCACCGAGTACTTAGGATGGGTGAGGAGAGACACACACGTAATTGACGCAACACGTATTGCTCATTGCTTTATGTTGATTTTCAACAAAAGTACTGCCTGTTCTTGAGGTCTGGGCTTTCACACTTGGAGGATTTCTAAGAAAAAAGTTTCATGGCTGGAACTGAGCCGACATGACCCGAACCTGAAGACCCAGCACATTCTGTGCCTGCCTGCTGCTGCCCTCCCGTTACGCTAAGCACTGTCCTCTTTGGCAGCAAGGATGAGTGTCCGTGTTTTGTGACCCACTAGCAGAGTAACAGCATCATCTTAGCAGATGTAGCGTGTTATTTGCAATGAGTCAAGAAGTAGGTCAAAGCAAGTCGTCTTGGCCCTGAAAGCCCAGCTTCCTGGGCTCCTCGTAGGTTGTTTTTTTCTTTGGTGTAGCCCTCTTGCTCACTTTGAATGGGAAAGAAACCACCTGACTCATTAAATGTCAGCTTCTCCATTTTGTCAAAGGGCTAAAATACACTGGGAAAGTAAAACAACCCCAACAACATCAAAAAGCACACATCAAAAACCAACTCTATCCAAAACACCCTTCTCAACTTCAGACAACTCCCACTTGGTACTGAGACTGGAAACTGTCCTGGAAGGACATTTACCTGAGCTGGTCTGCACTGCTCTGGTTTTGCTTTATATTCCATAGAAGAGGAACTAGACAGGCATCAGATGTTTCACAGGCATGAGAAAGTGTGCAGTAACAGCAGTGGATGACTTGCTCAAGGTGGCAGTTGGAGCTTTATGAGCTGCAGGGGATCATACGGCAGTTCTGCACAGATACCATGTTAGATAGGAAGTTGTGTGATAAATGCCAGGCTGGAAATTTCCTTATAGGAAAAGAGATATACTGAAGACTTGAAAAGAGCAGAAGACACTAAGGGGTCATAGTTTATGACAGTAGTTGGAACTACTGCTAAGAATTTTTGCCCCGAGTGCTGCAAAATGCCAGAAAGAGTGAACTATGTGAACTCACCAAGATGCAGGTTTGTAAGAGATGCACCAATTCATGTCATTGCTGAATGATGTTAAATCCACTCCACTCGTGAGTTAGTCAGCTCTATGTTAGGTTTCTTTCTTCCCTTGCAAGTTACAGAAATCATTACCCTAACATAATGGTTAGGGTTTTAATAGCATGAATCTTTTGGTCATAACCATGAAGAAAAAAAAGAAAATCTGTAAGCCTCAGTGGCAAACAAAAGAATGCAATCTTTATTCTCTTGCCCACTAAATAATTATGCTTACATCATGTTAAAATAAAAGTTTAGGTTGTACTTTCTGCTATTAAAAAACAAGGAAGAGATCAAACTGTCCATATATATGGAATGATAAATCCAAGCCATATATAACCCAGACCAAAGTATGTAATCAGGACATAACAAATGGAGTTTAATACTCAGAGGAAACCACAGCTCTGGAAGACATTTAAAGGAATATTTCCATTTTCCTAGGTACTATATCAGGTTCTTGGCCAGACATTTTTGATTGCACTGTACTAAAAATATAGTCCTAGTTTCAGAAGACAAAAATTCTAGAAGCATGACGAAATGCGAAAGGTAATTGCAATGCACCGCTGAGCTATTTTATTACATTATCTAACATCTTTAAAGAGTAGATTAGCTCACAGTGCAAACATTCTGGTTTCCCTGATGTTTAAGTCCTGGCATCAATACAAGCAGCAGAAACAACCATGCCCGAAGACGGGGGAGTGGTGCTAGCGAGCTTCTGGAGAAGGTTTCCTCGGCAGAATGGGCAATGCTTTCCATCCAAGAACTACGTGGAAGAGCTACAGCCCCTTTACAAACGCAGTCTGGGAAGATGGCTGGGAGAGGTGTGTGATCACTTGCCAAGCCCTCCTTAGCAAAACTGAAATAGCCAAATAGTTATCAGCATCACATGGGTCCCACTGCAGACATAAAACCGAGGGGAGCCAATACAAAAAGCTGTTGGAGGGCCTGCAGGAGCCCACAGCCCCACAGAGCATACTCGCCAGTGGTCGAGAACTGCCTCCCCCCTTATCTTCCATCATTTAATCCTAACTTCTTATCTTCCCAGAAAAAGAGGGCACAGTATTAATGTGCTAACGTCTTAAGAACGAAGGTTGCCCAAAATTAGAGATATTTAACTCTTAAGAAAAAGTGAAAAGGACAATTAGAAACAGCAATGGTGGATATAACAGAAGGGAATCCCTACACCTGCAACAAATAACACACTTCAGTGGATGAGATTTGCACTACACAAATCCCTGTTTACTTAGGAAATCCATATTTACAATGGCTGGGGTTATGTTTTCCTTCCGCTCTCTTTGCCCTCCCACCTGCTACAACAAGCAGTGGCGAGAGCCCTCCTGCAGCCGCTCTGTTATTCACAGCTACTTTGCCTTCCTCTTCACTCTCTGGCTGGTTAGTCCAAGAAATGGATCTAGTTATCTGACAAAAAGCAGGGAGATAGGCATTAGTCTCTGTTTGTTGAGGGAAAGAATTATCACTAAACAAACTTCTGTTTCCTTGGTGCAGCCAGGCTCAAAAATTAAACAACTGCTCCCCTCATTAAGCACACAGTAAACCTCTAGGGAACCTGCATGCAGGTGGATCCAGCATGGCATGGGATGCAGGGAATAAGCAAACACCTCTCAAGAAAGGAAAATGGAGGAGAAACATCAAGGTCTTTAGTTAAAAGTACATAGTAGCTATATGTTGCTACCATCTAGTATATGACATTGCAGTTTACTGGTCTATAAAAGCCAGTTTTAATCCTGAAGGCTGTCTTCAAGCAGCAATTTAAATGTAGAGTTTCAAATGTGATATTACAAAACTGAAGACTCATTTTAGACAAGATTGAATGAATTGTATTTTGAATGTTACTCTTCTAAAAATGTACAGTCTGCCATAAAAACTAGTCAGAGAAACTACATCCAGAATACGAGGTGTCAATGGTCAAGCGTATCCTCATTAGAGGGTGGCCAAGTGATATTTATTTAAAGTGTTATGCACTATGAATTAAACATTTATTTTGTATCACCCAGTAAAATATCTGAACCTCATTTTGGCAGCTGTGCAAATTCTACCCTGACTGCACTGACGACTGACTGTACTTCCTTTGACTTTCATACAGTCTCTCTTCTCGTTTTAAGAGAAAAACCTAAAAATCAAGAATGCAAAAAATGCAAACATTCGTGTACCAGCCCACAGTACGCAAAAGGAGGATGAAAGCAGATCACCCCTCAAGACATCATCTTCATTAAGGTTGCAGATGGAATTACAGTGTGATAATTAAAGTCTTTGAAGGCTTGGCAACCTCATCCTGTAAGAGTGACTCTTCTAAAAGACCTGGGAACACAGACTTTCCGCTCCTGGATCAGTGGCTTAAACAGGGACCATATTAAACCATCTTGGAGATCTGACCATCGGTTCCTTTTCCCCCTAAGGAGAGAAGGAGCCTCACAGATTTTGGCCAGATACCACCCCCTGCAGACCCTCCTGCCCAAGGTGGCTAAAGCTAGAGATGGCAGCCTGCAAGAAACTCATGTCAGCCTGCTATTAATGTTTACCCAGTCTGAAAAGTGTTTTGGCATGATTTTAACAGGATTGCAAGATTTATTCCATTTGAAATGCTCTTTGGACCATAAAGCAGAGCAGTGCTGCTGTGTGTCACTGTTTCGTTGAATCAGCAGTAGAAACATGCCACTTTTTTCTACCTCAGAACAGGCCTGGAGGGCAGAATTAGCCTCTACTACCCGAGGAACCAGGACAGCAGATGACAAACCAGTCGATACAAAAACTCTAACAACCAGAAACAGAAATAGGAGCTGTTGACACCTACTTCTCTTGGGCAAAGGAAATTCAAAAGGCACGTTTTGACAGAGCAACATTACTTCAGCACCTGGCGCACAAAAGAATTATCACCACGTGTACTGCCCATTGTAGAGTGGTTCATGATGAAGCAGGAGTAACGGGGTGGGATGTTCTTAAAAAGCACAGGAATGGGAAAGAGAAGGTTGCAAGCAAGTCTGCTGGGATTTGCTTCATTTTCTTTAATTCAGTGGGCATTAGCTTAAGAAGAAAAGGCATCTACAAAGGCCAAGCCACAATTTGAACACTAGGTGTGGGTAGTTACTATCTGAAAACATGGAAGTGGGGTTTCATTATTGATTTAAAGGTGTAATGAGATCCAAGAGCTGAAAACAGGGGCATTACATTGTCAAAGTGACTAAACTTCTGAGCAGCTTCACCAAAATGGAGAAAGTGGGCAAGATAATACACTACTGCCCAACTACTCAGACTTCAAAATTAGATTAAAACCTTTTTTTTTTTTTAAATATACCTTATATAAAGTTTCTGGGAGCTGTTGCACGGCTTCTGTGCACAGAGCATCTTGGCTGCTTAGATGTGACCAGACCGTCTGGACCAGAACCCACAAATTATCCGTATAGCTCGCTACTTTATACGATTCCCTTTATCTTGCTCAGCTTGTTCCTACCACTCACAGCCCTGGGTTAATAAACCTTTATTACTGGATCTGATATTTCGGAGCTTCAGCAGTTGTCTGCCAGGATCAGGGAAGATTTGGTGTTGTCAAACGTATATGTGGTATCAAAAGATATCAGTGGAGGAGGTCAGAGTGGTATGGATGTGCTGAAAAGTTGTTGAGCATCTCACACCAGACCAAGTCTGATGCAAGATAGTCCTTTTTTTCTAAGAGGTCTGCTTAGTTAGCCATGCTGAAGGTCACTGTTGGTCACCAGAGCTGGTGTCAGGAATAATTCCTATCTCAGGACAGATGGGAGAGTAAATCCTTCCCCCCAGAGTGTTCTCCTACTGCAACGTGGGATACACCTCTCTCTTAGGACTACTTAAATACCTCTCACCTAACCAATCATTTGTCTGTGGAGAAGATCAGGAATTATCCTCTCTCTTGTCTCTCCCGAGCAAAATTGGATTAGGCTGAAATTCTTGAGTTAATACAGAGATACCTGGGTGAAACTTAACAGCCTGTGATGCACGCAAGATCAAATGAGCAAAGTCCAGGAGGGGACATGACTAAGTAGGTGCTCTACAAGCTGCAACTCTAAGTGCAAGCACTGCCTGCTTTTCCAATTGCTTATGCTCCACGCAGAAAAAGCGGATTTAGAGCTGTGGCTCCAAGGCTGCAGCGTGGTGGATCTGTATCAGCTGCAGTATTGCTCTGCCTCCCTCCCCGCCGCAGGGAGCACGGGCCAGCAGTGCCAACCGCAAGCATCCAATTTCATAACGAGTAACGGCACGACAGCAGCCAGCTCCAGGCACTGCCGTATGCCACACCTCGTGGAAAAACCATTGTCAAACACTGTGCAAAGCCAGTTAGTTAAACACTGCCAAGAATCAGCTGAAAGCAGTCGCAGTCTCCCCATCAACGTGGACGGGTGACTCCCATGAACCTGCAGGGACACAATATTCCTCCAGACACCGGCAAGTCCAGTTGCACATTTTATGCTGCTTTGGTAATGACACTGGTTTGAAGCAATCCAAGCCTCAGCCCCAAAGGATAAGTATTTGAGAGCAGGAACTCCAAGTTAAGCTGTGGGCACAAAAAATGACTTGGGATTAAGCAACATTTGCTTTGCTTAGACTGTTACCCTGGGTGGAGCACGGCAGCTGGTCCAGATATCCCTGAACGGCACTTTGCCTTGCAGTACAGCTGTATCCTCCGAGTTTTGTCAGTGCTGGAGACCAAAAAAATCCTAGTTTGATTTTAAGAGAGCAGTGGATAGAGAACGCTGACTCAGGATTTTAGCTCCCCTCCCCTCCCCCCCCCCCCACCCCCCCCCCCACCCCAAAAGGGCTAAAAAAGGGNNNNACCACATCCCAGTAGTGCTAGAAAGGTGCTGTGTTCCCACACCCAAAGCCAAGAGCATAAGGAAAAAATAATCCCTTGGGCTCTTCCAACAGATAGCAGAAGACACTCAGTGAGAATCTGTATCAGTGCAATGCACCAAAACTCAGTGAACTGTCATTAAAATGCAGTCGGATTTGCGTCCGGAGAAAAACAGTATTCTCCACAATTTTTTTTCCCCCTCTCGCAAGACCTGCCAGCAGCGCATGATGCCTCAGCTGCACTGCGATGTGGGGAAGTTCAGCAGACAGCAGGATGAGCCTCAATAGATGAGGAGCAGCAGGTTCAGAACAGGGTGGAAGGGAAGGGATGAGAGAAGGAAGCAGATTACTGGCTGTGGCCAAGGATATACTCATTATATAGAAAGGAGATGAAAGGCTTTACTTGAAGTGCCAATGTCAGTTCAATGTATTTGTAAGGATTCAAACAAGTACCACTAGTGCAGAACAGCCCGAAGGAGCTTTGAGTTCGTGTAATTTAATGATTCTTTGTTCACTGAAGTCAAAAAGCAGCGGCAGATTTCAGTGAGTCCCTGGCCAGGCCATGCACGGCTTCCAGGACTGAAACAGACATCGCTGGAGAGTGCACTCAACTATGGTGGGGCAGCTTGATTTAAAAGGCTGTTGTAAAATAAATCCTCTGATAAGAGCAATTAATGCTATCCCAATTATGTCTTTTCCCATACTTGCCACTATTCTTGCTGGCTGCTGACTTGTACAGCCACGAAGGCACTTCTCCCAGGCAAAAATAAGAAACTACAAGTGAGGTGGGGACTTTAAAAATACACTTTTGCCAATTTCTTTTCAATCCAGCATACTGAATACAAGATATAAAAAAAACACTGTGCAGCCTTTTGTTCTGTGATGTATTTTTATTACTGGCAAAACCATTAAGCTTGAGGTTTTCTTATTTTATCTTTGCATTCAGTTTTTGGGGTGGGTTTTTTTTTTTTTGGTAATCAAAATGGCAATAGTTTATTATATGCTTTGAGGTTTCCTGCACACAGAAGAAAAAAAGGCTATGCTACTATTCCTGTCTCTAATTCATCCCTTTTGCTTGCTCTGCTGCGGGCAAGACTTCAAATCATAACCAGCAATTTCGCCTGCCTCCTAGTTACCAAAAATTACTGCTGCACCCACTGGTGATTCACAGACCGAGAGTGACACACATGCATATGCGTTTGTACCAGGACATCCATCTGAACTAGCAGATGCCTGGCAGCTATACCTTTCGTTCATTAAGACATGAAAGGAAGCCAGCCTAAAAAGTCTCCCCGATAAACTACTGGAAAACACACATGCACTTTCAAAGGGCTTTTAGGCTTATTAGTTGGAATAGTATTTTCAAGCCAAGAGGATGATACTGCAGCATTATACATCCTTGAGATACCTTATCTGAAATGTACCATTCTTTGTCAAAATGGATGTCCACAGGCAAAAATCAAGGCACTTCTATGAGGAATGTATCTGCCAGAATATCTGGTTATTTCTAAGAAAGACATGGAAAGGGAGAGAAACCCTTCCAGCATCAGTGTATTTAAACAAAACTCCAGTTCCAGTCAGCCAGGACATCCCTCAACCTGTCTGGAAAATCACCCTCCAGTAAGGCATGGCTCAGCATCCCCCTCAAACACACTGCGAAGTATTGCCTAACACTGAACTATATCACGCCATCTTCTGTACAGTATTTGCAGAAGAACGCGCTCATTTGCATCCTCAGAACAATAGATAAATTAATGGAGATGACTGCAATTCATACAGCCTTGTGTCTGCAGCAGTGGAAAGGTCAAACAAATTAAGGCTCTGAATTCTGGGCAGAGATTTCAAGCTGGCTCTCTAACACTTGCAACACAAGGGAATAATTAGAAAACATCCATCAGCTCCATTTCCGTTAGAAAGCCCGTTTCTGTTAACATGGTGATGAGCTGTCCTCTGCATAGCTAGATCTGCTGTCAGATTATGGTCAATTATTTCTCCTCAAGTATTTCAACTCGCAAACACAGACTTTACTTCCTTCAGCTCTCAGATCTCAGACACACCGACCACACACAATACCCCTTGCAGAAAAAGCACTGAAACCTGCAGAGCCAGCGGACAGGCTGAGCCCCTACAGAAAACCACTGCAGCTCCTAGGGACATCAAGGAGGAAGAAATGGTCCCTGCATTAAAAAAAATCTCTATGTACTTTAAAAAAAAAAATCACAGGATTTCCATGCTGAACACAGAAAACCCACAGCACCTCCCTCCTCCCAACTGTAAAGCCTTATTCAAAGGCTCAGTCCTCTTTTACAAGGAAGCATCCTGCTGAGCCTATAGGATGTTTTTAGATCAGGGGACAGGAGAAATACAGGACACTGCAGCTTAAAAAGCACATTTTACACGAGCTGTTCCATGTGAGAGCTTGCACACCCAGACATTTCACTCTCCACGGAGCTGGCACGACCTTATTTTTAACAGACCAAACCAACCTGTCCCCCCTGGGATGCAGAAAGCTGCTCAGAAGAGATCTGCTGTTTTGGCACTGCCTTGGGACTCCAGGCTTTTGTCTCTCACAGCTGAGGAGACTGCCAGTTTCTGGAAATCTGGCTAGGGATCCATAAACCTGAGCAATGTCCCCAGCTACACCGCGAGGAAGGTGCCAGGAAAGATTCGATACAGGAGCCTCAGCAATGTGACCAAAAGGAGACAAAATCCCTCGCCAGTTACCTTGGCAAGGAAAAAAAACATGATCAGAAGAGATGATTTAATATCAAAGCCTCTTCTGCCCCAGGAGAGNCCCACTGCGCTGCTGCCGTGCAGGCAGTGACAGGACACGTGTACCTGCTCATTACACGGCTGATCTGTCTGCTTTCTGCAGGCTCTGTGTCGATCGTGAGCTCACACTGAACCAGCATCTCCTGTGATGCCCCTTATTCCCCCATATACTGAACTTGCTTTCCAGCTCTTGACAGACACGGGGATCACCGGCAGAGTCCCACCTGGAGCATCAAGCAGCAGACAGGTCCAGATCTCCTTGGATCCAGGATTCCCGAGAATGGGCACTTGCATTCAGCATCATCCCTATGCCAAAAGAGTCACTCTTAAGCCCACTTACTCATTAACTTACTCCCTGGCACAGGAAAGCTCACAACTGATGCACATTTTTTTGTCATAGCATGGCTGCCAAGGATAATATTGATATCTGGCCATAATCCTTCCTAACCCCACGGAGGGCTTTGGCAGATCAGCATGTTGCAGCAACAAGGTTTAGGGGTTAATGGGTGCTACATAAAAAGCATGCCCTTGGAAGTTTTAAAACATGTTTCTTCCCAAATGTTATGACGACGCCTCCCACTGTGCCCTTTCCGTGCCGTCCAGCTGAGCAGCCAGCTGCAGCACTGCCCTTGTCCCAGCTGCCCAGATTGCATTTGTGTCCCTTTTCCCCCTATTTTTTTTTTTTTTAATTTCATTTAAAATGTTTGTAAGTGCTGGGTTAGCTGAAGCTCCATTACCTAGAAATGGCAGCAAAAGAAAAAAAACCCAGACTTTTCTGCCTTTGGAAATAAAAATGTTTTGGCTGCCAAAGAAAAGAAAGAGTTACACCCATGTAAAGCTTTCACTTAGGAAGAATTAATACAGCCAACTGTTTTTGGATGGACTGCCAGCTAACTACAGTGTAAAAAAAAAAAAAGAAATAAGAAAAGAAGAGGCCCAGGCCCTGTCCTCTCCCACTAGACTCACTCCAGTTTCTAGAGCTTCTACTGGGTTCCTGTTCAGAGGGAAATCCTCCGTCACCTCTGTCTAGACTACTCACCTGATTTTTTTTACTGGAAGAAGTAGTGCTGAAAATTTATACTCTCCAGAAGCTGAGATGGAGCTTCCAGGACCATAAGCCTTTCAAAGCACACATGCTAGAACACACATACAAGCTATATTTTATACACTTGCAATATTTTATATACATGCTACAGCATCAACCCCAGTGAAATTCCCTGCTATGTTATTTCCTTGCTGACCATCAATTCAAACATTCCCAACCTCAAAATGCTTCAGAAAATGCCCCTTTAAAATAGTTAGAAGTTGCATGTGCAATTCCCAGTATGAATTACTCTACATACTATGGGATTCTAGCCTGATCCCAGACATCTCCCACAGAGCCAGTTAAGCTAAAGATCTGTCCAGAAGGACATGTAATCTTGCATATAATCACTGCTGAATACATAGCCATACTATCACAGCTAAATTCCCAGCCTGGATAATTAGAGATTTTATTCCTCTATTGTCCAACTGCAGATTTCATTACCGACTCTATGAATGCCTCTTCTTTAACTTCCCTGATAATCATTAGCAATAATTAAGCAATGATGATGCAGAAGACAGAAGTAAGAGGTTAATCAGAAGGGAGTGATTTTTTTTTTTTTTCTTTTTACACAAGTCCACTGCTAGTGTTGATACCCATGAGCTGATATTTTCACAACTGCCCAGCAAAAACATGTGGCAGGGGAAAAGAAACCCTAAAGACATCAGGCTTTGTTGTTCCCCTTGGCTTTAATGCTGAGAAGCAACGCTGACTGCACATCTCATTAGCTTGCTTTAGCCTGTGCTATGTAAGAGGATCTGCTTCAACACCTCTCCTTATGTCGACTCGCAGTGCAATAGGGACACACTGTTTTGCCGCCTCGACATAAATGACTTGTATTACAACCCGGTGCTGGACTAGCTGTCAGCGGGGCTGACAGCAGCCGGACTTCATTACTCATTTCACGTACTCACTTTCCTGCAGCACTGAGCATCCCTTGCCTCGGCACTGCAAAGGATCTTGCTGCTGCTCTCTCATCGTTCTGTGCTTTCTGCTGTCTGCCCGCTCCCCAGAAAGAGAGCTAAGGGATTTTAACATGAACTAGATCAGCTACTCAACCCTTTCTTCCAGACAAAGTGGTGACAAAAAGAGGATTCTCTGTATCGTACATAATTCTCTTCAGCAACAGGAGCTGAAGGAAACACATTAAAATGCATCATTTGTAATTAAAAGCATGCTGACTAGAATTTTTCCACTTAAAAATAATTTAAAAATTCAGCTCAAATACGTTTCCTTTCCTTCCTCCCTGATTTGGAAGTTTCAAATTCTGAATAATCATTATTCTGAATAATTTGCCCACCGGCACAGCCCTGAAACTCCTCACAAACTAGGACATCTCAACTATATTCAAAATTCCCAAGTGCTGCTCCAACTTGCTTATCAAATGTCTGATTAAGAAGGCGGTGGAGACAATCAGTCCATGCACTGGTGGCTCAAGTATCACACACTGTTGCTCAATTTCATCCTGGGGTTTTTTTTTCTAGTTTCCTTCAAAAAAAAGGGCAAGCAGCTGTTCCAGCAGACAGCTCCCGGATTTCCCTCGAATGTGCGTCAGTGGTATGATGCATGCTACTTCTCAATCTGGCGGCCATCCTTCAGACAGAAGGAAGTAAGACTGTGGTCATATCTAAGCTACTGAAAATCTTGGACATAATCTGTAAAGTAAGCCAGACAGACAGCTTTCTGTGCTTGCACTTTCTAAAAATGAATCACAAAAAGCCACAACAGTAGATAGAACAGTTTAAGCCAACCAGTCAAAAATAAAACCAAAGCAGAACAGCACTGCCAACGTTGCTCCACTGTGTCATTTCACATTCAGGAAGGTCTTACAAGCATTTGCGGAGTCTTAAATTAAGCCATCAGTACCAAACCGGACAGCGCGCAGACATTCACCAACACTGCGCAGTGAAGCAGCGTGGCAAGCCTCCAAGCTTTGCCTTCCTACAGCCATTTTCTCCTTAGTGCCTTTTAACAGTGTATTTTCAAGCACAGCTTCACCTTTAATTAACACAAGATGTACCAACTGCACAGTAATTCTGCATCCTCCTCCCTCCCCAAAACTATTCAGCCTGAAGGTCAGCTTACCCATCTCATATTGAAAACCCAAGACACAGCCAAGAGTCCAAGATGCAACTGAGCTCAGACTTCCCACGTAAGGGAATCAGGCTTTTCGGCCACGCGATGACATGGCTAAGGCCACAGCAAACAGTGGTAATGCTACAAAATAGATTTACACACCCTTACTAGAAAATCTCAAGAGGAGCAGTATCTGTTGTGGGCCCACTTCTTCCCACAGAGTATGACAAACTCACGCTGATGTCAACGAAAACTTGTCATATCCTGTAAGGGACGAATTTACCCCATGAGCCAAAAGGGGAGAAGTAGCTGTTGGTCTGCCCTGACGAGGTGCAGCTGACCCAGGAAAGGAGCCAGACCCCATATATCCTGACATCAGCTGATAAACCCTGAATGAAACTATTTTGCCCCAAGCAATATTCTGACAGGGCAAAACCACATACTTAGCAGACACTTTCTTCACCCCATGCACTGTTGGCATGTTGAGAAATGTGCATGGGTGTTAACCTAAAAACCTGTTAGGTGTTAACCTGACACACACAAGAGTTTCTGCCTAGTAGTAGTAGAGAGATTCAAATTAAACATCACTCACGAGGCAGGAATTTTTGCCAGGACTGCAGTGGAGTATCTACGTCTCATGTGAAAACAAGATCTATTTCACTTCCTTGCCACCTCCTGCCTAAAAATTCAACCCAGACAACAACATCCTAAAGCTGTCCCCATTGCACGCAAGCCCAGAGAACGTGTCTCGCTTCAATCCCTCATGCACTGGTTCCTGCCTGACGTTCTTTCAGATCAGGATTAAAAAAAAAAATCCTCCTACCTACCTGTAGAAGGCTCACCACAATTTAGATTTCAATAAAATGCAACATTAAACCCACCACAACCAGAGTCACATTAAATAGGTGCAAGTGGCCAAACAGAATGCCGAAGCTGCAGGCGATTTGGCCATGCAGTGACAATCCAGATGTTCCCTGTCCCTGCCTCCCTCCCACCTCCTCACGGCATTAGTCACTCAGAAGACATCAGAACAAAGCCACATTCAGGCTTGCCAGATCAGGTTTTGATTGCTTCAAGGCCACAGTGGTAGACAGCTGTTGCACATTTTACCCTGAAGTTTGAGTGAGCTCTTCACAAGATTACAGAAGCTTTGATTATGAAGGACCTCTGAAGGACTCTAGGCCAACCTCCTGCTTGAAGCAGGACTATTGGCACAGCTTTGAACCCCATGAGCTTCATTAAGTGGCCATTGCTCCTTGTACCATCAGGCACTACCGAAGAGTTTGGTTCCATCATCTTCACATCTGCCCTTGAAATAGTTTAGGTGACTTAGATGACTCCTTAGCTTCTTCACCAGAGGAAACTTGTCCAGCTCCCTCAGCTCTTCCTTGGAGGACATCTGTGACTCATGGGTCTCTGGCCATCTTGGTGGCTTCTGCTAAACCCTCTGCAGTTTCTCCATGACCCTGTTGAGCTGAGGGGATAATATTTTAGATGTATCTCACCAGTGTCAAGCAGAGGGGGTAAGAACTTCCCTAATCCTGCTGGGCCAGGCTTCTAATGTAGATAATCACAGAATCACAGAATGGTTGGAGTTGGAAGGAACCTCTGGAGATCATCTGTCCAACTCCCCTGCTTGAGCAGGTACACCTAGAGCAGGGTGCACAGGACCACATCCAGGTGGGTTTTGAATATTTCCAGAGAAGGAGGCTCCACAACCTCTCCGGGCAACCTGTTCCAGTGTTCTGTCACCCTCACAGTAAAGACGTTTTTCTTCATGTTCAGATAATAAATACTTTGCTTTATTTGTGATAATTGCACTCTAGGCTTGTACTCAACCTAGTGCCCACCACAACCCCTAGGTCCTTTTCAGCCAGTATTGACACAGGCATCATTCCACTCCACATGCAGAACTTTACATTTTTTTTTTCCCTCCTAAAGCCCTAAAACATTTCTGTCAGCCCAGCCTTGAGCTGACTGAAGTCCCTACGCACCCTCTAAGGAAAATGAGAACAGTTTGCTTCAAAATACGTTCTTTGTATGATCCCCCCTCTATCCTTCCTTGGCCTGAAAGGATCACACACACACACACTAAATCCCCTAGCGATATCCTATGACACCAGATTGAAGTGTTCCTCTTCTGTCATCCACCTTCCCCATTTAAAAAGAGATAAATACACACACAGATACATGCATAAACATCTGGGTAACACAGCACTTCCCTGCCTTGAAGGTGTAGGTAATGTTAAGTTTATTGGAAGGCAGCCATTAAAGATGCAAAAGTAATGCGACAATATTAACATGTGTGCTCTCCCCTGAACCGGTGTTGTTGCCTGCTTAAGACAAACTGTAAAGTTATTAAATATATTTAAAGCATAAGGGTTATAAACAGTTCAATTTGGAACATTTCTACTTTTAGACTATATGCAAATCAGCCTTTATGTAATCAGAGAAAAACAGGGCAGTTTAATCCATAATGTTTTTCTCCCCTATAAATAGAAGACAAAACACGGAATCCTGGAAAACCACTTAAATGATCAGATTTGGCAAGCAAAGCCCTGGTCTTCCTTACAGTCTTCATTACTTCAGGAAAAGAAAGGAAAGAAAGAAGCACTGGACTTCTTTTGAGAACAGCTGTTCACCTTAAGGGGGACGTGAAGAGCCGCTTTTCCACAACACACCCTCTTTTGTACAGTTGCTGGAGGGCTTCACACTCAGCAGCATAGTCAGGACACAGTAACACCTCAGCCCCTTTGCTCTCACAGGCTGCATCGTCTGCTGAGAAAGGTGGCGTAAACCCCCAAAACTAAAACAGGGAGCGTTGTGAGCTGCCTCTGCACCCCACCGCACAACTGCAACCATACGCCACATCCTGCGTTTTCGGCTCAACACTTTCAGTTGACGTCCTACAAAGGGCTATCGAGGAGAGGAGCAGAGCCCAGATGTATACGTGGATCAGCCCCCCCAAAACCATGGAATCCCACAGCTGGAAAGATTAAAGAAGGGATGGAGGTGGGGAGAATACATCTTTCTCCCTCCTCCACTATGCAGATATGCCTGTTTTTCCCTGCAGCTTCTCCTACGCTCTTCAAAGCAGGCTCATTTCTGAGTCGTACAGACTGTGCTGGGAGCTGCAGGCTGGAGGTCTGTAGCCCTGTCGCCCCAGCACACATCCTGCCTTCTAGGGAGGGGACACTGTGCTGGCAAGGCTCAAGCCACAGACGGCAAAATCCCAGTGCCAGCCCTGCACTATCAGCCCCAGTGCAGGTGCACCTCCCCGGGCAGTATGCGTGCTGCTTGGTAAGCGTGGTGCTGGATGTGTGCCCCAAAGGGATGTGTTTTGACTTAAAGCTCATCCCAGTGCCCTCAGGCCGTCACCTCTGACAGCTCCTGCGGGCTGGGTCCAGACACTAACTGCCACGTCTCACTGTGAGTGCTTTGTTCTCATTTATGGCCTCTTGGACTGACAGCTGTTTAAAAGTCGTCTCCCCCGCTTTAAAAAAAAAAAAAAAAAAAAAAGAAGATGCTGACACTGCAAGTGACCACCCAGGCTTTCAAAGCACTGCAGGAGGCCAAAAAGGAAAGTCACCCATCAAGCTGCTTGTTATCCTGATGTGTCTTTACAGCAAAGGCAGCTCCCACAATCAGTCCTATTTACTGCAGGCTGTAATTTTGCCTGGATGACAGGACAAACTCCTCGGGTACTCCTCTAGTTGCGTATGAATGCTTTTGAGGCAATATTTAAAATTAATGAACACAGGTTTGGGTCTCCCCCCTGCAAATGTTCGATGTCCATGTGCTGATCATCCATTTTAACGGACACAACACTTCTCTGTGCAGAACACACAAATACCCGGCCTGATGGGGAAAATTGTGTGTGTAACGGTGCTAAAAGAGTGACAGACCTGTAACTTTTAACGTCTCAGCCTCTATCTCAAGACCACAAGCCCCAAGAACAAGTGCAATTCTACTTGGCACAAACAGGGATGACTGAGCAAGACGACACATACAAGGAAGCCGAAAGTTTCAATCTCTTCTGAAAATCTCTGCCATAGTAAGCCAATGACAAGGAACGTATGGCTCACAGCCATATTATTTGTTTTAGTTTATTATGCATAGCACAATATGCACAGTAACAAGCGTGTGTCAAGATGTGGCCCATCAAATGCGTTGAAAACATCTACTGGGCCATTAGCAATGAAAAGGTTCCCTGCCCTTGTATTACACTGATAGAGGTTTACCGCATGCAACCCAAACTTGAATGCGTTGCCCAATTTGCAGCCAACAGCCCCAAGTCTCAAATGTTTGAGCAAGCAACTTGGACTCCTTCTCTAGGATACGCGTGAGCAATTTCAGTTGGAGTTGCATCTGCACATCCAACGGGCAACCGCCAATCGTAAAAAGATCACAAAAGGGTTGCATTTTCCAGTGGTTTACCAAATGGTAAACTCCAGCCCAAAGGCCATTTAAGAAGCTTCAGTAACTGTAACAGAATGAATGAGGCAGGGAGGGACCTCTAAACATCAGCTAGTCCCACGACCCTGCTCAAAGGAGGGCAACTAAAGCTGGCTGCTCAGGACCCTGCCCAGCTGGGTGTTGACTGTCTCCAAGGATGGAGACTCCACAGCCTCTCTGGGCAACTGGTTCCCTTGTCTGACCACCTTTGCAGTAAGCAAGTTTTATCTTATGTTTAAATGTAATTTCCTCTATGCCAGTTTGGGCCCATTGCCCCTCATCCAGTCACTCAGCACCACTGAGAAGAGGCTGGCTCCATCTTCCTTACCACCCCACCAGGTATTTATACATGTTGATGAGATCCCTTCGAGCCGCCTTTCTCCAGGCTGAACAGTCCCAGCTCTCTCCGCCTCTCCCCGTACACCAGATGCTCCAGGCCTCACACCTTTCTCAAAGCCTGACACTGGACTGACTCCAGTATGTCTATGTCTCACTTGTAGTGAGCCCAGCACCAGACCCAGCACTCCAGATGTGCCTCACCAGGGCTGAGCAGAGGGGAAGGACCACCTCCCTCAACCTGCTGGCAATGCTCTGCCCAACACATCCCAGGATGCTGTTGGCCATCTTTGCTGCAAGGGCATATTGATGTCTCATGTACAACTTGTTGCCCACCAGGACCCCACGTCCCTTGTCTGCCATGCTGCTTGCCAGCCAGTTGGTCCCCAAAACATTACCTGTATAAACTCAGTAAGCAACTAGACTTCTTTCAGATCAACCCCCCCACCCACCTCGGTCCTTATTTGTGCTCGCATAGCCATAAAATACAAACGCAAACAGTTGACTCACCAAACACACATGGCAAAACCCCAAGCTTGCCCAGAGCCTCACCCATTGCATCGAGTTGTTAGAAAAGGCCACCAGCACACACACCTGAAAGGTCCTTTTCTTGGTGTGAGGAAAGTACGAAGCTCAGATCAGACACGGATCAGAAAATCAGCCTAATGCTGTAATCAGTGTAATTAAATGGGCTTTGAACCATTGAAGGAAGAGCACATGAGGAAATAACACTGTAAAACAACACATAATGACAGTGTTAGCACAGCAATTACTGTTTTCAGACTTAAAAGGAAACAGCAAGGTAACAATGAGCGGACCAGTCAAATCAAAGCTTGAGACAGCATATTAAAAAAACCCTCAAAACAACCTTAAAATTGTCTCACCTCAAATTTGCATTCTCTCTCCCTGAGAAGATGATTACGACCTTTTGCTCTTTGCAAGCAAGACAAATTATATTATTGTGATTAAAAATTCAGGTCCTTCTGTTGAAGGACCTAGTATGGCACTGTGCTGACCCCTGGTACAAAGGTGCCGGAGATCTAGAGAACAGCACAGCAGCATTTCTTCCCCGAGATATCTCAGCTTCTGGACACAAAAGAGTTAAAATCATAAGCTGTTACAGCTTAATGGATGCTCAGCTCCTTCACCCAGAGTGCAGAGCACCACACTGACCAATACAGGAAATCTAGAAGCAGCTCTCCCAGAGGTGAAATTGAATTGCACACGCCCATTATTTCATTTCTAGCTGCATGTCTAACACAATTAAAAGGGGAGGGGGGAAATTCAGTTAATTTTACCAAAACCTAATTGGTAAGGGAAGCGAAACAAACTACCACATCTCTCCTTTTCCTTTCAATAAAAGCTCCCTCTGTCAAAGCCTTAACATCTTGTAAGTGTATGCCAGCAAATCCATTTAAAGCTCAAACACAGAATTTTATTCTTCTGTGCCTGCACAGCAAAAGAGATAATTCTTTCTTTGTCGTGCTGGAAGGATTTGGGCTGAAAACTGGCAAGAACCAAATTTTAAAGCTGGGTCACTACTTCCCCTGCCTTTTCATCCTGGTAGGGTCTCGGTAGCAACCTTCAGTTTCGGTCAAAGGAGATTAGGGAGAGGTTCAGGAGCAGCACAGTGAGAAAACTAGAAGGGTTACCTTTCACAATTACCAAGAAAGACTTTCATAGTGTTACCATAGGAATTAATCCTTATATTAATATTTAAAGCATGAACAAAGCAAGGACTCTGGAAGAAATGATGGGGGGAAAAGTGCTAGCAGTTTGCCATTGCAATGCACTAATTGTAACTTTAAAAAAAAAAAAAAAAAAAAAAAAGAAAGATTGAGACCCCTAAGGAAATTGTGCTGTCTGGATGACAGAGTGAACTCAAACCAGAACCATTTTCTTCCCCTAGACATCTTCTCAAGTGAGTAGCAAAGCCTACCTAGATTTTTGCAAGTCTCCAGAACTGTACTCCTTTCTATACAGCTTTTTGGAAATACATGCCAACAAGACAGAGCACTCTTAAGCAAACCATATAAATTATGAGGCAATGAGACGCGAAGAAAAGAGTTCCTTTCCAAATTCTGTAGGGTTGTTCTGAGTAAAGACAAAGTCTGGCACCATACCAAGTCCTAAAAAAGCAGGAAGGTGTTGGACCAAATTTTAAACTGTATCTTAAAAAGATTAGAAATATCAGACATCCCCTTTGGATCATTGCTTCATAGCAAGTCTGAACAACACCTTCTAAAAAGAAGTTGGGTAAACCTCAAACAGCCACAGAAGCCAGACCTTAAAGGGACACTGTTCCCTCTGCAGCAAAGATGACGAAACACAGCCGAGCGCGCGTGCAGAAAGAACTGTACCACTACTGCAGAGGGCTGCGTGCACATGGTTTCAGTCAGTTCTCTATTTCACTCAGCTCTCTTTTAAACCAAGAGGCAGGCAAAAGCAGGGAAGAGATTTTGCTTGTAGTGGTGTTATGTGAACCTGACTGCTTTCAGTGTGTAGAACAAAAACCCACATAAGTGCTGTGACATGGCAAGTGTACTAAAAATAAAGGTAATGCAAGATGCACAACCATCAGAAAGCTGGGGGTCTAGAGTAAGTCTCCCTTTAAAACCCATTATTTCAAGAGAGCTTGCAGATTTCAACACCACTCCATGCAGGAACTGTGATCTTCAGTGTCCTTTTCCCTGCCAATTTTCCCCAGTCTTTTGTGTTGTTTTTTTTTTTTTTTAAAGAAAACTGTACACTAAACACTCCATTTCTAAACATCGCACATTTATTCCATGCTCTACCAGTCTGTTATAAGGCTGCTTCTAGATTGATTCTCAAACCATTTTAAACATTTGGAATACCTCCCACATGGGGGAAGAGCACAGAGCTCCTGGTCCCTTCACAGACAGCTCAGAAGTAGAAAACACCTTTAAGCAGCCATTTGGATATTAAAGAACAGGCCAGGGAGCAGAACACCTTATTCCCTTCAACTCACAACAGAAGGTGAATGTTTTGTTTTCCCTGGCATCTTTGAAACAATCTGAATTCTGGAGTCTGTATGGTGGCTTTGAGATGTGAAAGCAATTTGCTCAAGGAAAGAAATAAGATTTTTTTAGCCCTTATGGAGGTAAGTGCATTTAAATCAGTTACTGCGGTTAAAATGAATAATCAAATGTTTGAAAACCTCATGTTACAGAATACTGCGAAGAAGTTTGAGGGAGTATGCATGAAAAGGACAGGAAGACTAATAGCTAATGAGAGAGCTATCCACTTCCAATTTCCTAAAGCTGATGTCCCAAGTACTGCTATGACAGCAAAAATAACAAGTCTTTTTTTTTTTTTTTTGCCCCTTCCCTGTTAGCAACAGCTATAAATGTCATCAACAGTACCAGCAGGAAACCTCCACAGAGGGTAGGATGTGAAGAAATAAGATGCTTGCTTGTTTTAGAAACCATTAAATTTGCCATTTCCACTGAACTCCTACAGTCACTTCTTCCTGAGAAGTTCAGGGACTCAAAAAATAAAAACGCCATCCTAGCACTAAGCGAAACTGCCTCTGCAGCGGAGGACTGAGCGGTGATGGTCTTAGCCACCTCCTGTGGAGTCTTCCACATCTGATGGGATCACAACTGGCCACTGTGGGCAGTCGAAGAGGCCAAATTCCTCTGGGTCAAGAGGTTCAGAAACCGAAGACTAAGCCCTCTGTCCTCACCAAAAAAATACAAGATGATTTCACAGGAAAGACTGTACAGTTCAAAGGACCCTGCTCCAAAATTCCCATGAAAAATCTCCCTACTCTGTCTAGATGCCCAAGAGGAAGGAGCACCTTTTTGGAAATCTGTTATTTTCTGCCTTCAAACAGATATTCAGCACCACTGAATTCAGTCTACTAACTTTGTATTTTTCTCAGAGATATTGGATAAAGTTTACAAAACCCTTTATATTTAACTTGCAAGCTTGTGTGGAACTGGAAGTCAATGGGACACAGAAGCCAAGCAACAGAAGTGCGTGTGATAGTTTTAAGTGTGCTTCTTTAGGGTTTGGAGACTGAACAAATCAACTAAGTACAGCAGAAGTACAATTAAACTCAATTCTAGCAAATGGCTTTTCGAGGCCAAACCTACAGCAGCACTCAAAAGAGGCCTGTACAGGCAGCACAAGAAAAATCAGATGCCTCCAGCTTCTTCAAATATAAACCTTTTGATACTGCAACTTGCTGCAGTCGTGTGGTATTTTTCCCTGATGGTGGGATACAAGTCTAAGCCATGCAGAACAAGTAGGGGTATTTACAGCCTACCATAGCAACACCCAGACTTGAAATGCCTTAGCACAGGGAAGAAAGCTTGCTGCAAATGTATGCAACTGCCACAGCCCATTTGTTTCTTGGACCTTCCTACTCAGGCCCCTACTTTCACACCACCCTACAGCCTGCACTACAGATGCATCTACAGCAGCCATTATTTGTGAGCCTGTAACTACCTATGTTTTGAAAAAAAAATCGTATCTGTCAATGGGCTGCCAAAATATCAACATCATTTTCAAAGACAGTAATGCTACTGAAAAGCAGACCACCGCATGCTTGAAAGACAGATCTTTACAAATGCCATGTAGCCAGATCCAGCTATACATGCCTTCATTCATCAGGTTAAAAAAAAAAAAAAATTAAAAAAGATCAGTTGAGCTGTCTCATACACCACAGACTCTGGTACACTGTCACTTTGACAAAGATTGCTTGTTAATACAAAAAAGCAGTGCAGCAAGAGCAAGAACCAACTCCTCACAGGGTGTTTAATTGTCCTGCAATGCATTTATGGAAGGGAACAAACCCAGAGCTGCGCTAACCTTTCCACGTTCTTTCTTCCCTGCATGTTGTGAATACGACCAAATGCATTTTGTTTTAAAGGTCAGAATTTGTCACAAGAATGTTAACGGCTTCACAATCCTTAAAGTAGCATTTCTAGGCTCACCTGCAGAAAGGATCTGAGAAACAGTGGGCAAGAACATGATTTCTCAGCTAATTCTAAAAAGCCAATAGCCAAAAATCTGAACATTTCACAGTATCTCTGTGTGTGGAAGGAGGGGACGCCGTCCCCAGCACACCACCTCGGCACAGCCCTTCTCCCCACTGATGACAGAGCCAGAGCTGCCTTAGGCCTGGTGCAGGCTGGACTGACATCCCTTACAACATGTCCACAGTATTTTGGGAACTATTTTATTGATGTGTCTATTCTGGAGGGATTATCAAGTCTGCTGGCAGCAAACGCTAATCAGGGCACACAACCTCGTAAAGCAGACGAGTAACTGGTACCTCATTACATTAGGAGCTGCTGGCTAAGACCACATTTCAGTGCTTCCAAAAGACAGGAACACGCAGCTATCTAGTGGAAAATAGTTTGGGGAGTTGGGTGGATAACAGCACTAAACAAAGCGAAGATTTCTGCAGAAATGCGTAACAAGAGCTGCAGGTAACACTAGATGATGATGCAGCAGAAGCTCTAGTAACTAAAAAGCCCAGCTGCATTAAAAGGGAGAAAAGCAAAGCAAACATCTGCTGCAGGACTAGTGTTTAAGTAGATTCTACCTAGACTTCAAAATGAGCGAAGTTTTCAATAACTGAAATATTAAAGGCCTCTATTGTCCACACTACTTCACCACCCACTTAAAAAAAGTTGGGATAGCATTTCCAAATCCATCTTCATGATTTAAAGGCCGTTCAGGAGTGTTATGGAAACCTGCCTAATTCGCCTAGACAGTTTTGACTAATCCAAACCAGTGTGTTTAAATGTTCAGTGATGAAACATTTTTCAGGAGATGCAATACCTTTTATTAGACCAACAGATACAAACAAGGAGCCCAGGGGCTGGGACGGCGAAGAGACTGACAAGCTTTCAGCATTTAAGTCTTCTTTTCCAGTCTGAAGAAGGACTGTTGGCCTGAAAACCTTTCTGCTCAGACTAAATAATATAAAAAAAATTAGAAAACTTGGCTCCTCCTCTAAACCTCACTTCATTTGTATCCTTAAACTGTCAAGGCTTCAGCATTACTTCATTAAATGATGAATACACCTTTGGACGGTGTATTTTAATACACCAAAAGGTTTGCAAATCCTTTTTTTATACAATGAGAAAACTTAAATCCACATATGGGAAGTGTACAATGTCATCTCTCACCAACCTTTGCTTCCCTGTCCCACAACGTAATGTCAGCCCTAATGTCCTTCACCAGCACATATTAGACTAGATGTGTCCCAAGCCTCAAGCTGTTAACGTGCTAGACTGCCAACCACTGCTCAGCTAAGTAGCCACTGAACACCAAGAAGATGCATATTCCTCCAGACTTTCTCTTTGAAAGCTCCACAGAGAGAGAGCTTTTTTTGTTGCCTTGTAGCTAGATTGGGCTAGGGGGAAGCAGCGCTTACAAAAGCTTGTCGCCACACGCATGATGTACTGGGACACGCTGCTATCCCCAAGAGGATGAAAGAGAGAATGCACAAAAAGTCATTCTGGAGTTGCGCTGGGAGAAACACTACCTCAGTGCAACGTACCTCTGGAATTTCCTTGCTGCACCTGGGGACTGCAGCGTGTGGGAGCAGACTCCAGCCACGTGCCCTTCCGGTAGCAAATGCTGCTGGGACCATGAGGTGTGCTCAAGGCAGCAAACAGCTGGCCACCTGGCTTTCTGAATGAGCCATTCTGTGTACATTACACAGCCTTTTAAAGGAGATAGTTGTCTGATCACTGGAGACATTTGAATTGCTGTAATCTTAATCACCACCAAGGACAGCTAGTGGCTGTTTTACGAGCTGTACTAAGGATATTGCTAGATATGAGAAGCTCACAATGATCTTCACCAAAGGTCACTTTTAATGGTTTGGTATGTTCTGGGAAGATTTCACATTACAGCCACCACCACCAAAGACATGCTCTGCTGGCAGGAATACAGATACACCCTCCTGGCCAACTACTCCTAGATTTGGTCACCTTACCAAAGGAAAGCAAATTATGGTACTGTCAGGAGATCCTCTCCAACAGCTAGGCATGGTTGGATAGCTCAAGCAGCAAGAAGAGAAAACAACATCAGCACTGTGACAACTGGCTTCTGCGATTTCTCAGATGAAGGAGCAGAGACCACAGCAAGCTACAGCTGAGGGACAGAGAAGGAAACCCAGAACTGCACCCATCCTTGTGTCTGGTCTCACACCCATGCAGTTCTCAGAAGAGAGTTTGATCTCCTTGCCAAGCAGCCGCTTCTGCTTCCAAGCCCAGATGCGGAGAGGCTGCCCAGCGTTACACGGACGGTTAGGCACTCAGCCTGACTGAGTGCCACACAGAGCCAGCAAAAAGGCAAGGCTGCAGCAGACGTAACTCTAAGAAACACCTCTGAGGGTCCTTACCAATATATTCACATGCACCCTTCAGAAGGACCTGAAGAGTGAGAGCTAGCGACACTGGAAATCTGTGCCAGGTAAAGACAATCTGCAGTAAGACTTGCCACTGTTAAATGCTTGGAAGACAACCATGAATAAAAGAAACTGAGATATTTTAAACACCAGCTTCCCCCACTCCTCTTAAAAAACAGGAACGAAAACCAAGTCCAAATATGAGGACTTACAGGCTAATCTAATACCTTAAATAAGAGAGGTTAATTTTGCATTTGACTAGTATTTTAATACTGTATTAAATTATATTATATATATTTTTTGCTGTACCCCTTAGTAAAAAAGCCTCAAATAGATGCCTGAGGCCTTTTGGGCTGTTATTAACAGCAGAGGCAAGAGTCTTTGAAACACACACCCTGCAGGGATCTCTGCGCACGTATCCAATTACGTACATTTCTATTTCCAAAGTTTTTTCCTGATAAGTGTCTGGAATAATCTGAAATTTCTGCAGCATGCAAAACTTCTGGGATGAATTTAAATGAGCACCTCCAGCATTTTATGAACAATCCCTTACATAGAGGAAAGCTAAAAGACAAAGTCCATTGTCCAAAACAGGTTCTAGGCAAGGTTTTACTGTAAAATTCCTGTATGACTTTTGGGAAATGTCCATTCCATAGAATGGAAATTGGACAGGTAGAAGAAACTGCGCTCTCATGCATCTCATAAGCCAGATGAAAGACGGTCTAAGCGGTATTACAGATTGCGCAGGGCCATCTCTAACCAGGCATGCTCTCCCTGCCTGTGGGAGAGCAGGAGATTTGGGGAGCCGTCAGAAATGCCCACTGTCAGAAAGAAAAGGCCTATTTTATTGTCATGTAGGCAAGACCTGAGATCATGTGCTGGAGTCAGAGAAGGGTGAAATGAAAAAAAAATTTTAAAAAAAGGAAAGAAAAAAAGAAAAAGAACTTGTCAAAAAATACTTTATTACGATGGATTCCGAGCCAACTGTACAACAAGGATTTGCAGGAAGCAGACAGCTCTGCCAGACAGCTGTAAGAACTTCACACTCGTCAGACAACCAACCTCGGCTCTAATCACCACCTCCAGTGCTACTCCAAGAAAGATTTGCTCAAAATCTGCAAGTTATAATTTATAATCTTGGGATGGCCAAAGGCTCTCTCTTACCCTAGATGAGAACCCATCAGGCTTGGTAACAATATGAAAAAAGAAAAACACACACCAAGAAAATGCAAACACAAAAAAAACCCCCCAACCTCTCTCTGACCTCCAAGTTTAACAAAGCAAAAGTAAGGTGACACACAACAGGCAAGTACAGGCAGAACAGAGAGCACAAGGCAAAAGGTGAGGTAATACCTCAGCATCACAGGGCAGTGGTGTCAATAAACCAAGCACATACATCTGGAAAGGAAATGGGCTACAGACTGATAATAAACAGATGAAATCTAATCAAGGAAATACAGATTCTTCCATCATACTTTATCCTTTAATGTGGTGGTCTTGCAGACTGAATATGTTAAGCACACACCCTATCCACAACACTGCCGTTCGCAAATATGGAGTCCAGGTAAAGAACAAGTGATTTTCCTAAGCTTGACCATACAGAGACAGAATATCACACTTTATTGCCCCAGGCTTTGCATTTCAGCTGTGGCAAAAATTAAGGACAGAGGGAAGACACTACCTCATGTGGGTGCACATTCTTAGACTGTTTTGTATGCTGACGGTTTAGCAATCCTACCATTTTTAATCACAATTGTGGTGAAAGGTAATGTATTTGCCCATTATGGCTTACAAGTGGGAAATATTTATGGAATGAGCAGCATGTTAGCATGTCTATTTCCAGCAGTTAAATGAGGCTTCTGAGAGTCCTCCCTAACATTGTGGACATTTGTTTCATTGCATGAGACTTCGTGTTCCACTTTAGGATTAAACTGTCATATGGGGATTTACTGATTTAACTGAATACTTGCTTTCTGAGAGAGAAATTCCAGTTGTCTGCTTCTCAGCTCTATCTAGCCATCAATACAAGCCAATTTCAATTTCAGGTTTCCTGAATGCCTGGATTAAAAGAATAAGAGGTGAAAATAAAAATCCATTTTTTCATGAAAAAAACCACCCATCAGCCAAGACAACAACAAAAACAACAAAATAATCAAGGAACATTTAAAAAAAGCATAGGGGTCTTCCTAAAGATATTGAGAAGTCTCTTCTGCTCAGCCTTTATTACTTCCAGCTTCCTCAAACACACAAACTTGTCAGTGTCTGACACGCAGAAGGGACTATTGCAGGCCTGCCTTTTGTCTGCTGTCCAAACTTGTTCCATCCTCTGAGTGGCTGCAGAATGGAAATGAGGCAGAAGCTTTAGTAGAGCAGCCTTTGCTGCCCCGGGGCACGTGAACACCCATAAAGCACAGGAAGGCAAGCTCCGTCTCAATAGAGCTAATCAGATCAACAATTACTTTCCATAGTGTCGTCATGTTCAAGCATAAACATGCTTATCTTTGTGCTTAAGATACAGAAATGGCAAAGCACTGCTGCAAAAATCCCTTTTTCATGTTTGATTCTGTTGTGGGAGCTAAAATCCTGAATAGAAAAAAGGATTAAGAACAAGGAGTAACTTCATTCTGTCCTTAACACTCCAGCATTTTGAGAAGCCTACGGGATTGCACATATTAGTAAAATTTGGGGTTTTTTTTTTTTTTGCTATTTACCTTGTCATAAGGCAAAGTAATACTATTTATTTTAAAGGTTGCAAGCAAAGGAAAAAGGATAACATTATCAAGTCAATACTACAAAAATATCATGTTCCAACTACAAGAATCATTATTAACAACAATTTTTTAGGAAACAACTCCTAAGTTGTTCACTTTTCAAAACTGTTTTTCACCAAAAAAAGCCTTCAGTTTAAATATTCACTTCCATGACACCAATTTAACAGATATGATGAACTACCATATCCTCCCCCTACCCCACACAAGAAACAAAAAAAACCCCCCACAACACAAACAGAATGAGCAGTGGACAGCTGGAATGAACACCAGCCTAACTTCCTCAGAAATGCCTATAGCTTAAAAGCCAGGGTAAGATGATTTGAATGATATCAGGGGTAGAAAGGACTCCACAAAGATATACTCCTTACCTTCTGAAATAAGTGGCATCCAACTGTCTACAAAATTATTGGAAATTAATTAACTACTACAGGAGTGCTCAAATCACAAAAGCCTTTGCCTCTGTCAAAAGCCTAATGAAATTTAAGCTGTTGGCTTAAAACTAAATACTAATACAGACTCATACCAAAGAAACCACTTTCTGAACAAATGAAAAGTTCAGCAAGCCAGGGTGAAAGTGTCCTACCTTTCTGGCCATGCCAGCACTCAAGGGCTATCTAGTTTTTAATCAGCCACCATTTCAAATTAGATTGGTTCAGCAGGTCAGGTCCATTGCTGCTTTGGGATAAGTGCAGCAGCAGGGAAAGGCCACTCAGACAGGCTCAGGAACAGCTTGAGCCTATTTAAGACGCAGCTGATGCTGCTGGAAGGGGCCCATCTTCCTTCTCCTAGCACTGGCACATGAAGCTGTGGGACCAGCCAGCTCAGAGAGCTGATTCAGCTGAAAACTAATCACTTGGTGTGATAACTACCAAGCATTTTCTCTGAGACACTAGATACTCGTTCCGCTCCTCGCATGTGTCTGCTATTTCAGAAGTGCCTTAACCTGCTGTCTGACATCACCCTTACACAAAAGGGAGGTCAGTTTGTACGCAAGCAGGTTTCCAAGGGGTGATGGGAACGAGAAGATGGCTATTCCCCTGGCAGAGCCAAGCCAAGTGGGAAGTGCCTTCCTTCCGCACCCACCCTGCCTGCCCTGACACCAGCCAGGGTTTTCCAACTAACCCCAGGGATCAAAAACCAGCACTGTAGGTTAGGCACAGTTAACCAGCCATGTGACTCTATTCAAAACATGGAAAGGTTTCCTACAGGAGGGAGAAGAAACACAAATCTGACAGAAACTCTAAGAGCCAGAAACCCCGATTCATCACTATTATTGATCACTAGAAAAATGAACAACCTCGGCACTGTTCTTAAACCATTAGACATCAGCAGAAAAAGCAGATGTATCTTTCCATCTTTCCCACCTGCACACATCTAGCCCCAGGCCAAATTTCTTTAAGAAAGGAAATTAACTCAAATTTAAAAAGCTCTTGGCTTCATGTTGCATTGTTCAGATGTTCCCTTTCTGCCGCAGTGCCCTTTGGAGTGCTGTAAAGGACAGGGCAGATTTAAAGAGAGGGAAGAGGAAAGAAACAAGACAAGGCATTCTAATTAAAAGCAACCCAGGCCCATCTATAAATTGAAAGTTCAACTGACAACAAGATTTAGCATTGCAGTCTGGTCAAGGAGGTTTTCCACCAAACGTTTCATGTTCCCAGGACACAGAGGAGGAGGAGGAAAGCACAAGATCTGTTAGTGAAAACCAGGAGACAGCACGCACTCAAACAACTTCGTACCGGGTTTGGGCAATCATGCAGAATACTGCTTGCAAAATCCGCCAAAGTGCAGTGAGCAGGTAAGAATTGAAGCCACTGACTCGGCATTTCTTAGTATTTCCTAATATAGGAGGGTCCCTTTGGTCTATTGTCTCCAAGTAACCCTTTCTCTCAAAGCAACCGAAAGACACAATCGCAACATTTCAGAAGTACTTGCACAAGCTTAAGATTGATATTACTGGAATACACACATTCAGATGGCCATTTCTTTTCCTGATACCAAAAATAATCCCATACCATGAAGCTTCATTAATCGCTACGTTCAAATACAAAGCACTAACCTTTATTAAAGTGTTTTCACGTACCAGCAGAAAGGGCAATACTTGAACCTGCATTAAGCAAAGAGAAAGGAAACATTACAGATATAACCCTCTCCCACCAGCAATTAAAGAGGCTCTTCATGGAAAAGCTGCCCTTTACGATGTTTGCCCTACTTAGCATTAGCTCTCAATTAGTAAGAGGCAATGCTCCAGAGGATGGTAGGAATCCAAAGAAAAATATTAACAGGTAGATAGTAGAGGCTGAAGGCTGTTAAATGAGCTCACAAGATCCTCCAGGTAGCAATAAGAGGAGGAAAAATGGGTTGAAGTAAACTGAATGCCACTTCTCAGTGCAAAGCACAGAGGTGAAGAAGCAGCGCAGATCCACTACAACCAAAAAGAAAACAGCACACAATCATTTGATTGCAGGGAAAGATTGAAAAGCACCAGAAATTAAAACCTGTGGAGAAATGGGTACATGGGTGAAGATGACCCCAGGATGCAGAGTAGCAATATAATTTTTAAAGAGCAATGCTCTTCAAGACACCAGCATCACAAACAGTTTAAACAGCAGCAGTGACACAAACCCATCCAGGGGAGGGAAAACTCTGGAGAGGGGCCCATCACTTAAATACGGAGGAAGAAACCAAAAGGTGACACCGAGCCGGTAAAATCCTTCACTCACATTTCTCATGAAACAGAGGAGCTAACAGTGCTGGAAAAAAAGGGTCAGAGGAACAGTTAATGTATTTCATCTTGTTTCATCCCGTTGACGCAGTGAAACCAGATGACACGCATCCAGAGTTTACAAGCCAGCTGGCGAACAATTTGGACAACTCAGTAAGACAGAGGCGGCACCAGAAGGAACTTAAGAATATAAACATATAGCAGCCACGCTGCGCAGTTGGATTAAAGGTCCACCTGGCTAACGTCTGGTCTGACAGTGGGCAGTTGTGAATTCCTCCAGGAAGCGTGCAAGCAGCAGGGCAGATACAGGATGGTCCTTGCCCTCGTACTGCTTTCCAGCTTGCAGCAGACAGCAGTTGAAGAGTTTCCTGAGCTGGAGATTGCATTTGGACCATTATGTTTAATAGCCCCTGACAGACTTTCCCACAAAAGGAGAGCCATAGTGTTTTTACATCTTACAGTGTGAGCTAGAAAGCAACTTAATCACCAGTGCAGCAAAAAGGCTCTTGCTTTGGGATATATTAATGGTATCCCCACGTTCAGGGCCGGGGAGCTAAAATCATACATTTACTCCAATACTGCACCTTCTGCAGATGTTCCTGCCAGAAAGCTGGCTGCAAAACTAGAAGAGTTAGGGAAAAACCCAACACAGCAACAAACTATGCAAGCATATGGCAGACCGTGGACAGATGGACAAAGGAAAGAGTAATGTCATTAGTTTGAAAGGAGCCAAAGTATGATCTACTAAAATGTTTACAAATATTGGTAAAGCAATAATCTAAATGTGAAGGCACCAGTTAACAGTGTAAATAAGGTATTCTTCTCTGATCCTAAGACAAGACACTATTTGGTTATAACTTAAAGGGAAGAAACAGATCTCCCAAGTGATTAATGAAAAAGTCACTGAACTTTTTTTTTTGAACACAACACTGAAAGCCGTTGACATGCACAGAAATGCCTAGAACATGGCACTTAGAGGACTAGCAAGGAGGAAGTCTCTGGTTCTCCCTTGAGATTTCAAGGGAGAGGAAAAGTAAAGTTTACAGACATCATCTCAAGTCCCATTACTCTCTTCTATTACAAAAACACCCTGCCCCATTCCATTTAGGAAATTTCAATTTTACGGCATAATTATTTTTTCTTGTTACTTTTCCCATCTGTAGGTCAAAGCCCATACCAGACGCCCAATGCTTTACCAACACTTCAGCAGGATGGCATTTCAGAAATTTGTGCATACAAATAATGCATACTCACAACTCAGGCATTTTAGATCTCAATTTATGTGACAACATGCACAAGATAACTGTTAATTTCTTCAGTTGTGTAAGTACCAAACCAGTCAGTTGTACAGAATGACTGCATGAACCACAGCTGTGTTTTCATTTACACCTGCCTTGTAACACCAGATACCCTTAAAACCCAACAATGCTCAAAACTGATTACATTTATATTGGCTCTGCTAAATTGCTCTATAAATAATGGAAAAATGATCAATAGAGCGCAGTTCTCAGAGTATTAACATTTACTGAAAAAAATTGCAAAAATAATTAAAATTGAGTAGAACTACTACAAGATTTGCAGTTGGAGCCAGTTTATCCAGCAAAAAAGGATTTTCAAAGGATAGGTCGATGTCCAAATCAGCAATACAATGCTGATACAACTCAGGGTTGATTGTACTTCACAAAACACTTCCCGCACTATGGAAAAAAGGTTCTTCAGTCATTATTTGCATGTCTGAATTAACGCATGGCAAACGATGCAGAAAAACTCAATGCCTTTACCTAGGGGTTGCAGGAAACGATTTCTTCAAGTTACAGTCATCTTGGAGACTTTAACCTTACATGTGCATTTTATAAGCAACGACATTTATTAATGTATGGAATAACTTCAGTGGTTTTAGCTATGTAAGAACATTTTCACATCCGTAATTTCTCATTTCTTTCCCCCACATAACTTAAGCTCGAAACATCAAATCTAATATCCAAACACTGCCATGACAGTGCTAATCTTTCCCCTGCCAATGGAGACAGCAGGCAAAACAGGTAACAATCCATAATAAAATTGCTTCTCCTACCTATCCAAACACAAAATTTGCTCCATAAGTTCCATTTTTTCCCAAGTCACAGTATATGCAAGACCTTACTGACATCTCCTACCAACAGCAGATCTTATGTACTTAAAAATCAGACATTTTACAGCTTGACACCCCACCCCCCCTTATTTATAAAGGGCTTTATGCATTTCAAAGGGAGATTCCCAGCTAGATAATGGAAGAGTCATTACTGGAGCCTAGTCCTGCAAAAGCCCAAGACACTGAGCTTTAATGTCATGCCAATCTTACGTACAGAACAGCTATTTTGGGTAATTACAGAAGTTGTAATAATGCCTTTGGAGTCCCATGAAGTTGAGCTCACTATAACTAAGACATGTAGTCTTGCAGGCAGAAGCTTTTTCAAAAGGGACTCAATTTGTTTTAATAAAATACTGAACAAAAACAAGCTTTAGACTTCACTATTTTCTTGTAGTACTTGTATGTAGTCACATACAAGATTTCTAAACCTAATCTTTACCTGATGTAAATCAGCATAACCTTGCTACCTGATCAAGTTACACCCATTCACATCAGAGGAAAATCAACCTCATGCCAGATCTTATTTAGAAATAAACTCCTGTAACTCATCTGTATTTTACTTTTAGTATAAATAAATTTAAAAAAAAAAATCTTAAATGCTATCTGATACAGGACTTGACTGTTTTGAACTGAGCTCTCTGTTATACCAGAATTAATTTCCTATTGTGTATACATTAAAAACAGTTCAATCCAAATTGATTGAGGTATATATTCTGTAGAAAATGCAAGAGAAACATTTGTAAGTATGAGGCTGTTTTTACACAAGGAACCAGAGTGCAAAATCAGCCCTTTTGATGCAGGACAGGTGAAGGACGAAGGCCTCGGTACAGTCAGTGAGTACCGAGGCTACAAGAAATGTATCAGAGTTTTTCCTCCTGCTCGTTCATGTACCAACTCATGGAATACATCTTAACTCTCCAAATCTATAGAGAGATTGTGGACCATGTTTTTAGTTTCTGAAAAGCAGCACAAGGACCCGCATGTCTCCATCTGCGGGCGTCCCTGTGCATGTATTTTGTGTTGGTATGTGAATTTTCAGGTGTTCACTCAAAAGCCCAGAAGCTTCACCCTTACAGCCAGTTAGTGCTTTCCAGAGATGACAAGGCTTTCCTCTCTTCTTGGGAGGGAACGGTCTGTTCTTCAAGCACGCAAAAAGCAGTGAAAGCCAGCAAGAAATCAAAAGAAGTATGATAAAATACTAAAAGCTTGTTAGCTACTGTGCACCCCGGTTTTCACTGAGGTCTTTAGTGCAGCCTCCACGTTTTCAAATCCCTTCTGTTAAGCGGGCATGATTAATTCCCCTTCAGTTTTCCAAGCCTGCTTCTGCTTAGAAGCCAATTTAGCAATTAAATTAATCGTCAAATATTTCTTGCCAGAGAATAAAAACGAAGTTTCACCTCGCCTGGGCAAAACGCAATTCCCAAAGGATTTGAGAAGTTAATGAGCGGAACAGTTACAAAAAAAAATGTAAAAACTGGCAAATCAGACAGCCAAGAAAGAGACAGGAAGTGACAGATTTAAGAAAATACCTCTAAAGTAGAGGAAATGAGTCGTCGTTTAAGAAGAAATCATACATATAAAGCACATAAAACAGAGTATTCTTTGTAGACTTGACTGAAAAAGGAAAGAAAAAAATGATGAAAAAAAAAAAGAGACACATCCTGAATACCATTAAAAGCAAGACAGCTTCAGTGGTTAGCCTCATCTAGTTAAGATGGAAATTTGAACCATTTTAAAAGCAGTGGCCAAAACCTATCTGTAAAAGAAAAAAAGAGGGAAAAAAAGAGAAAAAAAAGCAACTAAACACACGGAGAGGAGTGACTCGAGCCAGTCAGTGGACACACAGCCGCTCATGTTAAGCAAAGGGTGCAATGCTGTGCTGTGCCTACTCTGTGCATTGCAGGTAAAGTCCTAACAGTGATACTCCTGAATGGATAAAAGGAATTTTTTAAAAAATACAATATGCATAGGCTCCTCCTGGGAGAGATGGACTGAGAAAAGCCTTGTGTTGAGTTTCTACTCAGATGAAGTTCTCCTTGACTGAGAGGCTTCTTCAGCAAGTTGCAAACTGGGGGCCTTTGTTGTAGCAAAGGGTGTGATGCACAACTTGAGGAGTACATAAAGATACAACTTTAGCACAGGCATGACAGGCAGTCCCCAAACTCACAACAGCACAATTGCCTGGTTGCACCCACCAAGCTCATGGATACCCCACGCACCAGGTCCAGGAAGGGACTGGCAGCAACGCTGAGGAAGGCGTTAAGGCCTTTGTTAAGTGACAGCGACATTTTAAAAAGGAAGCTCAAGCTAAGTACAGCCTTGCTTATGTGAAGTTAAGTCTTCCTTAAACACTTTTTTTTAAAGCTAGTTGCTATAATGCAGGAAATGTCATGTATAAAAGAGCTTTATTTAAGTGCAAACACCTTACAGAGCAAGTTTAACCTCTGAGATTGTGTGTTTGTTCCTACAAAACAACATTCATTGTCCAGACATATTCAGCAATATGTTGGGGGGGGGAGCAGAAAATGCAAGGGAAAAAATATCTTCGTTGTCAGACATTTCTGTATAGCTACAATGTTATCTTTTGTTATAATGTTATCTCATTAAATATAAATTTACCTGGACCTGATACTTTACTTTCGGAATGATTTAAGATGTCTTGCACTAGGTAGAGAAATTAGACCAATTAATAAATGTGAAAGACTTCTGCCACAAGGATTTCCCCTGAAAGGGCTTTAACAGCAAATTTAGCACTAAACTGCTTCAAGCAAGCTCACCGCCTGGTTTTCTCTGGCTATAAAGGCAGCAGCAGTTGCACCGAGTAACAAGCCTGCTACTGTAATACATCACCCATCACAGCCTAACTGGCATGATAAAGTGTTTGCTCATGAGGGGATTGTGTGGCCAGTCCAAACAAAGACCACTTCATCTTGCGTTTCCTAGAAATCTTTTTTTTTTTTTTTTTTTTTTTTTTTTTNGAGCTGTGCCTATGGAGAGTGCTGGAAAGCCTGAGCCACTCCCCAGCCTTCGCTCTTCCCCCACAAAGCAGAGAGCTGCCTGCCTGCCCTTTCATACAACCGCTCTGTTGCAGCCACCCCCTATGTATTTCATTCAGTTATAAATGAAATAATATTATAATCACTCGGGTTTTTATTACTGTTACCTGGAGACATTGCCAGCAGTTTCCTCCAGCAGCTTGCTAAACGGATGAGATTTGCAGCAACCCTAAATCAATCAAGCCAGCAAGGTCATCTTTATTGCAGAGCGAGAAATAAAGCCTGGATCAGCCTCACACGTTATTTCCCCCCTTGCCCTCCTCACTTCCCTGCTCCTCCCAACAGCTCCAGTTCCAGAGAGCTCCCAGGGAGTGCGTATAGGAGGACTGCTGGGAGAGCATCTCCCCACCGCCGACTGCAGTGCACCTTCTCCCTTCATGGAGCAGAGGTGCACATGTATCTATATTTATCTATCTATCTCACATGCACACGTGCAAATCCCTAATCGTTCCAGCATTTCCCCACAAATAGAAGACAGAGAAACAGAGTGATCTATCATCTCTCCAAACTATTATTATGTTAAATTTGCTGTGGTTTGGGCAAGCAGGGATTTACCCACCAGATGATGCCCTGTGCAGTGGTAGCTCTGTTTTGAAGCATACAATCCACAGATGAGTATGCCCCAGCACTCTCTGTATGCCCTTATGTTTTAATTCCCCTTCAGATCTTATGAATTTCCTACTTCTACTGACATTACACAACAATGAATTTACAAGGCTATCCTGGCATGAAAAGCGGACCTCTCAGCCTTGACCTTCAACCGAAGTGCCATGGGGCAGAAGCAAAGGTGTTTGGCCACCCGACACGGATCCTTCCTCTTGCCCTTTCGAGAGGCCAGTGTGACATTTGCCGTACCTTACACCCGGGAGGTTTGCCATCCCAGCCTGGTTAACCAGTACATTTGAGTCCCCACTCTCAAAGAGTAAAGGACAACAGCCAAAAGCTGGCAACTTACAGCAAAGGCATGGGACAAAGTGCCAGCCTTCCCAATGCTACATGCCTTGTGCAAGTATCTTCCAAGAGCCACAGGACAGATTATCTCCAACCCCAGAGAGCCTGCTGGCCCACTGGCCTGCCTCCTTCTGTGGCTGGGGTTTCCAGTGAGCCCAGGCTCACCCCCAGCAGAGGTCCTACAGGGAACCCACCCTTGGTCCCATGAAGAACCAAGATGGCCACTCCATGGGAGCACGTACAGGAGGCAACAAGGCAAATGGGGCAGATGAGAGCTAAGGGGGACCCAAAGCAGCCAACTTGACCAAGAGGGCAGCCAGACGGCTCTCCTAAAGCACAGACAAGAAGTTCTCTATTTACCAAGTTGCTTGTCTAAACTGAATTCTGTTTAACTTAAAACATCATTAAAAATACCTGCATCTATTCTTGCTCACTTAATGCTGCCCACAGTACTGCATAGTGTCCTGCCATTTACTGTACCTCTCAAATCTCTTGGCACCTGAGTTTTCCAAAGCAAAGGCTGGAGCGCACAGCCCTCCGCGCTTTCTGCGCAACACGCAGACTCTCAGCAGGGACCTTACAGGATTACAGACTCCACATCGCAGCAGGTCAAACACAGAAGGAACTTATTCCACACTGTCAGTGTCACCTTCAGCCCAGGACCACTCTCAGAGAATGAAAAATAACCCACACATATAACCATGGCACCACGGGCCAACACGGATACTGCCCTAACAGGATATGGCACCAGCAGCTTCTCTGGCAGGATGGGCTCAAATCCACTGGGCAACTGGATCTAAGAAGAATGGACAATCCCATGGTTTGTTTGAAATGTTATAGAAGACACAGGTTGAATGTTAATCAGACAGAAAAAAGTACTGATCATCAACATATCAATGGGCTCAGTTTAGCTTTCAGTGCTCATTATTGTCTGGTGTGAGATGCAGGACTGAGTCTGTACGGATATTTCCAAGTTTCAAAAGTTATAGCTATGGTTTTATTCCCAAAGGCTGATGTAGAAAGGACTGCAGCGACTCTACAAAACACTTGAGGATTAAAAAAAAAAAACAACCAAAAAAAACCAACCAACAACCCATGATAGCATCATCCAAGTGATAATGCTCAGGAACAGGGTCTGGAATATTTTACAGTGATTGTTATATTCCAGCACACACAAGGATGTGAACATTTACTTTAACTAACCACAGAGTGTATGAGCACGCATGGTTACATGAAAAGGGTGCTTTCCAACACAATGTGTGGCAATCGGGGGAGTCTAACCAGAATATTAAGAGATAGCCATATTTTACTATTATTTACCATCAAGGCACCACAGGAACCACTGCAGTTCCTTTCTTCTGCATATAATCATCATACTGATAAAACTGGCACCAACCCCAAACTGGACACGGCTTTTTTGTCCCACCACACAAAGAGAGGCAGACACAAAGACAACCAGTGACGTTATATTGGTTACCAAAGAAAACAAAATCCAAGCCACTGTTCTTCATTGCACACTCTCTGCTTGGACAGGAGGAAAACATACTCTAAGAAGTAACTTTTAAACCTCATTTTTGGATGAAGAGTTCACTGTTTTGCATGGTAACTAGGCATGAAATTATACCAGCTACAATGCAGGCTGCTCAGTGTTTTTTCTATGCTGGCCAGTCAGGTGCATGAGTGCTCCCACTTAGATTTAACTCGGATGCCACGCCAGAACACGTCCCATCAGCATCACACTTGTCACTTTAGTGCAGGATGGTTTTGCTGGCATGCCAAAGCAGCTGAGTCTCAGAGCGCATTGCCTTCTTGGCAGGTGCTCCTCCTTGCCTAGAGGAGACAGATATAGGGGAGTTCTAAGCCTAGAAAAAATAAGATTATTGTAGCCCATCAGATATGATTTCCAGCTTTAAGGATTAGAGCTGTGTCACAGAAAGAGCCAGGGAAAACAGCAGGTTGTTCCCTAGCTTGCACCTTGTAACATTTTACTGTTTACTTGCACCTATTTTAGACTGATTTCCTTTCTGAAAGCATATCCCAGTCCTTCTCTGCCTACCCTCACCGCATGCCCAGCTCCCATACTCTCATTAGAGAAACTGCCCGCAACTAAGGTTAAGCATGTTTAAGGTTCACATTGTCCTCACACTCCTTAAAGGAGACAGTTTCTTCAGCAAGTGCAAGTGACTGCTTCTCCTCCACCCTCCGGCACTTCCAACCTCAACTTTTATAACTGTGCTGACCCTCTGCAAAGGTGAGCACCTGTAAAACAACTCCCTGATTTACACAGGCAGCCGGACTCTCCCTCATGGCGAGAAAGTGGTTCATGTTGAGCAGCCGTTACAAAAGGAGCAACATCTGCTCCGTAACCGCTCAGCAGAGCATTGCACAAGAACAGTTACTTTAGCCAGCCTGATATTGCAAATGCCAAAGGAATTTGGTTCCCTCGTATCTCTACTCACGGGACCTCTCTGTTTAGAATATTTGAAATTACTTGGAGTCCACCACACTAATAAGACACCCCCCCACTCCCCCCCAGGTTTCACTCCAGCTCTCTTGCTTTCATCACCTTTCACCTTCAGAAGGTTCTTTCCCATTTGCTCCCTGGTGCCAGCAAAGAGTCTCATTTGCACCCCCTGCACACTCTGCTCCCCCCAGCTTTATTAAGAAATCATCTTCAATGAGTGCTCTGGGCTGCAGTTCAGAAAGGCTGAAGGAGAACCACAGGTTTGTCTCCTCAGGGCTCTTCGCTTGCAGCTCAATTCGTTCACTTTTTGATGCCCTCTGGGAACTGAAGCAGATGGTTATTTTTGCAATTTCTACCTGTGACTTTTCTGCACCTAACTGGTGGGGAGGGGACATTTCCTGAGCCCGCTCTGGGAAAAGGCCCATTCCGGCATAAAGTTCGTTTCTCCCTCTCCCTCCTGAAAACAAGTCTGTTCCTGCCTCACCTCACTTCAGCCCTGACGGTGGAATTTTAATTGAAGTGACTGGTGAAAGAGGGGAGGGAAGGTGTGGTTTGGCTGCAGGACACAGAGTCAGGACCTCTTACACTCTACACTTTGCCCTGACGGTACCTCCTCCCGTGCCCTGGGGATAAGTCCGTGCCATGCGGGGAGAGCTGTCGTTCCACAGGATGGAAGGAGCATGGGAAAGGTTTGCAAAGCACTTTGATGCTGAAGCACAAAATTCTAGACCCGAGGTAACAGTTCCCTCAACGTACTGGGAAATCAGGTTCCTCCAAGTTTTACTGCAAGCAAGGTCAAAACCACACTTCTTCAAGCTTGCTAGAGAATGACAGCCAGGCTAAAATTAAGTTGAAAAGTAACTTCTCACCCTCTTGTGAAAGAGGCCACAAAACGCCTAAATGCATCTTCAAAGCCTAAACAGAGCTTCAACAAGAAATACTCCCCAGAGAGGAGAGCAAGTACAGGCACGTGTTCACAAGCCAGAGCTGGGCACTGACGCCAGGGCCTGGGCAGGGCAGAGCTGCTGCTCTCGAGGGACAGGGACTCGGTGGTAGAACATACCATGGACCTGCCCCAAGTCACCTTTTGCCACACTCAGCTACCAGATTTCAATATTTATCCACGCTAATGGAGCAGAAGAGAACATCAACATCAAAGCAAAAGAGCTTAACGTGAAACAGGGCACATCCCTCTTGCACTTTTCCTTTATCCCATAAGACCTATCTCATGGTAATTTGATGAAAAGTTGTTTTTTCACCCAAGCTTTACTTTGAGTCAAGAAGCCAGCAGTGACAGCATCAGAATCCTATTTGGGAATGGAACTGAAGAGCTGTCAGATAGCTTTGTGGGGTTAAAAAAACCCAACATAGAAAACCAAACACAGGAGCCAGGAGATGGCAAACCTTAAGATGTCTGAAAGCCAAAGGAGACAAACATCAGAGATTCAGAACTCACCAGGACTTTGTCAGCTTACAGAGCCTCCTCTCACTCCCTCCCCTACATTTCAAAAGCCGAGTGTGCGTTTCTGGGCAGGACCGGTTTCAGCAAAGTCTCTTTGTGAAATGAGCACGAGGACATGTGCAAGAGAAAAAAAATACCGGGGGAGCGGGAGAGAAGATGGGGAAATTAAACCAAAGGCTGCAATAAATTTCAAAAACTTTACGAAGTCAGGGGTTTTTTCCAGTTGTTAAGTGCCCTGTGAAGGACGGGGGTCCCTCTGCGCTGGTGCAGACACTGTCTTTCAAGCCAGGTCTGTCTCTGGAGCAGAAATTCAACACACTTTTCCCCAGAGAAAGTTCTATTGTCCTGCAGTCACATTGCCAAATTCAGACATTTAATTCAAAGCGTGAAACAGAAGGATTCCAGTCCTGCTTTTAAAAGGAAAATCTCCAGGCTACCGCTCCATCACATAACGAACACCAGCTTTGTTCAGGGCAGGACACAGCACAGCTCCCTATCCTCAAAAGGAAAGGGAGGCAACATATAAACAACATATCACTGTACATCACAGCCTCAGAGCCTGCATACCTCAAACAGTAACCAGTGCTAACAGTCTGAGGCACCTCGGCAGATGTATAGCCAAGCAGCTATAAAAGAGCCTTTGTGCTGGCTGAACAGAAACAAGGCATTTTCTGTAAGAGAGACAGCCTTGACCACCTAGCAGAATAAACGGGGTTACACATTTCACACTTCCTCTGCACCAGGAACTGCGAGGGCAGATGGCACAAAGCAGACACCGTGGGCTGGAGAAACGACCCGTTCCCTTCTGCGGAGCCACATCAGGGATCTGGAGGAGCCACATTACAATCAGAAGGAAGATGGCATTGCCCTCACCTTCCATCTTCCTTCCTTGCAGTTCCCATATCGGAACTGCACTGCTTGATATAAATTTGAGCAGACTCGCAATTCAGCAGAGACTTACCCCTGCGGTAGCATCCGTGCAAAAGATCATCACAAATACTTCTGATTCACCGTCCAGAGCTCCAAACAAAGGCTTTTCATCCTAATGCTTAGGCACCCAGCTCCTGTTTTATACATTTTGAAATATCCTTTTCACCTTCACCCTAGTTTCCAGTTCTGAAATTAGGCTAATTCTTTAAGGCTGCAGGAGCTATGGTGTTATTTTTGGCCTAGAAGAGATAAGAAACCACATGGACAGGTTCTCCTCAGTACAAGCACACGCAGCAGCGATGATACCATTGGCAAACTTCAGGCTACGGCCAAACACATTATTCCACAGGATTAGAGGTGGCTTCCAGTTGGGCCCAGTAAAATGCAGCAATAAGGCAAAGTGCAACTGCAAAAGGCTCTCACAGCAAGTACACCACACATTTCAACTCTAAGGAGTCGGAGAGGGAAAAGAAAGATGATTTGAAAAAGGCAAGGAAAAATTGCTCTGTCCCAAACCTGGAAAAGCCACAGCTCACAAACATTCCCAGCGAAGCAAAAGCCCTGCTGCTTTACGAAGATTAAATCTGCTATTGTCTCTTGGTTGTTGGTTGTGGGTTGGGTTTTTTTTAAATAAAATTCCCCTTGGCCAAAGATGTTAGGAAGTGTCTTCAACAGGAGAAGGGTATAAAACCAAGTATGTCAGTTAAGTAACCTGTGATAAGGTTAAACAAACAACTTAAGGTAAGCGTAAGGTTTCTTGACAAATCATCTGTGATAAGGTTAAGCAAATTTCTCTTTTGTCAGGACAGCAAAGATACACATGCAAGGGAATAATATTTTTGCTGACCTGGACAACGAACATGAGAGGTGTACATTCTGGAGTCACTCTAGTCGGACAAGATTGTTTTTAGTGAAGTATCTGGTCTGAAGGCTGTATGAAACCATTAAAAAAATTGGGTCAGGCGTTTAACACACCCTGCACCCATATGCTGAGGGGGACTGTAGGAAAAAAGATTTGTAAAAACCTCAGACCTAAGATACAGACAGTTCCCCATTGAGTATTTACGCAGAATTACACATCATATTAGTTCTCAACACCCACTTACTAAGAACTTCCTTAGTCCTTACTGAGGACAAAGAACATTGCCCTTCCACAGAGATGCTGAGGAGTGAACTCTGCTGTCCCTTGGGCAAATGTTTTCTCTCACTGTAAGACTGTAACACATATTAAAAAGTATGGTTACAAAGGATTAAGGCAGCTCAGTTAATGCAAACTAGCACCCTCTCCTGCATTCCTCACTAATACAGTGGTGACATAACCAGCCAAAACATGTAGCTTTAATTCAAATAAGGTTTAAAGAAGTTACTGCCAAGTAATTACACCCATTGAAGGCCTAGGAGCAGAGAGGAACCTTCATTAATACTCTGCTGCTATTCTCAGAGCACTTTTCTAACCAGTGGCAACCACGAACAAGAGCAGGCAGCAAGTTTTCATGAACAAACTTGTGCTTGCCTTTCAGAAAGCACACCGACACAAGGTCTGAGCACGGCCAAGAGGACAGTGGCCAAGGAAGCAGCACCCAAATGCCGTCCGCCTACTCAGAGAGGCTGCGGCAAGCCAAAGGTTGGTGAGTTTTCTGGTAAGGTGCTTCTCTCTTTGTTGCAGCAGGAACAAGGTGACAGTAGCACTTCTGGAATTGCAAGCAGCTCTCTACTACCCTTTTTCTGCTTTCTAATGAACTGCTGGCTGAGTCCAAACTATGGGTTCCCATTTATTTTATTGCTAACCCTAGCCTCTAAGAACCTGTGCTTAATCCACAAAGACTGCCGGATGTTTCTGAAGACTGCTTCCAAGAACAAAAATATAGCACTCAGCTGGAGCTCCTTAAAGCCATTCAGTAGAAAGGATTAAACCCTTGGATGGAGCTTAGATCCAGTGGGCATGACCCTACCTGTGCTCTCTTCATTACACACGAGCACGTCGTGCCTTTTCCTAAACCTCTTTCTAAGCTAATGACTCTAAAGTACTGGCTCTAGGAGCCTCATCTCACAGCTCTGCATAAACATTAAGGGCTCCCATCCTGTACCAACTTGTGGTCTCAGCTATAAACCAGAACAGACGCTAAATGAAGCAGTTTGCTCTACCCTACCAATGCTCCCAGGACATCAGACCACGAAGCACAGAAGCTGATCGCTCGAGCTTCATCTACACTGCAGCCCTGGGAGCCAGTCCCTGCCAGCAGCACAGGTAAAACGGAGCTACGCAGACTGCAAAGCTTGCCGTGAAGCAGAAAAACTGCTGTTGTGCTTCCTTGGAAAAGAGAGCTCACTGTAGTGGCTTTCCTCTTATCAGCAATACTCCACGTCAAGGTACAACACTGCAGTGTGGACGAAGTATAAATTGATAAATAGACATTTCCAATTCAAAGAGTCTTAAAAAAACACTTTGGGTCCCTAATAGCAATTTAAATCACATGCAGGATTTGACTCTTTTTCTGAAGTCACCATTACCACACAAACTACAAGTAACTGGCGTGAAGTTCAATTGATTCTCAAGAATCTCACTGATAAACATCAGTCACTTTTCCTTTGCTTCATTATTGTAACAGTACTTTAAACTTGCTCAAAACACATCTGAAAGAACCACTGACAACTAACTTGCCTTCACTGAGGACATCAGCAGAAATTCACCTTTATGTAAGAAACTAACCAGAAATAACCAGAACTCAACTTTCAGTTCTGCAAGGACCCCCAAATACACTTTCAGCTGAAACTTCAGGATTTAAGAAAACAAAACCAGTTAGTTCCCCAAACCCTTCCAATTATGTTCCCAACTTTTGTGACACATAAAGGTCATTTTGGTCTAGGCATGCAGGAAGATAATCCCCACCCTTCAGGCAATCAGGATTTCTGGCAAGATTTTAAGAGGTCTCCAGCTGATAACCATGAAAGTTCACAGCACCAGGAGTCCAGATAAGCTTTTAGCACAGGAAATTAGTGCTAAAATGTTTTAAGCATTTTAAGGATCAATTAAAGATGGTGCAACAGTCCAGCAAAGTAGAACTAAGTTTGCTGCTCCAAATCAGATGGTTTTAGAACAAAAACCAGCAGCAGCAGCTCTTCAGCCGGGAGGTGTCTACAGGAAATGAGGTTGTCCCGTAATCCCGGACAATTAATCCTGTGTGCAGTCAGATTACATACTCACACCATCCGTAGAGCCACCAGACAACAGTGCAGAGCCGCGAGTTAAACTGCTACCTGCCTGCTGCAAGGACTGGGCATTGCAGGTGGTCATCTTGCATCTTCCCTGTTCATCCACAAACCAACGGTTCTCCCACCACAGCCCAAAAAGCCAAGCTCCTTACTGACATACATTAAGTGCACTTGGGTAAAATGCATGGGAAGACTCAAGATATACAGTTCTCATTAGTTATTGCAGCTGCAAGCTATAAAAAAAAAGAAACATGGCAGCACACTGAATGTCATCTTTTGCCTTGTCAGCACCAGGAGACCACACAGGCCAGCGAGGACAGTAACTTTAGGAGTAGGCAACTGGGAAGCAAAAGAGGAATTGACAGTTCCTGGGCTGAGCTGCAGAGTCACCTGGTGTTAACAGCTCTTTTCAATCTCTCTCTCAGCACCAGACCAGCGACTGCAAACACGGTGAACTGGCAAAGTATCATTGTACAGATCACAAATGCATCCTCAGAGACTGCCCTAGTACACTGTCAGCCCAGAAAGCACAGGGAAATGCGCACAGAGCAGCCAGTTCAGTACTGTGGCAAGGCAGCGTTAGCCCGCTATGTACTATCTTCTCTAAAATCATTACAAAAAGCCTTCATAGCAAGTTAGTGCTATACACTGACACAGCTGGCTATAACCACTGTCTAATGCAACTCTGGATAATTAACTGTGTTCATTCACTCAAAGTTCAAAAGAAAATGTTGTTTTATATTAAATTGTATTTATGAAAGTAAAAATAGATATTACATCAAACCCATCATATCCATCCTTTTAAAAGATCCATCTTCTGTTTCTTCTCTGTAACAATTCAATTGTTTTTATTAAAAAAATAAAATTATTTCTCAAAACACCATACTCCAAGTATAATACAGCTAGCACGGAAAGCATTTGAGCTACCATCCCTTCAGTGACCTCAGCTAGTTTATATTAAGCCCCTTCCCCACATCAGCACTTCATTTCTATTTCCCATCACCAAACAAGTCTCGCTTTTCTCTCCCATGCTTACAGGCTCTGAGACCTCCATGCTGCTGGTGCTTTAAGCTGCTCACAGAACTTGGCTCTAATAGATTGAGGGGAGAAAAGCAAATATTCTCTCCCAATTTACACAATTAACATATTCCCGCCCCCGCAACCATCCAGGTCACAGTTACCCTCTACATATAGATCAGCTAAAAACTTCCACACTGAGACCCCCAGCTGAAGACACTTCATGTCCACTTCAGCTGAGAAAGACGATTTTTTAACTTTTTTTTACTGTCTAGTCACATGGGACATTTCACAGAGATTCTGTTTATACAGAGGAAGCCATGAAGTGGTTTATTCTCCCACCCTCATCTTTTATACACAGAGATAAGCACTAAATAAAATGGAAAAGGAAATTTGCAATTCAAAGTTTGGTCAGACATAACTGACCCATAGGACATAACTGACTACACAGGTATTACTGGGTTTTATATTGATTAGGTTTGGAATTGAACCATGTCCTTCCAAGGTCTCCAGTCAGGTGGGGTTCACCTACAAGAGGCAGTGCAGTGCATAGCTCTGATCACAGCACATTATTTCCTCCAAGTACCAAGTCTCACAGCTCCAGCAAGCCATAAAGTAAGAATCTGCCCTGCAAAAGAGAGATGGCTTTCCCATCAGTTCAGAAGAGAAAAATATATTAGAAAGCTTCTGGTCTCAGACTTACCTCCCTCTGCCAATACCCATTGCTGTTAACAGAAGAAACTCAAATCCTCAAGTATCTTCTGCATGCCTTAATTAAGAAATTGGGATGATAAGCATTTTTATTAGAGTTCTTTGTCCTGTCATGCGATGAAGGATTAGCCTTTCCTGACTCATCCTCAAGATAACAACTAATCCTGATGGCTCCCTAAACTCAACAGGCTGCACAGATCCCAATTTCTAACCAAAGCGCCACACTTCGAGACAACAATAACAGGGAAAAAAAGCAATACTTCTGTTTGCTGGATTCATGGCTGAAGCTTCCTTAGAGTCTGCACAACACCATCAAAGTCCCCATTTCAACAACCCTCAGCTTAGGCATTAGATCAAGTCATCCAGCTAACTAGGGACAGATTAAGCGTGTGCTTACAAAAACTAGGTCAGTCTCAAACAGTCTCTACAGCCTAGAAATGCGTGTATGTGTAAGCACAAATCACATAGCCTTCCTCTGGCCAGCAAAAAGTCAGAGATCTCCAGACTCAAGTGACTTGGGTACAATGCTCAGAGCTATATACAAAGTGGTTCTTGATTTCTACAACAAACAAAAAAACCTTTACTAACCTGAGTTCAGAAGTCACTAAGAAATGACTTAGTGATGTCAAGTCAGTTTTCCCTCTTTGAAATATCTGAGAACCAAATATTTAATTATTTTCTGAGGTGAAAGAGCTAGGTCAGAACTTCGGCGCAGATCTGACATCTCTGTCTCCTATTCCAAACCCTCCTAACCCACACCTTGGTTTCACAAACCCAAACTGCAGCCTTTGCTCTCTCCTTTGACCTCTCTGCCCTCCTCCTCAGCAAACATTGCTACTAAAATTAGACCACAGTGGTCATACCACACTGCCTCCCCCACTGTCATCACAGACTCCCTGTCACATCAGTCATGTATTTTAGTCTCACACTGAGCTCCATGCATCACCTTCCCTGCCCAGATAATGCTCTTTTCTAGTCTCACCTGTGTGTCCTCTGACAAAATACCATTCCTCATTACCTTAATGAAGCTCAATCTCCATCCATTCCCAGAACAGATGGCCGCCCACTTCCAACTTACTCTGAAGCCAAAAAACACATCTCTGAAGTGTTTCAAAGATAAAATTTAGTGCTTAAGAAAAGCCAATTTATAAACATCCACCATAAACACTGGCCATGCTTGTATCCTCCCTCTTGCACACACGCATACAATTTGTATCATAGGTTTCTTGAATGAAGAGATGCAATGGGCTACACACACATGAGGAAATGCAGGTATCTCTTGCTGTCAGGGTTTGCCAAGTTTCTATACTCTGACAAAAAAAAAGTACAAGCTTTGAAGCTGGAACAATATTGGAGCGTCTGATTTCAGAAGTACAGCTGGATGCTCCCACCACAAAGACATGTCGACTCTCACATTTGCTGCCTGGAGTCCACAACAGGGGTTCACAGAGCAAGAGCAACCAAACATCACAGTCCAAGCCCACCAACCTGCACAGACTGCAGTGAACCAAGGTGCTTCAGAGCACCCTGCCCAAAGCACCTCCTCACAGACCCCATCCTGCCCTGCTCTGAGGTGTACAGCTCTTGCTGCTGAAGTGACTGCATGCTGTACGTTAGCCAGCTAGAAACAGGCTGAATCTCCTTTTCCCTTAATGAAGGAAGGTTCTTTCTCAGAGGACAAAGCAAGGAAACTGAAGGTTAGTGGTTAACAGTCACATCTGTCCCCAGTATTTCAATTCTGATTAATTGCTACAGGACTTTTATCTTTTTTTGACTTCTGGCTATCTTACAGAAAACCATAAACTTCAGTTTTGCCCATGGGAGAGTCCATTCCAGAAACGGTATGTTCTGGCACTGCCAATGTACTTGGCAGATATAATGTGCACTTTAAGGGCTTTCCTAACTTCAGTGAATTTCAGAGTAGCAATTATCTTCAATTACTCCAGATGAAAGACCACACAAAACGTTAATTCAAATCCCCCTTCTCCCAGAAGCCCCCCATGATCCCGTCACCACTGCCCTACTTTTCCCGTGTCAACGCCCAAAAGATTGGGCCTACTCTTCCTTGATGCCCATGTTTCCTGATTTGATCACTCCCTTTGTCACAGCTTCTTTTCCATGCATATTATAAAAAAATCCTGTCTCACTTCAGGACATTTAAGAGTACTTGTGGCTGGTTTGGAGGAAAGCACAGCCCCCTCCACACAGATGCACTTGCTGCTTCTTACCTAATTTCTACCACTACCTCAATCAGAACAGAAGGAAAAACAGACAAAACACCTGGTCATTTGCAACAGCAGTTAGAGGTAGCATGAGTTGCTCCGTTGGATCCAGCTGTTTCTATTGCACTGTAAGGCACAAAGCAGTTAGTATCACCTGAAAGCAATGTGTGTCAGAAGGGTTTTATTACTGAAGAAATTAATGGGATATGTATCAGCACTGTCTTAATTTCTAGTAGCTACAAAGAGCTTGTATTAAAGTTACCAGCGCTCTTAAGATGAGGATATTAAACACAAATCAGAACAATACTCAGCAGTAGCTACGAAACAAGGCTGAAACAGCACTAAGCTACAGAGTGATGGCTTCGTAATTCAGATGCATTTAAAGGAAACATTAGACTCAAAATGAAAACTGAGATCAACAATACGTTGGGATCATTTAAATCACAAATGAGATAGCTTGTCATCAAAGCTGAAACCTGTTCTCAGGCTGAATAGCCAAGACCATGCATGGCACCACATGGCAGTGCATGAGAAAATGAAACTAGCACGTCTCTGTGATCCATGCAAGATGAACTAGAACTACTGGCGGGAGAAAATGAGAGAAGCAAGGAGACTTAAATACGTAAACTTTTTCTGAGAAAAACACCCAGTAGTGTGCCAGAAGTCCAAAATACCAATATCCACTAGAAATGCAGAATCACTTCCTAGCAAGTACAGTACAAGCCTTTCGTCCTCTTCAAGAGGAAGGACTGCACCCTGTATCACTTCATAAACTGTCAAGCTTGCATCTGTAAGCTTCAGAGATTTCACAGATTTTTTTCTTCCAGTTTGCTGCATAAAACCCGTAGCTTTGGCTGCTCCACCCTAAAGAGGGCTGAGTTTTACAGCTATTTGTCAAACAGCAGTAACAGTCTCAGTTTTGTTTTCACAATGATGATAATCCTTGCTACACAGTACTTACATTTTAAGAGGTATGTCTCATCTGTGACTCACTCGACCTGTCTCAAGTATGGCAACAGCTACAAGCCTGGTCACAGGAGCCTAAAATCCACCACGGGCTGCAAACTGCTACTGAAGCAGCAGCCTGGGTGCCTCAGATGAAGCTCCCTGGAGCTCAGGGAGCTTCAGTTCTCCTCAAGCTTGCACATACTGTTGCTGCCTCTTTTCTGGGGTGAGATGAAACAGGAAGCCCAAAGAATCGTGGTGTCAATTCCTTTACTGTATTTGCTGAAAAGCTCCTGACGGCAGGAAGAGCATGAACAAATCTTTACAAGTCTTGAAACGAGCAATAACCGGTGCCACTAATGAAGTGGTCTAAGGGGCACCGCAGAGAGCAGCAAAGTGACAGAAACACAGGAAGGGGGGGAAAAAAGGGGTTTTGAGACAGACTGCTGCGAGCAGAAAAAAACCACAGAGCCAGGCCTGGAGACGCATTTGGGCACACCACCAGAGCCAGAGCCAGGGAAGATGAGCAGCACAGTAAAGACATTGTGGGATCCTAAAATCAGAGAAAGGGGGCAGTGACAGTCATGGAGATGAGTAAAACGACTCTGGGCATAGAGCCCACTGCAAGAACAGTGCGGGGAAAAAAAAACACCCGAACTGAGGTCCAGCAGAGCTCTCCATGTCCGAGGCACTAAGAATGAAAACCAAAGAGCTGGGGGTGACTCCAAAGACCCGAATTCCTTGTTCATGCTGCCACTTGAGACTCTCCAGAATAGGAAGTGCAGGAAGCGAAGGAGAAGTTTGAGGTTTGGGTTTTCTGAGGCCAATGCCGTTTTGTTTGCTGAGCCTCATGCTGTCACTGCTTCCCTTTTGACGGGAATTGTGAAGAATGCAGTGGCTGTGCCCCAGCAGAGCAGGCACAGATAAACTTTTTGCTCCGTCAGAAGCTCACTGAAATACAATACTCTGCAATTCACTTACAGTGGCCTGTTACTTGATGTACATGAGCGTACAAGACATGGAAAATGTCACTTTTACACCAAGCTTTCCTAATACAGCTGTTAGGACAGCTGTGTTATTTCACACAGCTATTGCTTTATCTTATACAAAATACCAGGCACATTTAATCTAGTTGTCTGGGCAATGAGAGGACCAGATCAAAAAAAGGAAAAGATGACAGGTTTTTAAATTGAAAAGCCTCAACTAAATGAGAGTGGACCTATTCCTTGCAGAAGCAGCGTGCCTTCATCACCAAAACTCTTCCCTCTCTCCAGAACAGCTGAGCTTTAACATCTCACCCTGACGGGTTACTTTTGAACATCGTACAGTTTATACACACAAACCAATTTTAAGTAATTCATGGCACTTGGGAGAATCCAGCACTACGGATAATTTAACAGAAGCTGATCAAACAAAACTGATTTTGAGAAAAGCCCAATCTAATTCTGCCAGATAGCATTCCTAGTGCAGTTGGGTGCTATTGTTAGCTATTTCAAGCCAAAATTTGATCATATTGAATTCAGGAGGTCTTTGCCAGTTTCAGTAGGACCAAAATGCTGACCTTCACCAAGTAATCAAATGCCATATGGTACAGGCATTCACACCAGAAGTTATTTCAACTCAGAATGTCTAGAGTAAAGATTTTATGCTGCTAAAAACTGTGGAAAAAGTTACTGACTCCTTATGAATGGCTAACCACGATGCTGGCAATACATAAACTAGTTCCAGGTCTGTAAGCAGGGAATGTGGAGAGCTACTGTTACTCCAGAAAGTCTTTATGCACAAAAGATATGAATGAATTACTGCAGCTGGAAACCTCCTTCCCCATCACTGAACTGTGAATTGAAACGAAGCAACAGCTTTTGGGGGCAGAAATTCAGTGTCAAAAGTTTAACACAAGCCTTTGCCAGCGAAATAGCGGGTCAGCAGCAGTATCTGTCATCATCCGTGACCACAGCTCCTCTGTCACGCGGGCAGAAGAATCCCCCTCCTTACCACATCTCATAAAAGGACAAAGCGATAGTTGCGTACGAGTCATAAATGTTTGTGTAAAAAGACAAACTGTTCACCCTCTCTTCTGCTCTCAACTTCTCCCGTATTTCTAAGAGAGACTCACCAGCATTTTCCCTGGTACTGGAGGAGAAACTGCAGCTCAAGCCCGGCAGGTGTTTTCAATCAGACAGTCTGTAAACACACAGGACTCATTTCAAAGAGCACAGCGCACCCAGGCAGGAGAAGCCTCCCTTGCCCCTGGGAGGAGCCGCCAGCATCCAGCAGGAACAGCAGCACGAAACTGTCACAAGCAGGCTGGGGACCCTCTTTGTTTTTTTCCCCAAGATTCCCAACTCGCAGCCACATCAGTGTGGGCAGACCCCAAGTTTCCATGTAAGAGCAGTGGCTTTTCTCTCCTGACATCAAGGATCTGCTCAGTGGGTGTCGGCAGGATGGGGCTGCCAGCGAGCCCCCTGAGCAGCTTGGCTGCAGGCAGGCTGGGAGGCAGCTGAGCATGCAGGGTGTCAGTGCCAGCCACCATGAGACATCTCTGCCATGGCTGTAGTTTGGGAAAAAACTGTCACTGTCAGGGCAAACATCTGTCAGCCTTGCACACTTCAACTGCAGCAAGAACCACAGTAATTGTATCATCTATTTTCCACACTGACACTATGACATACCCAGCTAAAGAAGATAAGAGGCTTGGACAGTCAAGACTGCAGGGACCCACGGCCATTTTGATTTAAGCTTATTCTCTTTCTATCTAAATAAAAATAACTTAAGAACGATGAATGTTCCTCCCCTCACCCCAACGTGCCTAATGTCAGGCCCCATTTCCCTCCTTACTGCTGCACTTCCATGTTTGTGTAGGTCTCTCCCAGGGTGACACTTGTAGGAAGCAAAGAGCATAGAAACTGTACAGTTGGATGGTCAAGTTACAGAGAAAGCTGAGCTCTGGAGGAACTGCTGCACAGCCATACAACAGTGATCCCCTGCTGCCAGCCTCTCCCACCCTCTCCTCTACCTGCCCCAAAACACACACCTCATTCTCTGCACCCTCATCCTTACCTCGTAGGACCATACACACTGCACTCCTGCAAACCTCCGTACGCATCTTCCCACTTCCACATCCTCGTGGGTGGTGTACATCTCTCGCAGGCACTCGCCAATGTGGGGCACCATTCTCCGGAGGACTTCCCGGCTCATGATCACTCCTGGTCCCCCCATGCAGAAGTTCTCGCCTGGTTCCAGAGCCAGCTTCCCCATCTCCTCCGTGGTGCCGAGGCCAGTCTGCCCAAGAAAGAGGGGCTCGCTGCTGTTCAAACTCCTGAGGAAGTTCTCCAGTTTGTCCCCTTTGATGTAAACGTCATCATCAGCTCTCATAAACCATTCGTATTTGTCCAAGTAGTGGTCATGCATGTATTTGAGCATCATGAAAGATTTCTTCTGGGGTGGGTAAGAGTCATCTACACCTGGAAGCGGCACGATGGGGATGGGAATAGAGGTGTCCGAACCCTCACTGGAGAAGAATTCAACCTTGCCAGGAATGGTTTTGGACCACGTTCTAGATTGAAAAAGACAATAAGGACTAATTAAGTATGCAAACCAAGGCAGGCAGAGAGTGCTACCAGAGAGCACTCAAAGGAACTACACCTCATCTGCTTTACAGATTTTCTTTTGAAACACCTTGAAGGGTTATTTTTTCCCATGCAAACGAGGACATTCACATGGCACACAGAGCAATTGGTATAACACACAAAAAATTCTGACATGACAAGTATCTGAGTATCATTTTTGCAGCTGTATCTGATAGGAAAATAATTCAATAGTAGTAGTTCACTAGTGGCAGGCGGGCTTTCTTAAGCACACTTACTATTGGTCTAGCAGCTATTGGTCATGAGATACAGAGCAAAGCCAAAGGGAGCCAAGATAGGCAAACAATTCACATACAACTGGATTTAATGCCTCCAAAGCTTCCCTGCAAGTTATTCAGCATCATATCCACCTCCCAATACCCCTAAGCTCCTCAAATGTGCATTCAGAAGTACTGACTTCCAAAGAGTAAATAGATGCAAAGTTCACATGAACTTGTGAGGAATCAGTATCCTGTGGGAAACCAACCAAAGAGCAACTTCTCCAGATGCTATGTGGAGAAGCAGGTAGGGCTTTGACAGAAGTAAAATGCTCCTGCCTGTTTGTGACAGCCAGAGAAGCACAGAGCATGGTAGCAACAGTAACCTCAAATGGGTCTGCCCATACCAGCAAAGGACTAGTAGAAAAGTAGTCCTCAGAGATGCACGCAAAACATGTAATCCCAACAGACAACCTAGTGCTACCAACACCCACACCTCCAGCAGCTTTCCACACACTTCAGACCAGATTTTAGCAGAGAGGAACATCACAAAAGAGGAGCCTTTTCTGTGCAAAGCAGCACAGCAACGACATCTGCTCCACACCTTCCACGCTCCTCTCTGCCAAATCCAACCCATCTGCGTGGGCAAACTGGGTCACGTATATTGCAGGAAGAGATGTAGGATGATTCCTCAAGGCAGACTGCAGAACACTTAACCTCCTCCAGGGAGGATTTTCAATCACGTAACTGTTACAGCCTCGCCCTAAAAACTATGAATTTTAAGCTTTCAGTGCCATTTTCTCAAATTCTACCTGAGGAAAAGCAGAGTTCACGTATCCTTCACAGAACCTCACAGAAAACTATTTTCATTGGTAAACCAACAGGGTTTGCCCCTTTTTGTATAGGGGGAAAATATTTTCTAATTATGTTTGGCGACCATGCTTAGAATATAACCTGTTTTCAAAGCTGAATGTGAAAACACTCTCAAGGTAAAGGACACAGTATTCCTTCAATGCATCACTGTCACTTTTACCAGATGCCTCTCAACACAGGTTTCTTGCCAAAAGCAGAGCAGATTTTGGGCAGTACAGACCACCTGAAATTTGAAATCTCCAGAATTAGCTACCATACAAAGACTGAAATGTAAAAATATTTCAGAAGAATTCCTCCTTAAGTTCCACTGGGAAATGCAAAGGTATTTAATTAGTACTAACTAAACATTGACACCTTAATGGTTACACACTAATTCAGCTTTGTGTAATGAATATCGCCCAATTACTTTAAAAGCTTTGTCTTCTGTATTTCTTACTGCCATGGGTAGTGTTTCATAGGAAAAGTTTAGATCCCAGCTTCTCAGAAGAGCACAGGGTAAAGCCAATGGAAACATTCCTGTTGACTTCACAACAGAGGTGATGAGGCCTTTAATCATCAGTGATGCAATTAATGCACAGTATTACTGGTTATAAAGTCACATCCTGTTAAAGCATTGAAAACCGCACGTTTTAATATGAGACATGCTCATATCTTGAACTTTCACTAACTATTAAGGAAGTTCTGCTGTTTATTTTCTGACACCCACACTCCACACACAAATCATCTGGTCTTGAATGAAAAGACTACAGGTAAATTGCTCTTCCCATATCAACTCCTAATCTAAGTTTAAAAGGCTTCTTCATTAAAGGTACTTGATGCATTCAAATTTTAATCTCATAGAAAGAAAAGGCAGAAGAAGCTACTGAGAAATGCAGCTCATCTCATCCACTGTGACCGGCTCCCAGTGCAGCTTTGGGTGGACCCAGGACACTTCCCAGACAATCACCAGGTGAAGTTATAAGCTAAAGTCTTATGGAAATTTCTGCTTATTGACTTTTTTTATTCAAAAGCAAACAACGAATTTTCAGACTTGCCCTTGATATCCTGAAAGATCTGCCTTTGTAATGATTACAAACTATGGACAACACAGGATGTCTTCTATCACTCCAAGCTTTAGCTCCTTTCTGGACTCTTGAGGAGCAGTCTTCAACTCTTTTTTTTTTTTTTTTTTTTTTTTTTTTTTTTTTTTAATACCACCACTCCCATTCAATGGAGAGGAAATGAAATGCACGTATATCCATAAACCCTGGCACGTTTGATTCCCAGTCATGGTATTGCATTAAACCCCTCAGCTCAAAGCTAGTTTGACCCCATCTTTTCATGGATCTGGGCCATATTTAAGTTTCATACTAAGACAGGAATAAACCAGAGACATGTTCCTGCATATGTGGGGGGCACAACACACAGAGAAAGACCATGCCCTAACGATAACCACATCCCAAGGATCAGCGTGCAACTTGGGTTGGCGTCACAACATTACTTCAGTCTTGGGATCTCACATCAACCATGCCCCAGCACAGCTTGACTAAGCCTTTGTTAATTTCCTGCAACAACGCAATTTCTACGATGAGACAACTCGCCGTGTTATTTGTGACTGTGGCTTTGAGCATTTGTTGGAACTCAGACAGACGAAATATGCTCCCACATCGAGAAATTGCCTGAGCATCTGTGTCAACGCAAGCGCTGCTCAGCAGAGGCTGAAACAATGGGAGTCACCATGTGCTGCTCCTTACGGCTAAGCCACAGCCCACTGTTCCACGCAGCCCCTTTTTGGGGAGAGCATACAGAAAAGTTTGCTCAGGAAACATGTTGTTGCACCCAGCCAAAGAAGCCAAACCACAGACTGTAAGATGAACTGTAAGTACATTTTTCTGACGCCAGCTATCAGCAGAACCGAGGACTGGTAAATCCAGGGGTGAACCCTGATCAAAGCTACTTTTAACTTTTTTATCTGACATTGCAAAGAATCAGACCTGGCTCAATCACAAGTGATTCTGCAGATTAGCGTGTTAACAGCTACGTTTCTTGCCCGTCCTCCCATCTCCAGTCCAGTTTACTGTGTCTGCTCTCAGGTTATGGGCAGCAACCTGAACCCTTCAGCTCCTTAGGCACAGGGCTCTCGTCTCAACACCTTCCTACTCCTGTGGCCCCACCAGCACCCACTCCCACCAGTTGACATTGCGTTCCTCGTCAAGGCTTTTCTAACATAAGACTTGCAGATTGTATCTGCAGATGAAGTGTATGTTTGATAATAAAAAACACAAAGCAAAATATTTTTAGCAAAACGTGACACCTTCCTTCCCCCTGTGAGGGCTCCCCGTCACCCCCAGTTGTTTAAAGGAAATGCGGTCACAACATTTCTGCCACCAGACTCCTGTATCTACGCTTGCAGAGACCACCTCCACTGCGGTGATCGCTGATGGCCTCAGTCAACTTAAGGCCGTCTCGACTCTGTCCAGAGAGAAATACCAGGTTCTGAATACAACCAATACATGTACTGACCAGGTCATTTAAAAAGCCAGCAACTGAACTGCTCTGACAGATCCCAACCTTATCTCTTCCGTGTAATCTGAATCTGCTTGGTTAAACAGGAGGATGTGCACGAATCAGGACAGCAAGGCTCTCTATTACCTTCCTTAGTCGCAGCGCTGAAAACATGCACGACAGTGTGCGACCTGGTTCCTCTCAGTGCACAGGGCACGTAACTCCAACAAACGAGAAGCTAGCGTTGACAAGGGAATCAAAGTGCAATTTAAACAAACACAAACATAGAAAAATTAGGTAACGCTTCCTTAGAAGAAACCTCTTAGCAGAGGACATTAGGACTGCTCCACCACCGGTGGCTCCCAAGTCAATTTTACCATCCCTTAACTGGTTTTACGCACTGGATATCTTATGCGTTCCCTAATCTGAGCAAGTCACAAGCAAACTGGGTGCAAAGATTTTGTCACAGCTCGTACAGGTATTCATGCAATACAGAAAACTGCGTGCACAAAGAGAGTGCTAAAAAACCCCAGTATTTGCTAAAAAGTGACCACCACTATAGTTACCAAATATTGTCATAAGTAATTTCTTCGTTTAAAAAGCATAGCTTGGAGCAGGAAGAGCACAGATCTGGAATGTTTTATCTTCAGTTTACAGTGTTTATTATCTATTTGTATTACCTTGCTTTGTTATCAGCTCTGCAGACTCAGCAGAAGCATAGTCACTGGTGTTATGCAGACAGTGCTCCCTTTGTAGAGACCCAAACTGGAGACAATTACAAAAAAATGTATTTGGTTTTTGTCTGCAGCTTGGGAACCTCCCTTAAAGGAGATCAGAGAAACCATTTAAAGTTTTGAGAAATAGTCATCTTGTATAATTATGCTGAAGAAAATCACAATTTGTGAAGAACTCAGCAAGGTAACAGACCTAAAAGACTGATTTCTTGAATGCATGGTCCAGCTAAATTTCATGTTGAATTACGGTTAGTTTTGCATAAGCCTTCTTCAAGGTCCCATCTTTACAGCAACGCTTGCTATAGGGGAAGCAACGAACCACAGCTTAGCCAGGAGAACTGAGCACGGAAACCAGCACGCTGCTCCTGCACGTGGTACTGCAGATGACCATCACAAGAGGTCAGAAAAACAAGCCGTTTTTTTAAATTTCCAGAGAGGTTTAAAAGAGCTTGTCAGTTAAGATCTGCATTACAGAATTCAGATTTTGAGGGAGAGTTCCTTTCAAATTTTTGCAGGACAGCTTGGTATCTAGCTTTAACAGAGAACCCAAGCAGCTTCCACAGCTCCTTAGAGTCCTTTGAATTAAACTCCTCCAATCTAAAGTGATGCCAGTTTTCTGTCCCTGGATATCCATCCACCTTCCTTGTGCAAATAGGGACAGAAACGGATTCATCATCCGTAGGCACACCGATACTCAGTGGGTCAGACTAAGATCAAAGCCCAAGTGTCTCAGAGGTTTGGGCCATATGGTTATTTTGGGGTATGTAGGTGACTTCGTTTCTCCTTATCCCCCATGCATCAATGCCAGTTGCTCTCACTGTATTTGTTTCATACTGTTCCTTAAACAGTCTTACAAATTTTAGGTAACTGCTTACTGCTCAGAAAGCCCAAGTATGTCATACTTCTGTTAGAGCATACAAGAGCAGGACACACCAAGTTCTCACTATTGCAATACTGCGGTACGATCGATGCCTCAAAGCAAAATATGTATCGTGCTGCCACAATGTTCAAAATCACTTCACATGACCTCCTCCCGAGAGGCAAGAATGCATGCTCCACAATCCATCGTATTACCTCACTAGCAACCAGAAAGGACCAAAACCAAGTACCACCCAACAGCCTCGACCTAAAGCTCCGAATTTAAAAGAAGCACAAAAATGTGTTTTGTATTACACTTCTGCAGCAGCTAGCGCAGGCTTCGACAGATAATACAAACTCCTTTAGACCCCAAATCCTTCTGGCTGCCTTTCACTTAATCTTTTCCAAGCACTCAGGTATTTAGATTCCAGTGCAGTCTGTTTCCTATAAGCCACCACGAACAGTGTGGCAGCACGTTTGAAATGGAGCCTCCCGAAGGGCACCCTTCTGCCGCAGGAGCGGGGACGGCTTAGCACAAGCCCCAGCATCTCACGGTCCTCGTGCGCGTGGCCTCGTGGCACTTCAAGGTGCCGTGGGCACTGCCGCAAACTGAGAAGTACTGTGGCTGCGTTCCCGCAGAGATACTGCCAAAGGCCAACCTCCAACATCTCGCCATTAACTGCATTCACACTAGTCTTCTGCCACGTTTCCCAGGAAATCTAGTTGCTACGCGGGGAAAAAAAAAAAAAAAAAAAAGGGTTAACTGCCTGATATTTCTGTTCCTGAGACAGCAGACTTAAATCTTCTGGGAGGCTGCTTATTCCCATCCTCTCCTTCCTGCAGCTCTTTTAGGACAACTCCCCTCAACTGCAAAACCATTAGCACATATTGTTGCACTTTCCCTGAACTCCAGCCATACCTTAACTCCTTCCTGCACGGCTCTTTTCCTGACTATTTCTTGTCCTTTGATGTGACACCACGGTTTCAGCTGCTGCACTTCACCGGCCTCCTGGAAGGGAAGCTCTGCTAACCTGGCTGTCAGAAGCAATAACTGCGGAAGCTACAAATCTGCCCTCCAAAAACCTGTAGATCTAAAGCTTATTCTCTGCCTCACAGACTACAAAAGCATGACTGTTTCAAAGAGCCGGCGTCTCCTGAAAATCCAGCAGGCCTGTTTTGCCTTGCAGTGGTCATTTTGCTCATGATTGATGTTCAGGAAGTGGACTGCTTCCCCTCTTGTTAGACCCTATCTGGATTCACAGCAGCAAGGATCAGCAAATGCTTTCCACTTTGGTCCCTTTTAGCCGTGTCTGTAAATGGTCTTTGAGCCACAGCAATTTGGAGGTATTCAGCCTCTGAATCCCTAATTCCTTTCAGCGCTCTGGCTAGCGCGGTATCAAGGCTCTGCACACGCTGCCACCCCGGGAATGCCTTGCTAGCAGCTTCCCATTTCACTCGCTGTGCCAGCGATTCAGCTCACCAGGATGCTTTGTCAATGTAGTAATCCCAGCAATTGTCTGCTTGAGTACTTCATGGCAATCAAAAGCCATTTAAGATTTCAGGTTTGTCTTCCTCTTCCCGCCTCCCCACCTTCCCCCAAAGATGTCTTCCCATCACGTTTCTTTTACCAACGGAGGTGAGAAAAACGCCTTTAGCCCTACCGCAATGTTAAGAGGTCTCTTTATTCGTCCCTTCTGAGAGCGGACATCATCTCTAGAGGTTAAACCGAAATAGCAGTGCAGTAAAAAGCGATATTCAGATCTCCTTCCGAGGGCTGAAGGAGCCCAATTCCATTAGCTGGATTTGTTAAGTTGCATCTTTAGCCATTTTTTTGTGTGAGCGGATGTTGCAGATCTGGTTCTGTAAACCCAGCTCTCCCACAGCACGGGACTGTTCAGCAAGCACGGGCAAAGCCAGGGACAAGAATCCTTCCCACACCAGCAAAGTGAAATGCTCCACAACTAGCACCCATCTCTGGACAATATTGTGATAGATTCCCCTTTCTTGAATTCTCGATGCAAAATCTGATGGATGCTAGACAAACTATTCTGCCACAAAACCTGTTACGTGATGTCCCAACACAACTCCAGCCTTTCTGTATGTAAATGTAAATTACACGGCTCATGAGATTTGCAATCCAAAATGCTCCATCCCACATGGTGAAGAATACATAACCCTGAAGAAACAGATTCTTTCACCCATTTCAAAGCATCAAACACACACTTTTTGTAACTTAATTACAGGTCTACTGCTGAAAGAAGGAATCAAGTTTCCATTAAAACCATCGTTGGTGGACAATGCTTCAGATTACCCAAATTAAGCAATTTTACTGCATTTGATGCTGATATGAAGAGAGCTACCCTTTCCCAAAACCAGGGCTGGGCAAGGGGAAGAGGAGATGGTCTGTCATACGTGGTTTTCCCATCCTGTTCTTACTGGCCAATAGGGCCAACTACTTTTCAACCTGGGCAGGCAGGAGACGGAGAAGGGTTTGTTCTAGTACAAGACTAAAAGGGATGTTTTATTAGAGAAAGATCTGCCCCAGAGCTCCTGGCTGCTCCTCTGACGGCACTGGCTGTGCAGCGCTCAATCGGAGCCGGGGTATACCCGAGCTGACATTTTAGCTCTTAACTCTTTCAGATTTCCCAAGCAGGCTTCCCGCGCAGCCTCCCAGCACTGCCTGCTGGCGCGAACGCCGAAGCAATAAGCATATTTCAGCAGAGCAGAGAGTTTCTCCAAAGCCACAGACACGTCTCTCACAGAAGAGATGATTATTCCGATGCTGCCAAGGCTTTGGACAGAAGTCCCCTCAGCACGCGGCGCTCGCAGCGATACCCAGCTACGGCTGGAGACCACGGGCAATGGAGAGTGGCACGCAGTGCAAAGCACAAAGATTGCCCCTGCTCCGAAAATAGGTCTACTCAGGTAATAAGCACATGGCTCGGAGACCCCGGTTCCTGCGCTAGCTTCACCAGCCGGAAGCTAGGAGCATTTCACCAAAGCCAACTTTCCCCATTCAAGCTGTTTCGCTACCTGGTCCAGCCTTAGCGACAACTGCGGTGAGCGGAGGCTCATTTTACTCTTTGTTCCCAGATGCGTTTTCTGGGTCTCATTCCTAAGCACATGCTCTCAGCTTGGCGCAGTGGTCTTTTTTTCCTATCCAGGGGGTTACAGTGGTCTCCAAACTTTATTATTAGCCTGTCGGCTCTCTTTGGAAGCAGCAGCCAAGGACTGCACCAGCGTGACGCAGCCGTGCCCAAGGTAGGAGCGCTGAGGGAAGCACTTCGACGACCGCGTCTCCCCCGGGGTGACTGCCCGTACGTGTCCCCTCGCTATGGAGGGGCTGCCCGAACCTCAGGCAAGACGGCTGGGCCCGTCTGCGAGGTCCCGGCTCAACCAGACCGCGTGAGAGCATCAACGCGACTCAACTCGACCCCTCACGTCTCCGCCGACCCATCCGGGCAGCAGATGGGAGCTCGAGGCACGTCTCCCCCCTCACCCCACACCTCGGCCCGGCCGCCCGGCGAGCGCCCCAGGGCTGCCCACCCTGGCGCCCGGGCTGGTGCGAGGAGAGCCGGGTCTGAGCGTGCCCTGAGGGGCCCCCTTC